>JANITW010000236.1:60501001-60521864 GCA_027564335.1 Erythroxylum williamsii | reverse complement strand
ATATAAAAAATAAATATTAAAATATATAAAAAGTCAAATAATATTATATTAATCTCAAAATAAACATGGAGATGTGTTTGTGGGTATTATGAGAATTATGTATTAAGCATAAAGGTAAAATAGACTAAAAATAAGCTCATTAATTGATCTAAAAAATTTATCTGAAAAAATACCTTTTAATATTTTAGTTTTTGAAAAAGTTATTTAAAAAAAATTATAAATTTTATAACCAAGTACTCAACTTTTTTAAAAACAACTTTCTAAAAAAAAGTGCTCATTCATTGTTATTTAATTTTCTAAAAAAGGTCATCAAAAGTGCGTAGTTTAATCCCAAAAACACCAACCGCGCATTGTAGCGCCTGTCTCATGCTGTTCATTCCCAAAGTTCATTTCCAAAGCACATCCCGCCTCCAATCACACAAATTATCTCCCCATAAAAAATCTCCAAAACCCTAGGTTTTCACTTCAATCTTTCTTGTTACTTACCTCTTCAATCTATCACTAAAAATGGCTGACGAGCCAGCCTTGGCGTCGCCCGCACAACCACAGCCGGCGGCCTCGAATGCTGCCCCGCTAGGGTCATCCGTGATCCCGATAGTGAACAAGCTCCAGGACATATTTGCTCAGCTCGGCAGCCAATCGACGATCGAGCTGCCGCAGGTGGCGGTGGTCGGAAGCCAGAGCAGTGGCAAGTCCAGCGTGCTGGAGGCGCTCGTCGGCAGAGACTTCCTGCCACGTGGAAACGATATCTGTACGCGGAGGCCGTTGGTTCTTCAGCTTCTTCAGACTAAGAGGAAGGCCGATGGAGCGGAGGAGGAGTGGGGAGAGTTCCTTCATCTTCCTGGAAAACGGTTCTATGATTTCTCCGAAATTCGGAGAGAAATTCAGGTGTGTTTGAGGTTTAGTGTAAATTTGGATCTGTAAATATTGTTCTTTCTTTTTGCTGTTTGAGTTCTCTAAAGAGCCAAATTTGGAATTGCAGTTGCTTTTATGTTTAGGGATTAAACATTAAAAGACTATGTTTTTGCTGGACAAAATAGTATGATAGCTAAGGATAGACAGAAATTAGTCATACATATTGACTTTTGAGAGTGTAGGAATGGCTGATGAGAATATGTGTTTATGGCTGTCAGAGAAATGATAATCCAAAGAATTTATAAGCTTTTATGAATTTGGAACTTTAACCTATTAGTTGTAATGCTGTAGAACGTGGGAAAGGTAGAGTACTGTACTTCATTTTGCATTGATTAGTGACGAGGATTTATCATTTAGATGAGGTAGGGGCTCATGGCTAAAAGATATTTCAACTAATACTGATCTACAATTTTATAATGAATGTTGCTGCAGTATTTGGGTGGATTTTGTAATGCTGTAGAACATGGGAAATGGAGAGTAGTATACTTCATTTTGCATTGACTAGTAATGAGGATTTGCGATTTATATGAGGTAGAGGCTCATGGCTAAAAGATATTTCTACTAATAGTGATCTACAATTTTAGAATGAATGTTGCTGCATTATTTGGGTGGATTAAGTAACAGTGTCATGTACAAAGGGAGTAATAAACTTAATTTGAATTAAAAAGTTTGCTTTCGCTCACTAATTACTGTAAAAACTATCAATTATGATGGAAGGCTGTCCTACAAACTTTATTTATGGGGAGTTTGCACCATATTAATTATTCTCCCGTTTTTATGTTGTGTAATTTTGGATTTGCTATAGGCTGAGACAAACAAGGAAGCAGGGGATAACAAAGGAGTCTCAGATAAACAGATACGTTTAAAGATTTTTTCACCAAATGTTCTTGATATTACACTGGTGGATCTACCTGGTATAACAAAGGTCCCTGTTGGTGATCAACCCTCTGATATTGAAGCACGGATCAGAACCATGATAATGTCCTACATAAAAAAGCCCACCTGTTTGATTATTGCTGTAACACCAGCAAATTCAGATTTAGCAAACTCAGATGCTCTGCAGATTGCAGGAAATGCTGACCCTGATGGTAAATTTTGAATTTGAATCTCAAACTAAGGGATTTTCTATTGCTGTTTATATGACTAAGGACGTGATCTTTTGTTAACAGCTAACAGAACCATTGGAGTAATCACGAAGGTATATAGGAGCTTCATTATTATTTCCTTCTTAAAAGTATTTGCAAGCTCTGACTGCTTTTTTCTTCTGCCTGACATGTTTCTTTGGTAACAGTTGGATATCATGGACAGAGGTACTGATGCTCGTAACTTGCTACTTGGCAAAGTGATTCCGCTTCGACTAGGTTATGTCGGTGTTGTCAATCGTAGTCAAGAGGTAATAGGATGTTTCTGATGCATATTAATGGTGATGTGTGCCAGTGGTTCATTGTTTTACATCTTCTGGTTTAAACTTGCGAAGCCTTGGACTGACATACTGTTTCAAGTTCAGTTTTGTTTTCTCTTCACAAAGATTGTTGTTCAGATGATGCTCCATTAATATGGACAATAAATATTTTCTTTTGTTGTCAGTTGATGGAATTTTCGTTTTCACCTTTTAGATTGAATGGGATTTTAGTGATAAGTCCATATGGCAATTTGATTGAATTATATCTCCATTCAGGATATAATGCTCAACAGGAGTATCAAAGATGCGCTTGCAGCTGAGGATAAATTCTTTCGTAGTTGTCCAGTATGAAAGCCCATCTTTCTTCAACTATTTTGTTATTGAAGTTAATAGATAAGTGATAGAATTTGCTACTGTACTTTGTGCAGGTCTATAATGGTCTGGCTGATCGTTGTGGTGTTCCTCAATTGGCTAAGAAATTGAACCAGGTCCTCGAATTCCTGCTGCAATATGCACACTGCTATTTTCCTTTCTTCTCCTTTCTGTAGACTTATGAGACATTGCTTCTTTATATCTTTGATTTGTTTTGATTATGTGAATATGATAATGTAGTCAACAAAAATTGCTGTTGAGTTCATTCTAACACTTTCTGTTTTCCAGATTTTAGTGCAGCACATCAAAGCAATACTTCCAGGGCTGAAGTCACGTATAAGCACTGCTTTGGTTTCTGTTGCAAAGGAACATGCTAGCTACGGAGAAATAACGGAATCAAAGGCACGCTTTATTTCTCTTTCTGGAGATTACTTGGTTGAGAGTGCTTCATTATTTGGTGCATTTATTGTTGGCAAAATAAATATTTCATGGTTTGGCACTATTATTTGGATCAGTCCATATTTGGGTGTATAGGCCTAATAATACATGCTCAAAAAGTGGAAATCAACCTAGTAACTAGCATTTTTGCTTAAGCTGTTGTCTCGTTACTGTCTAACCTGTTAAGGATGTTCAACAGTTCAATTGCAGACGAGACTTGTGTGCTTAGGAATTTAAAGATGACTACGGTTTACTGCTTTTCTGTTTATGTTGTGCAGTGCCCTTGCTGATTATTTCTCCATTTTTTACTAATTTCTTGTTTCTAATTTTTTATAAATTTAACAGGCTGGTCAGGGAGCTCTATTGCTGAACATTTTGTCAAAATATTGTGAATGTAAGTTTCTAATTTCTTATCTTGTTCATTTTGCTTTATATTCTGTTGTATGTCTTCATTCAAATAATATGTTATATGTTGCATGTGCTTAAGTCATTAACTATATTGTAATTGGAAACAGCATTTTCATCAATGGTAGAGGGCAAAAATGAGGAAATGTCAACAGCTGAGCTGTCTGGTGGAGCAAGAATTCACTATATTTTTCAATCCATCTTTGTGAAATGCCTAGAGGTGCATTCATTGATCCTATAGAATCGAATAATTTGTTGAGCAATTTAGAAGTAGACCCCTTTGAAGGAAAATTAAAATATTTCTTTCTGGAGATTACTGTTTCCAAACCAGATAATAATTTTGCCTTTTTCTTGAATTCCAAAAATTGAAATGCTGGAGTTATTGGTGTTGGCTCTGTCTGGTTAATGAAAAATTGTTTCATGGGCAACCTACAGATATATTGTTGTTGGATATAGAATGGCAGGTTTGGTAATATTATGTATTCTTGTGAGATACCTGATAAATGAATTTTCTTTTTTTCTGCAGGATGTTGATCCTTGCGAGGACTTGACTGATGATGATATTCGAACAGCAATTCAAAACGCAACCGGGCCAAAAAGTGCACTCTTTGTTCCAGAAGTAGGTTTTGCTCTTTCTTCTTAATTTTTAAAATTTTTCCTTTTGACCTTTTGTTTACATTATTCTCAAATTATGTCTCATATGCTTCTGATTGATGTTTGTTTACTTAGGTACCTTTTGAAGTTCTTGTCCGGAGGCAGATAGCACGTCTATTAGATCCAAGCCTTCAATGTGCCAGGTTCATATATGATGAATTAATTAAGGTAGACACTTTGTCTTTATGGCTTTTCGCAGTGTCATTTCAATCCTTGAAAACTAGAGTTTCATTTCTGCATCTTCAGATTAGCCATCGGTGTCTAGTAAATGAGTTGCAGAGGTTTCCTGTTCTGAGAAAGCGTATGGATGAAGTTATAGGGAACTTCTTGCGAGATGGTCTTGAACCATCAGAGACAATGATTGGTCACATAATTGAAATGGAGGTAACTTGAAATTTAAATGCCTCAATCTTAAGTGAGTGGTTTTCCTTTGAATGTTAAGCAATGGTTTTGCTTGTTGATGCTCTTTGCTACTGAAGCATATTTATTCTTATCAGAAAAGATCTGGGAAGTGTTGATCAATTAAAATATATGTAATACATTGGATGGTTCTGTGGTGGCTGGTTCAGTCTTCATTTTCCCATTGTTGGGTATTGCTATTAAGTTTTTCTTGCTTTATGTTTGGTAACAAACTCACTCTAAATCACACGTTAAATTTTAGGCCTGGAGTCGATGCATGTTCAAAACTTGGGCCTTTTATTACTGAATTTACTGATGATTAAAAATGTTATCTTATCTTAGGCTAGTAGTATCATAACTGATTTATTAATACTCTTTTATGATTACAAAGTGGTTTAAGTAACCGATTGTTTGAAAAAGCAATTTGCTTATGATTATGATGCACATCACTAACAACAACAACATCGACGATAACGTCTCAGTAGGAATCCTGTTGAGATGCAGGGTTTAGAGAGATCTAAAAGTATGCAGTCTTATCTCTAGCTAATAGAGTCACTGTTTCCGATAGACTTATGGATATGGTGTATTCACCAATATAAGTACGTAATCTGGAACCACAACCCTAATCCACTCCTATTCCGCAGAAAATCCTATCATTGATTTTTTTTGCAGTTTATAAGCTGTGAAATTTTCCGGACTAAAATGGCTTTTTAGGATTAACTGTCCATCATATCTCTACACAATTAATTTACATTTAACTGGGCTTTTGTACCACTTGTTTTCTCATTTCTGCATATTTATTCATATTTGCTGTGCAAGTACTCTGTAATGATTGGTTTCGTTAACTGCATTTCAAAATTTCAGAATCTTTCGACACTTTTGCAGATGGATTACATCAACACTTCTCACTCAAACTTTATTGGTGGAAGTAAGGCAGTGGAAGTTGCACTTCAACAGATCAAGTCTTCCAGGGTTCCTCTACCCATCTCCAGGCAAAAGGCATGTTCTTGTTGTAGAATTCAATGGTATTCTTGTACATTTATAATTCATTCAGTTGGATCACTCCCTCAATTTTTTTTGTTAAGTAGGATGGTGTAGAGGTGGACAAGCCATCAACATCTGAGAGGAGCCTGAAGTCTCGGGCTATTCTTGCTAGACAGATTAATGGTATTCTACCTGAACAGGCATGCCTTTTCTCCCTCATTTTTCTCTGGTTCCTTTTCTTTTTTTTGAGTTATTCTGCCTGAGCTACACTTGCTATAGAAGTTAGGACTGGTTTCTCCATCCTTACTTTATGTAATTTCTTCCATATTTCTGGGTTATTGGGTGATAACTGGTTCTTCAAATGGTTTCATTTTTTCAACTTGCAGGGAATTCGTCCTGCTGCGGATGTTGAAAAAGTTGCACCTTCTGGTAATTGTTATCCAGAAGATACCAACAATAATACCTTATTTGCATACTTGAATATATCTATTTTTCACACGCTTTTTCTCACACGTTAAGTAGGTGTAAGGATCCCAACATGATATTATTGTTGATGCAAATGTTGTTAATTAGGAAATACAAGTTGGGGTATTTCATCCATCTTTGGGGGAGGTGAAAATTCTCGTAATGTTAAAGATAATATAGCAGGTAAGTCATATAATGAACCTATTCAGGGCATGGATGCCATGGAACAAAGCTTCTCCATGATTCATTTGAGAGAGGTATGCAGATGAGCTATTTTTGTTTAGATCATTATGTACAGACAGTCTTCATCCCTGAAGTTCCCTTTTTTCCCCCCTCTGTTTTTTCCTAACATCTTTTGTGTTCTTTTTCCTAAGCCCCCAACTATTTTGAGGCCCCTGGAGAGCCATTCTGAGCAGGAATCTATTGAGATTTCTGTCACTAAATTGCTTTTGAGATCATATTATGATATTGTTCGAAAGAATATTGAAGACTCGGTACCAAAAGCAATTATGCATTTCCTGGTAATTTAAGTCTTAAGGACATTGTTGCTTATTATCTATTCTTTCTTTAAAATTTCCTGTTCCTCTTTGTTTTGACTTCTCTGTCAAATTATTTGAATCTTGTAGGAAGTAGTACAGAACCCTTAAAAGAATCACTCGAACTGCTTTCTCATTGTTTAAGCATTATTGGTAAATGGGCTTCAGAAAATTGAAGTTAACTTCTCTTTTATCAAATGTGCTTCCGTTGTGAGAGAATTTTTGCTTTTTCCTTCTCTGTGTTTGCTTTGAAGTCATAAAAACATGTTTATTCCTAGACCATATCATGTTAAATCTTCTCAGCAACATGCTTAACTATCTTCCTGCTGTTGCAATCTTTGTAGCTTCACTGACTGCAATGTGGCATTTACTATTTTCTAATGTTGCTTGGTTATTGATGATGTTGTAGGTGAACCATACAAAGCGTGAACTACACAATGTCTTCATTAAGAAACTCTACAGGTTATTTAAGATGATATTGGTCTTATTTACAGTCTTGATTTCTTCCTCTGAATTATGCGGTACACTGCTTTTATCTGACGTGACACTGTATTGTGACATCTGTCTTGTCTAAAACAGGGAAAATCTTTTTGAAGAGATGTTGCAGGAACCTGATGAGATAGCAATGAAGAGAAAGCGGACAAGAGAAACACTTAGAGTTCTTCAGCAAGCATTTAGGGTGAGTTCTAATTTTCAGATGTCTGTAAGTTGTCTGAATCTGGGTTTTCGTCTGGCCTTCTTTTCATACCGGTATGTGGTTTACTTTAGCAATATTCAACTTTTAATATGAAAGGAAGGAGGAAAATGACAGTATTTAATGTTGATGAACGTACAAATATGGAAGCCAACATAATTCAACATGCTTGTGTTCATTGGGACTGCATGGGGACTTAATTGGCTTACTAATAATGACTGGTTGGGTGAATGACAATGGTTCTGTTGTATGAAATGAACTTCTGAAGTTCCAGCTTCTTGTTTCACACAGCCTTAAGTTGGGTGCCCTGAAATGTTTTTTTGTCTCGTACTAGACATTGGATGAATTGCCATTGGAAGCTGAGACTGTTGAAAAGGGATATAGTTTTGGTGGGGATCCAACAGGATTGCCAAGGATTCATGGACTGCCAACTTCATCAATGTATTCCACTAGCAGTGGTTCCAATGATTCCTACTCAGGTTCTCCTAAGAATCACAGGACCCGAAAGTCATCTAATTCAGGAGAGTTGTATTCGCACTTAGCTGATTCTAATGGAAGTGGACGTTCGTATATGCCTGGTCTCTATCCAGCAGTCGAATGAGCATCGGTGTGTATTATGCAGTCGTATGACATTCATTTCTTAATTCTGAAACACTATTGCATATTCTTAAAGTCCAGCTCCGGCAGCTAGCAACAGAATTGATATTTTCAAGCCCAGAAGCTTAGAATGCTCTCCATTTCTCTGTTATAGTGTAGGGCTTTATACATCATTTTTTGTCCGTAAGGTCCCTGCTAGGTGGAAATAATCCAGGGAGTGAAAAAATGAGATGTTCGTTAACACTTGCATTTATTTGCCTTGTAGAGAGGTGTTTTGTTGATCACGGTCATCGTCGTGTAGATCTGCATCTAATACTAAAGCTTGTGCCTTGTTTCATATTTGGTTTATCGAGTTGCAGTAATAATATTGTTACAGGAAGGAAGGGATTTTGATAAACATCCCACGTAACAGGTGCTTGTGTATATTTAATTGATTCAATGTCTTATTTTACTTTTTAAATTAAAAGACTAACTTACCTCATGATCACCCACCCTGGTCTAAATAGTAATTACTATTTCTATCTTCCACGTCGTGTACAAGTTTATTATCTTTCATCGTCCTACAGGATTAACTTTTAATGATCTTAGTCGACGTTCCTCTAAAATGCATCATTTGAAAGTGAATTTTGGCTCAACAAAACGGCAAACCGGTGAAAGCCACAAATCACAGACTCTGCAGCTCAATTACACCAATGGAAATTACAAAGACCACAAATGGCCGACTCTCCATGAACATGGCTTAATTGATTTAGACGGATATTTCCTCTAGCTCTACAAAATATTTAGAAAATACCAAAAGTTAACTATTCACATTTAATTTTTTTGTTTTTTGAAGGCAACAAAACTATGTTCAACTGATTTCATACTAAGGAAAACTGTCTGTAAGAAGAGGGAAAAACCTCTGGTATCTAAGGTTAGTATAAACCAGCTTTGTGTGCCTGCAATCCATGTGAAGAAACCATATACGTGAGTTATCATCATGGGCTCGGAGCATCATCTCCAAATTGTCGCCACTGGGAATCTCCAACATCAACCTGCAAGTTGGTATCATGAACTTAAGACAGCTAACAAAAATTTATGGCATAGGTGAAGGATACAATTAGTCCCAACATGTTTGATGGAAAGTCACCAAAAAGCCAGTACCTGATCGTCAAAATTCCCGGGAATCTCAAATTCTGAAACTGAAACATTTCCCAGTTCATCCAAAGTTCCCTGGAATTCCTCCTACATTAAAAGTCATAATCATACAGATTTAGATTTAAGCTACTGAGTTCGCCATGCATTAGAGATGCTTGGTTCAAGCAGCCAAGTTGTGGTGTCACTCTAAATGATACATACAACAATTTAACGATGTTCTAAGAAAATTCTCTGCTTTTCTATGCCTCACAAATAATCACTTCACAATTGGAATCCTCGCTGAAAAGCACAAGGAATATTGTATAGAACTAGTAGCATTTATTTAGTGTTTATTCAGTAATCAGATTACCTCCTCATCAAGGGTAATTGATGAATTCTCCACATGCATAGGAATAGGATTAGCAAGATTTTCGTCAGCGTCCAGAAATTCCTGAAGACAAGATTTGTGAATTGCAAAACTAAAAGCAAGAGAAGATTCCAAAAACAGTAAGTAGATAACATATTATCAAAGACAGATAAGTGATTCATATGATCCAGGTCTATGATATGGAAACAAAACTATTTCAGTCAAAAGCAATCAGCTCCCAGCTCATTACTTGCCAGATGGTAGATACTATTTTTTATAATCTAGCATGAACCTCGATTTTCTTAACACCAAGAAAAAAGAACAAATATAAGAAAACAAGGGAACTAATGAGACCAACCTGACATGCATAAAGAGACATTACTGTAGAGTGGTTTTATGGCATCATATCACAATGTTTACAGTTTTTTTTTTCACATCATTGTTACCAAAATCAAGTAATATATAATTACAAAGTGTTAACCCACTCTTGGAAGCCCCAAACAGGAGATACCTGCTCATGTGGCTTCACATAAGTTTCTGAATCTAATGGTAAAGGCTTATTATCTTCTGGGCTTCCCTGAAAAATGGGCAAATATTTTCAAGAGCCGTGTTATCAATATATACAGAAATACAAATCATAAAAATTCCACATAACATCATATCACTATATGAAAATAGACGAATAAGCCATGTCAGTATTCTGCGAGTTTGAACTGTGTTTGAAAACTAGTATGTACTTTATGAAGTAGAAATATATTATCGCCATTTAGAATCGATGTTATACCTCGTCATCTTGGTTCACATAAGAATTTTCCCTTCCTATGGCTGAAGGCTTAACATCAGGAGTTCCCTAAAACCAAAGAATAGTGATCACTCCAGACACTTATGATACATATGGCTAATGTTACTATAAGTGCAGAAAGAGGCTGTCAAAAAGTGTCTTAGATCAATGAAATGAACCAGAAAACAATTAATAACTGCTCATAGTACATACCGGTTCATTTTGATCAAAAGAATGCCTCCCTCCTTTTGTAAGATCTCTCAAAGTACCCTTCAAGACAGTATTACAACCAAATGTAAGTCATACAAAAATCAAGAATGGTATCATCCCAGTTTAAAGGATGTTGTATCAGAAAAATGTTGACAGAGTTGATTAACACATTTCAATATCAATGCCTCACATAAGCAACAACCATTATGACTTGTAAAGTTTCATATAAGACATGGTATTAGAAAAGAGAATTAAGAGGAAAATATCTATATAAACAATCTTTGGTGCATGAATGCTTGCAAGTTGTGGATCAAATTGAATAGGAATAAACATAGTTTTGCAAGAATATTGATCAATCAACTTAACCACGAATAACCAAATCCAAGGAGCCTATGACACATGCAGGAAAAACCCATGGTTGTTTTAGAATTGTAATTCAAAGCTTGAAGTACAATCATACCAAGTTAATTATTTTCAACAATAGGATGACAAATAAGTTAAAGATGGATTGGTGACCCATTGCATCCTGTTAGAGGAAAGTTTTTAGCAGCTTTAGCTAACCAAGAAACATAAATGAATCAATGGTTAGACTATTCTCAAATGGCCTTTTCAACTTTCACCTCCCAGATCTATTCCAAGAAATCATCAGCCCTGAAAAAGCCTGATATCTATTCCCTGCCATTCAAGAAAACATGCTATTGAGACTGCAAAAGAAAATATCTGCCTGAAATCCTCTCAGCAAAATCCAGTAAATAGTGTTAGACAATTCTGAATGCAGATTTCTCAAGGAAATTTGGATACAATTTTGGAGGAAGAAGGTGGCAAGTGAAGTTCTGTATCCAATAAAGAACCACACATAATGTGTACATACAGCACATTGGTCAAAACTTATAAACTACCTTGTTTGCCCACATCAGGCCACAAGCATTGCAGAGAGTCCTTGGACCAGCTGGGCCCCGACGCATTGCTGGAGTAGCTTTCTCACTAGTTCCACAGTGTTGACAACTACGTGGACTTTAAAACATGAACACATATATAATTGTAAAATAAGAGTCAGTTAGTATTCAACAAACTATTCTTAAGACAAGCACCATGTCATCTTCATAATAGCAGCTGATGTAACTGTAGTACAAATGCAAGCTTACACTGTGTCTGGAAGAGCAGATCCATTGCTGGGTTCCCACTTTTCAACATCTGTGGTTTCACAATCTTTCAGCGAAGCAAACTGTCCATTTTTACGGTGCATCCTATGAGAAACATAAGTCTCTACAGTCAGTAAGAATCCTAGATGCTGATCAAAACAATTCCTGTACATGCTCTCATGAACAAGAGAGAGATAGAGAGAGAAAGGTCGCTGAATTAAACCTAGCAAGTGCAGAAATGATTATCTTCGTCTGATATGTACACCTCACCTCTGAGCAACCTCCTTCCGGCAAGTGTACCGAATTTTTTTCTCAAAGCATCTCTCTTTCCGTTTTTCACGAAACCTAACCAAGGACGCAAATCTTCGGGAAAGTTTGGAGCCTTGTGACATATCAGAAATACTCTGAGATATGCAAAGAAAAATATAATTGATTAAAATATAATTGATTGTGTGCAGGTTCGTATATGCAATTACTAGTTTATTATCATTTAGAAATACCTGCGAATTCTGCTGCAGTAGAAATTCAGAACTTGGAACACTAGTAGGTGCATCAGAACCTCCAAGGAGTAGTAACACTGCTTGCACCTACATAAATTCCACTAATCAGCTTATGAAGATTCCCATTAAAACCTCTCAAAAACAAACAAATGAATGAAAATTATGACATGCAGATAAAGAAAAAGGAACTGAAGAAAAAAGGGAACCAACAATCAGAACAGGAATAGAAATAATTTGAATATGAAGTTTAAAAACGAGATGAATCCAAAAGGCAACATTAATACCATAGAAAGGGAACTTAAAAATTCCCACAAAGATGCAACATAAAACAAATGCAATGAATCTTAAAAATATGCCATCTTCATCTTGCAAATTTAGAGAAAGGGGAGGAAAATGACCAGTGGAACCTAGAATTTCAATTTATCCACAAGATTTTGACTATATACCGTCTCTGAAAGATACCTCATAGACATCAAAACCACGCAATGGATGTGCAACTCAAGAGGTTAAAAGTATAATCCTTTCCACATTGAAGATGACTAAACTACAATTCAGCAGCGGAAATCAATTCCAGTTCCCAATTAGTGCGAAAGGCATCCAATTTTCATGAACTCTTAACCAAATTTAACAACAAACTATAATATGTTTATCTTTCCAATCGATTTTCTCCACAAAATAACAAACAAAATCAAGACAACCATTTCCCATCCCTTATCATTGACATGCAAGTTTCCCTGAAATAACAACACAGAATTAGAAGAAAAATTATACACAAAATCAAAATCAAAATTAAAATCAGCTTGCACAACAAAGTTAGGACAGCAGGATTGAAGCATGCAAGCGAAAACAGGCGTGACCTTCTGAGGAGAAACCGCGGGGAAAACATAAACCTCTCCTTCAAAAGCGATAGTGAGCTCACTAGTCCGACCAGTACTACTCCTCCACTCCAGCATTTCACCCAAATTTCTCTTTTGACCTACCTCTTCCTCCACTCCATCTTCCTCCAGCTCGTAAGGTCTCGTCATTTGAAGCGGCCGCGGATTCACCGGTTCCATCACTCAACACATCAAGAAATAAACACAACACTATTCTCTGACTCTTTCTGTATTTGTGTTTAATATAAGTATGCTGTGAACTGAAATTGACTACAATTGACTACAAATCAAAAAAGAATCTGAAGTTGATTTTGTTTTGGCTCTGGAGAGAAATAGTGCCTTAATACTATCATGGCCGTTGCCTTAGTAGGGTCCGCATAGAGGAGGCATCACGTGAACTGTATCCCTAGTTGGGCTCTGACGGTGTATGTATTACGCTTCGTCGGTTGGTTGTACGTGGGAGCAAATTGCACGTGTTTAATTGTGTTTTTCATTTTTTAAAATAGTTTTAAATCGTTGTTTCATAAAACTTCATTTACAACAATGTTAATAAAAAGAAAAGCATTTTACTCCGCTAACACTCAAGCAGCTTAAAGATGCCAAGAGAAGGCTAGTAACAACCCAATTTTGACTTTCTTTCAGTTACGAGGATTCTAATCTTATTCACAAGAAAAAGTTATAGGATCTACTGATTTAAGTGGTCTATTATTGGACCTATAGTTGGAGAAGTTATTCATGAGTTCTGTAGAAAGGAACTCGTCCTAAAGGAGTTTAATAAAATATTTATCTACTTAATTCCTCTTTTGGTGGTTTTAGGCTAATAGCATGCACAAACTTCATTTATAAAATTATTGCTAAGATCTTAGCAGATATATTGAAGGGGATCCTCAATCTCATTATCAGTGAGAATCAGAATGTCTTTATGAAAGATCGAAGCATTGGTGACAATATTCTAATTGTTCAAGAACTCCTAAAGGGTTATATCATAAGGAACTCTCCCCCAAATTATGCTATTAAGATTGAATTCAATAAAACATTTGATTATTAGTCCTTCCTTTTCTAGGTATTTTAGGCTTTCAGCTTCCTTGACATTTTTATCAACTAGATTAAGACTTGTGTCTCCACTACAACTTATTGTGTTCTGATTAATAACACCCCTTCTGAAATTATCTAGGGGAATAGAGGAATTAGACAAGGAGCTCCTTTATCTCCTTATCTGTTTATTCTATATATGGAAGTACTTTTTTAAATATTGATGATCAATGTCTCTCATAATCCCAAATTCAGGCTCCATTCCAAATGCAAAAAAGTTTTTCTTACCCATCTCTGTTTTGCAGATAATCTAGTTCTTTTCTTTAAAGCTCATCTGAAATCTATTAAACTATCGATTTATACTGTCAATGGGTTTTCTGAGAAGTCAGCCCTTAAGGTGAATCTTAATAAAGGCCATTTTGTCTTCTCATCGATTTTGAAATCTCTACAGGTTACTATTTTCACCCTAACAAAATGAATAGGAAATTTCTACCTTTGTAATATCTGGGTCTACCAATTACAACTAGAAGACTTTCTTTCAATAAATGTCTTCACTAATTACAAGAATTTAAAAGAGAATAAGCAAATGGATAAATAGATTTCTTTCGTTTGAAGGTAAAGTTCAGTTAATTAAGTCTATCATATGCTTCCTTCACTTACATCAAAGCACACATTTTCTTCTTTCTAAGAAATTGGTCAAATCCATTGAGAAAATGATGAGAGACTTTTGATGGGGTAAAGCAAATAGAAATTCAAGTCTTCTTAAGGTTAAATGGGTAGATTTGTGTAAACTTATAGAGAAAGGAGGGTTGAGAATAATCTTTATAAGGGTAGATCAAAAGACTTTGGAAAGTGATTTAAGACAAAAATTCCCTTTGGACAAGATGGCTTCATAGCTACTTTCTGAAATGGAACATCCTGTAGGATCCCAAATGCAACGGAAATAAAAATTGCAACCTTATATTTATCTATTGCGTTTAACAAACATACTAATAATAAGCATAAGCAAAAATAAATACCTGAAATTTGTGATGGATTAACCGATACTAAACTTCGAAAATACGAAGTCTCTATGTACTCCACACCGAGAAATATTTCTCGCTTTAAACACTTGATATGGTTATGGATAAATTTGAAAAACCCTTTCTTCAAGAATAGAGAAAATAATTTTCTCTAGCTTTTCTCTTGCTTATTTTTCCACATAGAAAAAGAAACAAATATGACAGAGTATTTATATTTCACTACACACATCATTTTCTTATCAACGTATAAAAATGAAAGAAAACACTTTCTATTCACTGGTTTTTCACGTACTTGAAAGAGTATATCTATTTCACTACTCTCTTCACTGATGTCTTTCACATAAAACATATCACATACGAATCCATCATTTGCATATGTTTTAACGTTTTTGTAACTTGAAAAAATACAAACAATCATTTCATTTCATTTTGGTTAAATCTATAACCAAAACATAACCACCAAAACTTGACTCTCATTATCATAATCTTTATTATGATGGCAAATGTATAAATTTAATCAAGGACTTATCATATTAGAATAAAAAATAATAAACGTACTATGATAATAAAATCATTTGCCATGTTATTAATCAAAATTAATAATCACAAAACTAAGGTGTTCAATATATTACATAACGATTGGGTCATGGGTATAATCCCAACAATCTCTCACTTGACCTAGACCCAATTGGTCATGAGCTTCAATCCCATCTTCCACTTATGCTTATCAAACTCCTTTGATCCAAGCATCTTAGTGAAGAGATCTGTAGCATTCTCCTTTCCTTCAACCTTTTGAATTTGAACGTCCTCATGGTCAACAATTTCTCTAATCAGATGAAACTTTCGCAGAACAAGTTTGGATCTTTGGTGTGACCTTGGTTCCTTAGCTTATGTAGTAGCATTGGTATTGTCACACAATAAAGGAACAACTTCCTTTATCGAAGGAATCACACTAAGTTCAGTTAAGAACTTTTTCATCCAAACAACTTCTTTAGTTGCATTGCATGCAACTATGTATTCTGCTTCAGTAACTGAATCAACTACAGTAGCTTCCTTGGAACTTTTCCAAGTCACTGCTCCTCTATTTAAGGTGAAAATATAATCAAAGGTAGTTTTGTTATCATCCTTATCTGATGCGAAGCTAGCATCAGTGGAACTTATTAGCTTTAATTCATAATCTCCATATATGAGGAATTGGTCCTTAGTTTTTCTTAAGTACTTAAGAATGGTTTTAACTACTTTCTAATGTTCCTCGCCTGGGTTACCTTGATACCTACTCGATATTCCTAACGTGTAGGCTACATCAAGTCTTGTACATATCATGGTATACATGATAACCCCCATTGTGCTAGCATATGGGACCCTACTCATGTGCTCTCTTTCTTTTAGGGTTTTAGGATAATACTCCTTACTAAGAGAAATTCTAATGCCTATTGGTAAATAACCTTTTTTGGAATTTTCCATGTGATATCTTTTTAAGATAGTATCAATGTACATGGATTGGGAGAGCCCTAGCAGCTTCCTTGATTTATCTCTATAGATCTTGATTTCAAGAATGTAAACTGCTTCTCCCAAATCCTTCATAGAGAACTGTTCAGATAACCAAATCTTTGTCTTTTGTATGAATGGTACATCATTTCCTATTAGTAGTATGTCATCTACACATAACACTAGGAAAATACTATGCTCCCACTAACCTTCTTGTACACATATGACTCTTCTTCGTATCTAACAAAATTGAACTTTGTGATTGTTATATTGAAACGAATATTCTAACTTCGTAAGGCTTGGTTCAATCCATAAATGGATTTTTGTAGGTTACATAGTTTATTAGGAGCAGATGGCAATGTGAAACTTTCAGGTTGAGTCATATAGGCATCTTCCTTGAGCTCTTCGTTAAGAAACACTGTTTTCACATCCATTTGTCATATCTCATAATCATAATATGCAGTTATAACAAGTAGAATCTAGATAGATTTTAGTATTGCCACAGGGTAAAAAGTTTTATCATAATCAATACCTTCCTTTTGATTATATCTGTTGGCAATAAGACGGGCTTTATAGGTTTCAACCTTCCCGTCTACTCTAATTTTTTTCTTAAATACTCATTAACATCCTATGGGTTTTATATCCTTTGAGGGATCAACCAAAGTCCATACCTTGTTGATTCTCATGGATTATAACTCGGATTCTATGGCTTTAAACCACTTCTCACAATCTAGACTTGCTATAGCCTCTTCATAAATCTTGTTGTTGCACTGGTTCTTGGACAGGTTCATTAACCGGTCCATTCTCCTTAATGATTAAGGCTAGTACCCTATGTGTTAATTTCAAGACAATAAGTAAAGGTTGCTCAATATGCATCTGATGCTTTTGAGTTTGATACGTTAGAATCTTGAATTTCATCAAATTCAATTTCTACTTCCTTCACTAAGGAACTCCCTTCTAAAAAGATTGCATTTTTGGCCACAAATACTTTTTATTCAGAAGGATGATAGAAATAATATCCCATAGTTTTCTTGGGATAACCAACAAATTTACACTTGTCAGACCTCGCTTCAAGCTTATCTAGTAGCAATCTCATGACATAAGCTGGATAACCCCAAACTTTCAAATATTTTAGGTTAGGCTTACGTTCTTTCCACATCTCATATGGAGTTTTAGTGACTGCTTTAGTGGGAACTTTGTTTAATAAATAGGTAGTGACTTCTAAAGCATATAGGAAGATAGGAAGATCAGTGAACCCCATCATGGATCTCACCATATCCAACAAAGTTTGATTTCTCCTTTTTAAAACACCATTGCATTGTGGTGTTCTTAGAAAAGTCCACTGAGACAAGATCCCATCTTGCCTTAGATAATCAGCAAACTCATCACTAAGATACTCACCGCCACGATCAAATCTTAGTACATTTATATTCTTACCATTTGTTTTTCAACTTCACTACGGAATCTTTTGAATATTTCAAATGATTCAGACTTGTGTTTCATAATATACACAAATCTATATCTTGACATATCATCAGTGAAGGTGATAAAATAAGAATATCCACCTTTAGCTTAAACTTTCATAGGCCCAAATACATCGGTATGTATGGGTCCTAAAAATTCACTAGCACTCTCTCCAGTTCTAGTAAAAGGAGATTTGGTCATTTACCTTTGAGACAAGACTCACAAGTTTCATATGATTCATAATCATATTGACCAAGGCATCCTTCTTTGTGCAACTTGTTTACTCTTTTCTAACCAATATGACCAAGTCTACAATGCTAAAGGTAAGTTTGATTTGCATGATTATCTCTCTTCCTTTTTTGACCAAAAACATTCATAATTAGATAAATAACTATTTCAGGTAAGACATAAAGACCAAATTATAAATAACCACTTACATATAATTCATTACCATGAAAGATATTACATTGGTTATTCTTAAAAATTGTATGAAATCCACGCTTGTCTAATGTCGAAATCGAAACAATATTCGAAACAAATTTAGGAACTTAATAACAATCTTTTAATAATCAAGTTGTTCCCATAGGTATAACAAGATAAATAGTTTCTACAACTAGGGCAGCAACACTTGCTCCATTCCCAACTTGTAGCTTAACTTCTCCCTTATTCAATCTCCTACTGATCTTGAGACCCTGCAACATATTGTAGATGTTAAAGCTACTACCAGTACTTAATAACCATTTATTATAATCAACAGTAGCAAAATAAATCATGAAAACATTTTTCATAAATTTCCCACCTTGTTTCTTGCCTTTCAAAGTAGCCAAATACTCTGGGCAGTTCCTCTTCCTATGTCACTTCTTTGTACAGAAGAAACATTCAGCATCCTTTTGGTCAACTTTCTTCTCCTTACCCTTGGATTTGTTCTAAACATCCTTGAGTGCAAGATGATTTTCTTAGACTTCTTTTTGCCCTTCCACTTACGCTTAGAAGAGTTACCAAAAAGGTTCACAGACCCTGACACTTTCACCTTCTCAGACGATGCTACTTGATTTTTATGATCGATCAACAAGTTGAACATTTCATGAAAATCATAGTCCATCTTGTTCATGTTAAAGTCAACAATAAACGGTGAAAAAATATCAGTAAGACACTGTAAAATCAAATCTTGTGACTACTCTTTCTCTTGTGAACACCTAACTTCTCATGTTGTTCTATAAGATCAACCATCTTAAGAACATGGGGTCCCACAGAAGATTTGGGCTTCAGTTCAGACTTAAATAGGGAGTTAGATAACTAGTATCTATCAGTCCCACTTTGTGACCCATACATCTTTTTAAGATGCTCAATTATTTATGGAGGATTCATATCTTTATGCTACCTTTGGAGTTTAGAACTCATTAATGCCAGAATAATACACTTGACATTAGTACTTAGTTCATTGTACTTAAAATATGCATCCAATGCATTAACATCGTCAATTCCCTCAGGAGGCGCTTCCTTCATTGGTTTATCGATCACATCGATAAGTTTTTTATGCATGAGAACAATTCTCAAATTGCAGTATCAATCATCAAAATTGTTACCCACTAGCTTGTAAGCATCAAGAATGCTTCGCAGTGATATAGTAGACATTTTGAGAAATCTAATAAAAAGAAAACACCAAAATAAGAACACAATCATATATCATTAAGACATAGACTTTTATCGAAAAGATATAAAATTTTTAAAACATGAATGAGCCCCTCAGTTGTAAAGTCGTTACTTATGCATAATTAAAGAGTGACAAATTTCCTATTTTATCATATAAAATTTATAGTAGGCTCATTACTATATAGTTCCCTAGTTGTCAGGTCGTTCCTATTAATATAGTTTGATTTATCCATCTAAGTGACGGAGAATTAATTAATATTATACTCCCTAGGTAGTTTAGGTCAAAAGTATAAAATTAAGTAATTTTTCCTCACACATGCATCATATGCAATAGAAAATATTATTTATCCCTGAACTGCAAGTGATCTAGTTATCAGATCATTCCTTGTAAACAAAAATAAATATTATTATCTACCTGGGTTTTTTGGGATAAAATATCATATATTATATCAAAATAAACTCAATAATTTTAAAGGGTCAAGATTTCATGTTATTAAAACAATTTTATTAACATTAGTGATCATATCACATTTTTAGACAACATTCGTACAAGAAACTTTTAATGTAACAATGTAAGCCATAACAAATGCACTATAAACAATGAGTTTACTGTGCACATCTTTGATGGATAGCATTTGTCCTATGCTATTTAATGAGTTTACCATGCATATAGTGGAAAAATAACATCTAGTATTTGCTTTTAAAGAGGTTGTCATGCACATTGTGGAAAGATAACATATGGAATTTGCTTTTAAAAAGTTTGCCATGTAAAGATTACATCTGTCAAAAGCTTTTAACCAAAAGCTTTTAAACAACAACTTTGTATTAAACCATGTGTACAACATCTGACAAATGCATGTAATGAGTTTTCATTTTCTGTGAAACCAATTTCACATTGAAGCTAAGATGATCTCATACATATTAAATTTCATTTGTTAAAACAAGGAACACAACAAAATATGTAAATCATAACATTGGCAATTTTCAAGTATGATGTAAAATGAAAAAACTAGCTCTGATACCAATTGTCGGATCCTATACGTAGTGAAAAAAATATGTTGTTGTAATCCTAAATTTATTTATTGCGTTTAATAATCATACTAATAACAAGAACTGGCAAATAACAAGCACTTGGAATTTATGAGGATTAATCGACAGTAAACTTCAAAAATACGAAGTCTCTATGTACTCCACACTGAGAAATACCTCCCGCTTTCAACACTTGATATAGCTATGGTTAAATTTGAGGAACTCTTTCTTCAAGAATAAAGAAAACAATTTTCTTTACTTTTCTTTTGTTGATTTCAACATACAAAAAAAAGTTGAAAGAGTATCTATATTCACTATATCAT
>JANITW010000236.1:60475584-60487169 GCA_027564335.1 Erythroxylum williamsii | reverse complement strand
TGGATCAGGCCCGGATTAAACGATGGGTATGAGACTGATCGATCGGCCTATGAGATTGGACTCGAGCCCAATATAGCTGACCCAACCAGTTGTGATAATATTTTCAATTAGATGTATTCTTTTCTAAGATTATCTAATTCTTTGTTCCAATCTTTTATTAAAATTCTTAAGAATTTTTTTTTGTAAAGGAGAAGGTATAAACTTTGCAAGATCTATATAATATTTTTAATTATATATACATAATTTTAATAATTTTCTTAATTTCTTTATATATCATTTTGTTAGTGTTTATTTTTTGTAATGTTAGATTATAGTTGTTTCATGTTGTAATATTAATTGCCCAAAATGTTAATAGTATGCTTCTAACCCAATAAATTCACTATTCATATATTTCATTTTACATTTTAGTAAATATCTTGAAGCATAATAAAATAAGCATTAAAATAACAAAGCTAATAAAGCAATATAAATAGAATAATAATTTCAAGTATAAAATAAACTAAAACAATAATTAAAGTATAGAATAGTGTTTTAATAACCGTTACAGATAATACTAGCAATAATAAATAATGAAATATAAGTGTTATGTGTTAGGAGAATAAATGTAAAGCATAAAAAATAAAAGTCAGTTTGTTAATAATTCAATGGGCGATAAAGTCAATTCATTCCAAATTATAATATTTGCATTAGAAATAAAAATAAATGAAAGATAATAATAAGTGAATAGGATAACTCTCGTTATTATGAAGTAAAAAGTTTATAAGATAAAGGTATCCTATTTTCGGCACTCTGCGTAACTATGTTCAATTTCACCATCGAAATATGTGTTTAGCGTCTCTATTTATACACTCTTTTAACCTTTTATTGAGTTATTATCCAGCGACGTATATTTTGAAAGAACCTGGCTTGACTTTAAACATGTGATGAAGTTTTTATGAAATTGTAGAAGTTCAAGGTTCGCCTAGTCCTCAAAAGATATGAGAAAACAACAATGCCTACTTCAATCGGTTCTGGAAAAGCAAACAGATCAAAAGTAACGATTTTTTCGTTTTGGTAACTAAACTTCATGTGATAAGTATGGTACTTGAAGTGAGAGAAACGAACATTTGGGTACTTCGTTGTAAAGATAGTTTAAATTAACACTATTTTAAGTAGAACAGATGATTTTTTTTTAAGTTACAAGGGAAAGAAAACGAAAATTACAGAACAATCTTAATTATTGCAATGTCTACGGTACAAAAATTTGTATTGATCATAGCACATGTAAGCTCGGACTAACGTTGGAAGCTTAGGTAGAAAATGTAAACCCGGCTTGACAAAGACTGCGAGAGAAGCCAGGCTATCGGCACTCTAGTTATTTTCTCGATACACGTGTTAAAGCTGCACTTCCTAAAATTGGTGTAGGAGATCTCGGATATCTGTCACCAAACAGTACTGTTCAGTTCCCGGAAAAATAAAGGAAGAGAAAATATTGATCACCTCAAAAGAATCAACTTCAACTATGAGACGTCGATATCCAAGACCTCAAGCCAATTAGAGCCCCGATCGAACACTCCAAAGTTTTGCCTTAAGAGGCGAATCTCTCTCAAACCGGTCGATAAATCCATTGCACCACTGTCCATGAAAGTCCCTTAACAGCCCTCTTGCCATAATTGTCTGTTAACCATACTTACCAGCTCTATCAGTATTGAGCTTGACCAAACTCAAATGTATTGCTCCACCCAATGAAAGAACAGATGATTATTAGTCACTGCATAAGTGAATAGGTGATGTGATCACAACATTACGAATTCTATTCCTTGCCTGCATACTTGTACGTGCACTTGACGTTTCATTTTTGTATGTATGTCAGAATCCATTGAATCCTCAGTAACGAACGTTCATAAAGCTTAGGTCAGAGTACATTTAACTAAACTAACAGCTATTGTTTGTAAAGGGAGGCTCTGAATTTGGGATCTGTTCTCCTGTTCTTAACCCATCTCTTCCTTCCAATTTTTTTGTTTATTTATTGCAATGAATGGATTAAAGGAATTTGAAAACAGGAGGAACTGATATTCAGAGCAGAAGACTGTTCGTCTAAATTTGGCACACACATTTTTTACTTAGTTAAGCATACACAAGATTTATCTTTGTGTAAAAATTTTATCAAAATTTAAAATAAAATTTAACAGTTGTTAATGTTTAAAATAAATTCAACCGTTTTTCAATTTATATTATTCAACTTTTAGACTATCAAATCTGGAATATCCGCCATGTTTCCCTCAATCTTGTTTGCGTGGCCCTTTTAAGTTTGAAGCCTACATAACCGGCCGATATAGGCCCCGAAATCTCCTGAAATCCCAAATCTGCGGAGTCAAGTTTGAAATCTTAAACCCTCAAAAAGTTATACACACCATAATATGAAATTCAATCTAAACAAAAGCCAAGAAATTGAAGATGCAGATGATGAGAGACAGGAAGTTGACCTTATTGGATGAAGTCAGACGTCGGTTTTCCGCCAAGCTCATTGGCAATTCCTAACTTGAATCAAAGGGAAAGGATTTATGGTATAAAAGAAGCTGCTGTCGAAGCAAGGCTCCAAGTTGTTAATTTGATTAGGAGTTTTCAATTCATCGATGAAGTCCCTTTACAGAGGAGCTAATATTAATATCAAACTTGTAATAATGGGGCTGGTGAATCCAGAAACAAACTTTTGGATATTTAAAATTTCTTGATGAAAATTTAGGGTTTCAAGGAAATTTTGAGAACATATCAGTCGTATATGTGACTTACGTGACCCTCAAGCTTAAAAGAAAAAAAGTCACATAACAAAAATTATGATTCCTTAAAAGCTAGAGGACAATTTGTAAAAGGATGAGATTTTTGAATACTAACAAAGATATATAGAAGGTGAAACGATCTAATGATATGGTAGATTTATAAGCTTTGCCAGAAAGTACCTGGAAGACGAAGAGGGTTCTGGTAAGCAGCAAATAACCTGAAGTTCTCCCTTACTTTGATACGTAGTGCACGAACATAGGCTCTGAAGACAAACGCTAGTCCATGCAACGCGAACTTCTAATCCACGAGTAGAAAGGACAAGCAAGAAGAAACTCCAAAAATCAACCATCTGACTTGTGCATCCCTCCTGGAATACTGTAAATGCTCGCTACCCAATCCCTAATTGGGTTGGATTGGGTAAATGGGATAAGACGTGATCTACACTTAGCTTTACTTTAGGTATAGGTGTATTTTTAGATGCTCTTTGTGAGACGCTATTGATGTATGATTATTAGACCTTGTAGATACTTTGTTATTGAGCAAAAAAAAAAAAAAAAAAGCATTATCATGTTACTTAATTTAATGAAAATTTTAAAGATTAGAGCTTACCTTCAACCTTGTTTGATTTTGTATTTGTCATATAATTCCTATATTGCAGCATTTCTGAATATTTTAAAAGTCTCTTAAGCAAAATTTGACCCCAAACATACGAATATGCCAAACCTCAAGAGACCCTCAAGAGTCTCAATAGTTTCTTCAGTGATAGCTTTTCTGCTTTGCTTGTCTACTTTTCTCTCTTCATAGACATTGTGTGTTTTCTTTCTACTTTGAATAGATAAAAGGACAAAAGTTATGCGTGGAGAAGCTCAGGAATGTTTAGCATTACAATAAACAAATATGTACTAACGTTTTCAATTAAAGAATTGATCCAAGAAAAACAAAAGAATGATGTGTGTGCTGCACATCAGTGGCTGCCTATAACAGCAATTCAGGATCAAGGAAACATGAAATCTGTGCCCACTTATTTGCTGCCTCATCATGATGCCGTCATTGAACACATCAAACAGCTCCTCCGACAAAGTTAAACATAATACATCAAATAATAAAGCCAAAATGTTCAACTTGTAAATGCCGTAGCATGCTTACAGCTAAATCAACATACTCTTCTTAATGCCCTAAAAGAACTCACCAAAACTAAACACAGCCTAAGGATTCACTTCGGGATGATTAAAAACTGTTAATCAGGCGGTAGAGAACAGAAATCTCCAGCAACATATGAGAGGATCAGGACGGGGATAACTGGAATAATCCAGCATCAAGTTCTTATGTAGGAACATATTTTGAACGTAAACAATCCTACGTCTTGTAAAGAAACATGAAGCAATCAACGATCAAAATGAAATCCTTAAACACCACAATCCCTTGCATAAATTGGCTCCTTAATAAGTCAACAAGCGAATGTACCCTATTACTATATCGCTTGTTGATTGAATTCTCCCAAGTACAGATGGTAAAGAAATGAGAATTTTCTGATGGAACCCCCCCAAGTTCAGATGCTAAAGAAGTGTTATTTGGTAGTTTTCTGGCTATGTGGACATTGTTCGTTGTTTTTTTTTTTTTTTTGGTTGAAACCACTCTGAAGTATAATTATTTCGTATGTTCAGTGATAATGCTGCCTGGCCACATATTCATTATCATATTCCCATGTTTCATCGAGCAGAATATTTTAGTATTTGGCCGTTTGAAGCCTCATGAAAGTTGAGGTTACTCCCTTTTGACATGTACATACATCATTTAAGAGTTTCAACTTTGAATAAAGTGAACAATAACTTCAAAGCACAGCATATTCTCTATTGATAATTTTAAAAGCCACAAAATGTTAATTAGACAGAAGCAAGGCTGAAAAGTTCAAAATGGTTACAATATAATTTACTGTTTGTGATGTATCCTTGGATAACTAAAAGGTGAATAATAAGAAAAGTCTAAGCAAGAAGAGACAGGGGTAGGCGTATAATAGGCACGGAACAGTTTACGCAATTTTGCATAAACAAAAGACACCTAAAACATGCAACAAATAGCAGCTGTCTCTTCTGTACAAAAGGATAAAGATGATCAATATGTTTTTCTCATGATTAACCAGTGAGGATGAATGCTTGAAGAAGGCTCTGAGCTGCTTGGGTTTGATCAGGTGTCCCAGATATAACAATAATCCTGTCACTTGTTCCTATACGAGGTTCATGCACTATAACCTTGGCACCTGAGATCTGATTAAGTAATACCAGAGGATAAGCTGAATTTGATTTATGTTCAGATCTAAATTGTATGTTAAAATGGTTTAAGGTGTGAATATATTTTCAACAATATGTTCTGTATGAATTTAGAAAATCAATAAGGATTCAATTATGTATCCGTAACTGTAACTACTAATAATGAAAAATGTGTCTCATATGCTTGATTTATACCTCTGTATATATAATGCATTTAAAGCTTCGCTGTTTCCTCAGCATATGTCAATCAGGTTCATCAAAGAAAAAGTATAGTTCAATCTCATTATTATATGAGAAGTGGAGTTGCAAAAAGGGTTGCCTAACTGGTTCAAGTAAGGGATTCTTTCCCATAATATACGCATGCCTCCTTGCATGTGATAATTCAATGTAACTAGTAAATATTTACTGGTTTTTTGACTTGAGGATGTGAAGTAATCTATGTATGTAACGAAGTATTGTTTGTAATGATGATTATGAAGATTGTGACATCATTAAAACTAGAAAAGTTTTTTGAGCTTGTATTGTAACTATGGTGGGCTATCAATTTAACTGTTTGCATCGAAAATTTAGATGGTCAAACTGATGTATCGTCATCCTGCCTTGATCTCAAATTTGGACAATCAGAAATTTCTCCTGTAATAGGTAGTCTAAATTGAGTTGCAAATTTACATGTCAAGAGTGTCCAAGAGGCTGACCTAATGTTATTAGTTCAATTCTATTTTTCTTGAATTTCCGTGTAACATCTAAGCTATCAGATCAATTTTCACAAACATCAGTCTATTCAAGTTTCTACAGATTTCTGCTGGTAACAATCATGAAAGAAAGCAAATTTAGAGAGGAATCTGATCAAATCATGATCAGTCTTGAATGCAGAAATGGAAGGTGGTACAGCATGAAACGTAATTTATGTTTACCAGCTTAGTTTGGTCAAGGTGAATAGAGACGCTCACAGTACTTAAGCGTAATGGAGACATAGAATCATGTTCATTGACTATTTGGACTATCTTTAGAGAAAAGAATGTAAATAGAAGCAAACCCAACATAAAAAATCAGAAACCAAACACGTACCTGTCTCAAACGAGCCAGATTGCCACCATTCTCCCCATATACAGAACCAATAACATTTTCAGGAACTGCAATTTCTACAGTTGTATTGGTCACAACAGCAGACTTACTTCCACTGCACCCATAAGAAGAGTCGTCAACTTGCAAGCTGAAAACCACCGTCTTGTCTTAAATGTTAGTGATGCAAAATTTAATAACAATCCAATAGCTAGTACTGGACATTTTTTTAATTAAACATATTGTGGGTTCTGTAAAAAATCTTAACCTGGACATATCTCGTTCTCGTCTGGCGTTTCGGCATACTTTGTATGATTTAACATAATTACCAATTACTCAAATTAATAATACCAACTAAGATCACTAATCATATGCTCAATTTTTTCTAAAGTGCAAAAGATCATATTTACTAAGTCAAAACAATCTATTACTTCCACTTAGTAAGATTTCCATTACTTTTTTCTCTGGAATGCATGACTTGCTAACCTGCCAAGTTCTAAACTGCCTTTAAAACAAGCAAATCCTCTACTGGAATCATTCTTGCTCCTCAGATTAACTCCAGTGGTTGTCTGCAATTGACTCTCTATACATTAGAAAGAGTTCACAGGTTGAAAACTCAATCATAACTATGTTGGGTAAGTAAAGAATGGGGACAGTAGACTTACCTGTCCTGTCCATAGCGTTGGTGAGGGAGGGCGATCGAAATTAAGGGCAGGTCCGAAATGATCCATCTTAGTAAAAGTAGTATGCTGACCCAGACTTTGAGCAGCACTAAGTGATGAGTGTAAACTTAATGAGCCAGGGCCTCCCAATGACTCCCGTAAGGAATCCATGAAGGGAGCTGTCAAAGGGTCCCTCGCCGTATCCCTTAACGAATCTATCAATGGATCCCTCATTCTATCCCTTAATGGATCCCTCACTTCAATCCTTAATGGATCTCTCAATGGATCCCTTGTCACATCCCTTAATGGATCCCTCACCATGTCCCTCAGTGTATCCCTCAGTGGATCCCTCATTACATTCCTTAAAGGATCCCTTGCAACATCCCTCAGTGGATCCCTCAATCCTCCATAGGCACTTGTTTCAGTTAATACAGAAGAAGTGCCCTTTGTTCCAGTACTATGCATGCTGCGCTTGTTGGAGAATAAGTTATCTCTAAGTCTGCCAGTAATATGGTATATTGCATCTTTCACATGCATCAAGTCTCCTGATATCTGTTGAAAATAGAAGTAAAAATATTAATCAAAGCAAAAAAAAATGGCATCAAAAAACATCTCACAAAATTATATTTGAGCTTTTCCATAAAAGTTAGTATTTTGAACTACCAAAACATACGAGAAATAACATTAAGCTAATATTTTCATGTTGAACACGTCCAACCTCTTTTCTTGTTCTTAAAAGCATAACTGCATTCCTTATAATGTTTTATCATACAAAAGTCCTATGTGTTTGGCCAGTTAAGTTAACCACATATATTGATGTGTATGTCATAAAATAAAGAAAAGAATACCTGTACCACTTGATCATCCTGTGAGACACATTTTGGGGCCTGATCAGCCCCTAATATTTTAATGCTGGTACCAGTTAGCTTTCGCATTTCCGAAATGATAGAGCCGCCTTTTCCCAACAAACAACCAACTTGCTTTGATGGGATTACAAGCCTTGAAGTTACCTGAGACCCCTTAATTGCAGCAGAATCTAGCCCCTTCTCATAGCCAGCCTCTACAGACCTAGAATAAACAAGGACAGTTGTCCTTTGTGCAGCTGAATATCGAGATTCCGAGTTCTGAACAACAAAAGAGGAAGGTAATACATATTATTTTTCATACAACACAACCAGAGAACCAATATGAAGAAAAATAAAGAGAAGGAAATGAAAATAGTTAATAGCATCTCAACCTCTGATGCAGTTATTGTGATTAATCGTTCATTACATTCAGCTACAGTGGCTCCAACACTAATAGTAGCACCTGTCTCATTCTGAAGAGACTTGATGATGGTCCCTCCCTTTCCAATAATACCCCCAACCCTGTCATTTGAACATAAAATCCTAAAAACTACGTCCTGTTGAACTTTTGCATCCACAATGGGGACCCCATCAGACTCTAATGGAAAAGAATGAAATCTTGGAGAGTAAGCAGCGGAGCTGCTAGAAAAGGTTGGTATCACTGTCTTATGCTGAGAAAGAAATTCATTGTGGACATCAGGCAAGGATTCCTTAGGAATTGCCTCAGAAAGCTTGTTGTCAGTCATCCTCGTCTTGTCAACTGGTTGAGAATCTTGAAGGCACCGGGACACTGCCACAAGAGCTTTTTTCACAGCTATTACATCCCCTTCAATCTGAATACATAAACTCTTTTCACAAAACAGTCCAGCATGCATCGGAATTTCAAATTATATTTGGTTTCTTTTGTGTATGTCATGAATGTATCAGAATTTCAATTTATTTTGTTATCCATGAACGAAATGAATGTATCACAATTGCAATCATTTTTCCTCAATCAAATTATAATAGTGCGCAACAGAAACAACACAATAACAACTTTTGGAAAATACCAACAAGTGTAATATCTACTACCATAATAGTATTATTGATTTGGGTGTTAGTTATCTTGACATAATTCATTCTCCTTTGTCTGTAAATTATATATTTTTGGAAGTAGCTCTAAATTAGATTGATTACTGCAAAAGGTTATATCAGTGTTTATTAAATGATTTCTGTGGAAAGAAACATTTTGGACCCAACAAATCCTGAAATCCCCTAAAAATCTTAAGGTTGCAAGTCAATGGACAAAAACAACAAAGAGTAAAACAGACCACAAAATCTCCAAACAATCGGGAATGGCAGTTCATGTAGGTCCCCGAGTTACCCAACTCAAAACAGAAAAAGGACCTTTAAAATAAAAGGTCGAAATTCTAGATCTACTAGATAATGCAACCGATGATTTTTAACTGACAAGCATTGATAGCAGATTTAATGACGGCTGATGAAGCTGCATCCCAGTGCCTCCTATCCTCTAAGCAATTTTCTAGAAAGTAACTATAGTTCAAGTTAAAGAAGAACACTTCTACTGAAAACATTTGGAAATTAACTTTTACACATTTAGTCATCAAAGTTTTTTGTGGGTCTGTTGGAAACAATTTCTTTATTAATTAAAGGTAAGGCTACATATTGCTGGATCTCCCAGACCCCGCATATCTCAGCAGATTTCCTACTGAGATGTCGTTGTTCGTGCTGTAAGTTTAGTCATCAAGGTAATATAATAAGGAGGAATGGCAATTTCGTCAACAAGCAAAGAGATTCTTTCTACAATAAGAATACTAGAAAGCATCAAGCTTTTCATACTCAGCTCCTTTCCCAAAGAGTAAGTCACTTGACTATCATATTTTTCAGTTCACAATTAAGTTTTGATTATGCAACTAAGAAACATAAATTTGGTCTGGCTAATTGTAACCCTCCAAAGATATACAGTTCACAGCAATAAACAATAAAATCATTAAAAATGAGAAGACAATATTCTCCTCAAAGCAAGACGGATTTGAATTAAATTTCCACCCTCCCAACAAGCCAAAATTATAGAGATAAAAACCCACTTTCAGAATGCTGAGAAAACTCAAAGTCATCCAACAAAGGTGGCAGTTTACTGTCAGACTCAAACAAAACCAACACGTAGCACAAGCCTGGTACCATAGAAACTGGTTGCAAGTCATCTTTCATCAACAAATTACGTATCCCAGTATACATGCCAATGCGTAATACCGAAGATCAATACTTTCTATATAAACCCATTAAACCTCAACACAAACATGAAACAACAAACACATGGATTATTATGTTAAATCAGCCTTTCAAATTTGGAAACTTCATTTCTAAAACTTTAAACTACTCCTTACCTCAATCATCTCCTCCGTTGACTCAGCACAAACAGGTAACTTATCTGTCAAAGCCCTAATTTTAACCCCAAAATCTTTCCTCATCTTCTCCACAATCTTCCCTCCCTTTCCAATCACAGACCCTACTTGACTGGCCTCCGTCAACAACCGGCACGACACCATTCCTCCGGCCACCACTCCGGTACCGTCCGTCTCGGCGGCCACATCAAGAATCCTCCCGAAAACCCTAACCAAGGCCTCCTGTCCCTTCGACACTTCAATCTCTTCCTCAGAGATCGAAATCCTCGAAACAACGGCGTTCTGGCCGATCACAGTGATGACACGGTCAGGACACTCGACCGGAGGCTCCTCCACCCGAATTTTGGCTCCGGTTTGCTGCTGGATCTGCTTGATAATATTGCCGGACTTGCCGATGACGCCCCCGATGCGCGAGGCGTGGCAGAGGAGGCGGAACGAAGCGTGTCCCGGAGGCACAGCTAAAGGTGGGGGCGGAGGCTTGGAACGTTTGTTGGAGGATCCGTTGGCGGCTGCGTTGATGGTGGAGGCGTAGGGATTGTGTTCGGACATTCCAGTGAGAGTGTAGTGAAAGGTTCGCTTGGCCGGAGGAGAGAGAAAGCTGCTCCCCATTATCTCCCTCCCTCTCTCTCTCTATCTCTTTCTCAATACGCCCAAAGTTGTCTTGCGTTCCTCTAGGAAGTAGCGGCAGCGTGGGGCCGTTGTCGGGACCGGGTGGTGGGGGCTAACTTGCGCATGGCCATGGGGTGCGCATGTGGGGCATGGCGGTACTTTGAGTTTGGTGTGGTCCCATTTGGCTTGGATTTTACAATGTTATACTTTGTGTGTGCTTTCCTTTTTGTCTCGCAAAAATAACTTTTCCTTTTCTTTTTTCTTTTTTTGGTTTACAAAGTATTGTTAATTTCTAGCAGTGTAATGAAACGTGATTTTATTTGCTTTGGAAAAAACGTGCTACAATGTTTTATTTAAATAAAATTTATTAAAAAAAGTATATGATAATTTATATCATATAAGTCAGTAGAAATTTAATAAAAATATTGTTAATTTTTAACAATTTAAAATATAAAATAAAATTATAAAAGAAATTCATGTGTTAATCTCTCGGAACAATATTTTTTATAAGAAAAAATAAATAATAAAATTTTGTTTTGTGTTGAAGTAAAGAATGGAGCTTAAGGGGTTGTTTGGCTCAGTTGGTGGAAATCTCTTACTGGCTACTATTGGCAAAAAGCTTGAAGGGGTTTCAATACCTGAAGATGGAATTCATATTGATAATTTACATGTTCGATTCCAAAACCTCCAACCTTTACCGAATCGATTTTCTACTGTGTCAGATTCCTAATAGTTCTGCTAACGGACTGTTTGGAAACCATCGAATTGAATTCGTGAACGAATTGAATTTAATTACATTAATGAAGTTGGGATTGAATTCAATTTACACTGTTTGGAACGAATCTAATAATATTAGAATTGAATTCAATTACATTGTTTGGAACAAATCTAGTAATATTATAATTGAATTCAATTACACCGAATTCAATTATCTTCAAAATATATTTAATTTATATTTGATTTAATAATTAAAAA
>JANITW010000236.1:60440747-60458874 GCA_027564335.1 Erythroxylum williamsii | reverse complement strand
TGTATCCTAACTTAAGGATTATTAATAAACAACAATCATAGTATCATGAGTCCACTAAAAAATCACAACATTCATCATAATATAAACACTCGCTCCTCCACACTTAAGTCATACATTGCCTCTAATGTATGCATAAGATACTCACATCTTAACAAAACTAATTAGAGAAATAAAGCACAAAATAGAGGACTCCCCTGAGGTGTGAGCATCGGAAAGGATGTGAACTATGGTTTCAGTGGATATGGAGGTATCGGGTGACATTTAGATGAATTATCTCTTTTGCTTCTTAATCTATCACATCCTTTGGCTATTTGAACATACTTTCAATTGTTATTGGTTTCATGTCCTGTAGTAGATTGATGGTGTGAAGTAGCATTCACTGGTGATTTTTCTTTTGCCAAGGTCTTACTATTAGCTTTAGAACACCTCATTATATTAATAGGATAAACAAAACGATTTCAGAAAATATTTAAAAATACCTAATAATAATTAAAATTGAACTGAAAGGAAAACAAAAACATTTAATAAAAACAAATAAAAAATACAAGTGGAACTATGTGTGATGTTCGAAGGTGGTGCTAGCTAGTGGACGCTGCTGTGGAGGGGTGATGCATTGATGGAGTTAGTTTGGCGAGAGACTTGGTAGGATAAGGAGTTACTGTGGCCTGGGTGTTTATATGTAGTGTTGTGGGTTTGGGATGGTTTGGCATTTGCTACTGATGTTGGATACTGCCGCAAGTGAGCATTTTTGTGACGTGATATGGTTTCTTCATTAGTGGCTAGGCTAGGCTACTGAGGAATGTGGTGATGCTGTTGCCTTTTTGGATAAGCATAATCTGAGGCAGACAACAATAGACATAAATAAACAGATTTAGGGGATTAAAGAAAAATAAAAGGTAGGCAATAATGCTCTACCATAGAGAGATGTTGTCTGAGGAAGAACATACAACGAATAAGAGGGAAGAAGCACAAGATGAAGGGCTATATGGGAAGAAGATGGGAGATTAAGGATTAGGGATTAGGGATTAGAAAAGAAGAAAATGTTGCATCTGTTAGGGAATGTCGATGGGAGATTAGGATTTAGGGATTAGGGAAGAAGAGCATACTGCGTGGTGATTTTTGTGGATGGCAAATTAGGGAGTAGGGAAGAGGAAAACAGTGCATATGATGGAGGAGGGGCTTCTCCAAACATGTAGCGTCTCATATCCGTCCAAAAATGCTGCGTCTGAGGGAGGAGGGAGACATGGAGTTTTTGGAGTTGATGTGGGACCCACCTCTATGCTCACGTCAACAATAATGAGTTCCACATCCACAAAAATTAAAAAAAATCCCTGTTAGCATTTAATGGGCCACGTCAGCATATGACTGATAGAGCCCTGACCACGTCAGTGCTTAGTGTTCAATCTGAACGATTTCAAAACTTTGGGGTCTAATTTGAACATTTGATAAACTTTAAGATTCATTTTCAGTACTCTGAAACGTTAGGGTTTATTTTGTATATCTGTAAAAACGTTAAGGGCTAATTAGCCCTTTTGACCTTTTTTTTAATGTTAAGGTTTACAATTTGGAGATATAAAGAACTAATTTAGGTTAGGGTTTTCAAACCAAAAGAACAACTTAGACATCACAAAAGAGTTGACTTTAACTTTTAAATGAACAATTTAAAAAGAAAATATTAATAAAACAAAACATAATATAACCTTTCAGATTCTTGAACACATAAATTAGGGGTTAATGGTCTTATTTGTATAAGAATAATTATTTTTAAATGCGTGATGATGCTGTTCTGCTAATTGGACTTTTTCTTTTTCTTTTTCTAACAGCAATAGTAGAAGTATCATCCATTTGGCTTATCTCATCTAAAGAACAACTTAGAAATTATTTTACACAAGATGAGCAGACCAGAGTTTAAAAAATGTACGAAGTCACTTATTTTATTTCAATATAATAATTAGGTGACTAAGTGATAAACAAAATTGAATTGTTAAGTACAACTAGATAAAACTTTATTACCTTAGCTAAGTGAGTGTTTACTTTTCACAAAATTTTCCACACATGACAGTTGTCTTCTAGCTTTGTTTTCGTTTTTTTTTTTTTGGTTTAACATCGAAATTAACTATTCACTTGTCTACTAATGCTTTATTGCCAGAGCTTCTGAACAAAACGACGGGCTTAGTCGCTGGCTCTTCTTCGCTGAATTTCCCTATACAAGAACTGTGAATCACGCCCCCTTAAGCTTTGTTTCAGTAAGCTATGGCCTCCAATCAGTATCGTGTAATGGTGTTCCCATGGCTAGCGTTTGGACACATGATACCATCCCTTGAACTCTCCATAAAGTTAGCTGCAAAGGGTATCAAAGTTTCCTTCATTTCCACCCCAAGAAATCTCCGAAGATTGCCTACTGTTCCTGCTCATTTGACAACCAACTTGAAATTGATGGAAATGATTCTGCCGTCCGTTGATGGCTTGCCCGAGAACTGTGAGGCTACCGTTGACCTTCAAGTTGACCAAATCCAATTCTTGAAGAAGGCAAGTGATAGTTTACAGGCCGAGATGGAAAGAGTTATGCTCGAAGATTTACCGGATATGGTACTCTTTGATCTCATTCATTGCTGGATACCTGAAACTTGCTCCAAATTTGGTGTTCCTTCTGCATTCTTTAGCCCATTTCCTGCTTCTACACTGGCGTTTATAGGTCCCTCAGAAGAATTGAAGGTCCCAAAATGGCGAACGAGGCCCGAGGACTTTACAGTGAAACCAGAATGGTTTCCTTTTCAATCTTCTCTTGCCTTTAGACCCGACGAAGCACCAATAATTTTCAGGAATTATAGTGTACCTGACAAGTCCGGTTTGACAACTGCTCAGCGGATTGCTACAACTATTGACGGCTGTGACTTCGTTGCTGTTCGTAGCTGCAGAGAGTACGAGGGTCATTACATAAATCTTCTGGAACAGCTGTACCACAAACCAGTCCTGCCCGTTGGCCTGCTTCCACCAGTTCTTCCAGAGAACAAAGATGAACATGTTGAGATGGGTTCAGATTGGTATGCTGCTCGTCAATGGTTGGACAAGCAAGCACCAAAGTCTGTGGTTTTTGTGGGATTTGGGAGTGAGTACAAAATGCCATTGGAACAAGTCCATGAATTGGCACACGGGATCGAGCTTTCCAATCTGTCTTTTATTTGGGTTCTTCGAAAGCCGCGAGAACTAGATATCTCAGAGTTATTGCCTACAGAGTTCTTGGCTCGCACATCAGATCGTGGAATTGTTTACCTTGGTTGGGCACCACAAACGCAAATTCTAGCACATCCTGTCATTGGAGGTTGCCTGTTTCACTCTGGTTGGGGTTCTATTGTAGAGTCACTGAGTTTGGGACACCCTCAAATCTTGATGCCAATGATATCGGACCAAGGTCTGAATGCTAAGGTACTAGTTGAAAAAGGAATTGGGTTGGAGGTGCCCAGAAGCAAAGATGGGTCATGCCACCGGGATGCAATTGCCAAGTCCATAAGGGTGGCGATGGTTGAAAAAGAGGGACAAGAACTGCGACGTCAGGCAGCTGAAATGAGAGCAGTTTTCGGCAATCAGGATCTACACGATGACTATATAGAGGAGTTTATCAGGTACATTGTAAACTTCAAGAAACATTCTACAAGTACTTGATCTCCTACTGTTCCTTTCAGTTCTGATTCCAAAGTTTTTTTCCCTTGCTTTTTATTCGAAACACACGGCATTACTTTTCGTCTATCATGTATTCATGTCCTCGTATCCCTAGCAAAATAGTGTTTCCAATGTAAAATTCATCATGTCACTAAAACTGGTCCACACTTATCCTTAATGGCTTTCTTTCTAAATATTTCTAGTCTGAAGCCTTTTCTATTGTTGTTTATCTTATTAATCTTCTTCCCTCCTCCACATTATACTGTAAATATCCTTCTAAACTTCTTTTGCATGCACCCCCAAACCTTGATTACTTACGTATTTTTTGTTGTACATGTTTTCCTTTTCTTGGTGTAACTTGATTGGATAAGCTCACATCATAATCCATTACTTGTGCTCCTAAGTTATGCTCCCAATTATAAATGACATCACTATCTTAATCTTTCTATTGATAAAATCTATATTTCTTGATATGTTCGATTCCATAAAACCCAATTACTATATCTTAAGCCCTCCTCTCTTTCTTCCTCTCATCCTCAACCTCTCTCTTAACCACTAATGTTCAACTTATTATTTACTTCTCCCATAACTATAAACATTAACCTTCTCTTACCACCTGTTGCTTAGCAGAGATTCACATTAAGGATTTATTTTTATCATAATTGATTTGGCCTTATTAGTTTGATGTAATTTACTTAGATATGATAAGCTTAAATTTCTCACATTTGGGGATTAGTTCATCATCTATCTTCTTGTATAAATAGGGTTGCAAACCCTTGTATAATTTTACATGGAAAATTTCAAAACACTCTACACATATTTTATTATTTTTTATGGTATTATAACTCATTACGGTTTACCTTTCACGTTCTTTTTTCTCAACCCTTTTTAAAATTTCCACACATACTTGTTCACCCATATGGTACCAAATTACGTCACACAATGCATTCAAAAGATACAGACCACTATAACTCTACCAATTATCAACATTACCAATCTCATTAATACTACTCTTGATAACAATAACTAATTAATATAAAGATATTAGGTTAAAAATATTTTACTAACCTATGACTTGTTTAGATACATTGATGAATCAATCTCTTAATCATCGAAAGAACATTGATTCTACCTCCAATTCCTCTTCTTTTTTCATCAAAATTCTTGGCTTGAAAAAAGAAGGATAAACTTGTATAATGTTGCCTCACTGTTACCCTTACCTTTAGGCACCGTTTGGTTGACACGGATTGTTGACTGGGAAAGTAATTTTTAAATATCTCTTGAGATCTTTGGGCCCCATTTGAAAGTCATTTTCTACAAAAAATGGTGAAACAAAAATTATTGCAAAGATGTCATCTCCGTACCACTAGAAAGGTGGTTCTTCCATCATTGATTATCTCATCTCTATAGCATTCACTGCCACAGACCTGGCTATAATTGATGACCTAGTTTACTTTGAAGATCTGGTCCTTGTCACATTTAATAGTTTGCCTTTTGATTATGAATTGTTTGTACTACCATAGAAAACTAGGGAAACTCTACTACATTCTTGAAATTGTGTGTGAAAGTTCTACTTCATAAATAACGCCTACTTTCTCTTCATCAATCTCCAATTAAAATAATGTTTATGGTGTCTCATGGTGATAAATTCTTGACTCCAAAATGTGGTGGACATTATATAAACTAAAATCATAATAGGGGAGACTTTAATCCTTCAATAGATTAATTTGAGAATTTTTGTTAAATAAGTCGGGTTAGGTTACACAAGTTTTTAGGACCATTGGCCCATGATCATAACCCATGTTCTCATAACTCAGACCCATCTTCTAATACCCTAAGCCCACGTCCTAGTATCCAAAGCCTATATTATAATACCCTAAACCCAACGTACTATTTCCCCCATATAGCCTATATTTCTCTTCCATTCTCAACCTTCTTCTACATAAAGATCTTCAAAATCCCAAATTCATAAAGAACTTAGCCATATCACTACAACATGTTTTTTAGGTATATGCCCTCCAAAAATAGTAAATTAACAACTCCACATTATTCAAACTCACTCCAAACTGTCTTTTCAACTTTAAATATTCAATGAAACACACCCTCATCCACATCTACCTCTGGTGACATTGCTAAATGACTCTTAAACACCATTGCTTCCTTTAACATCACAACTAATTCTCACTTTGTTAACTCGGTTTAACCATGTCAAAGTATTGATCCAATAACTGTTGATAATGATAATGCATTTTTTATCTCTTATACTAGTTCCTTAACATTATATGTACACCATTGAACTTTATACTTATAAGATATCATTATTATCTCTCACTTACTGCCAATATAATTTATGTTACAAAATTGTTAAAGATAACTCCTTTTTAATTGAATTTAATCCCTTTGATTACATTGTGAAAGACTTTTTAACCAAGATTTTGCTCCTTATAGGAAGTATCCATAATAATCTCTATCCTTTGAAGATTCTTGTCAATTTTATAAATCACATTGTATTCAATACTCGCCAAGTCTCTCCACATATTTAACATCAACATCTCGATCTTACATACAGTAAAACTCTCTCAAGTTTGTTTTAGTCTCTTAAAGTGTCTAGTGTTGGCCTTGATTTTACCTCTTATCTTTAGGAAAGAGTTTTCTCATTCGTTTACTTTATCTAATATAGTTTATACAAAACTTCTTGAGCTTATTCATTATGATGTTTGGTTACCTTCCTCTTCTTTTTCTCTATCTGGTTCACGACTCTTTATAATCTTTGTTGATAATTTTAGTAGATACACCTAGATTTTTCGTGTCAACATAAGTTCCAAGCCATAGAAAATAAAATATTTGAATGTGATAGAGCACTTGAAATTATCAAAGGATTGTTTGCTCACTTTCTTACCATACTTGGCATTAACTTTTGTCTATCATATCCTTATACCTCTAGCAAAATGGTGTTGTTGAAAGTAAAATTTATCACATTATTAAAATTAGCCCCATACTTTTCCTTCATAGCTTTATTCCTAAATGTTTTTACTTTAAAACCTTTTTTATTGGTGTTTATCCTATTAATCTTCTTTCCACTTCCACCTTACACTATAAATCTCCTAATGAACTTCTTTTTCATACACCCTCTTTTGTACATGTTTTTCTTTTTATGGTGCAATTAGATTTGATAAACTCTATTCCTTATATGTTCCTAGGTTATGCTCCCAATTATAAAGGATATCATCATCTTGATCCCTCTATTAATTTCTTGTTTGTATTCAATTCCCATCTTTGATCTCTCTCTTTATCACTAACATTCAACTTGCTTGCTACTCCTCTCATAACTCAAAACCCTAACTTTCCCTTACCTCCTGCTCATTTACCTCTACGATCATCTGCCCCTTTTCCTCCCGAATCACTTCCACTACCTTCACCATTCTCTGACCTTATGGTCACTCATAATTGTGACTACCTTCCTAAGTCAAAAAATTTTATTGATTATACTACCTATAACACCAACACATAATTATCTTATGAACATGAACCCACATTCTTTATTCAAATAAATATATTTGCTCATTAGTGTTAAGCAATGCTTGATAAGTTCAATTAATCATCACAACAAATTTTAGTTTCTTTTTCTTCCACCTCCTAGTTCAAATATTGTTGGATGTAAATGGATTTTCTTATCAGAACTTAAGCCTAGCAGTTCTCTTGATTGCTAAAAAATTCGTATTGTGGCTAAAGGTTACCATCAATCCCTGGCCTTGACTACACCAATACTTTTAATCTAGTCATCAAACTCACTACTATTCATATTATTCTTTCTCGTGCTCTGACTAACGATTGATCTATTCATCAGCTGAATTTCAATAACACCTTTCTTTATATAAAATTTTAGTAACTTGTTTTCATGTAACAACCTTTGTGTTTAATTGATCCCACTACAAGAAAACAGTCAAGTAGTGATGGAAACTTCCCGATGGAATTGTAACCGTTTGAAATTAGTGATGGAAAACATAATACCGTCGCTATAGTTGACTAATATAGCGACGAAAAAAATATTCGTTGCTATATTTGGAGGGAAAAATTCTTGACAAAATTTGGCGACGGAAACATACCGATGTAACAATTACCGTTAGTAAATTGCTACAAAATTAGTGAATCGGTCGGTAAACTTGTCGCAAATGGAGAAAATGTTTGGCGAAAGAAACCGGTTTGTCATTATTGTATAATGAAACATCCGTCGTTTTGAATTTATTAAGGATGTTATTTAACTTCACCGAAACGATGTCGTTTTGGTTTAACGAAAATGAAGTCATTTTTGTGAAGTTAAGAACATTGTTTAATAACACCAAAATGATGCCGTTTCGGTTAAACCAAAATGACATCATTTTGGTGATGTTAAAACAACGTTCTTAACTTAATCAAAACGACGTCGTTTTGGTGAATTTAAATAACGTTGTTTAACTTCATTGAAATGACTTCGTTTTGTTGTTTAACTTAATCAAAATGATGTCATTTTGGTTTAAAACCAAAACAACATCGTTTCATTATAGTGAAAGAAAGTTATTTACCTTGACCTAAACGACGTCGTATTGTTAACTTGACAAAACGACGTCATTTCTGTCAAGTTAACGTTCCTCATCATCCTTACTATGTTACACAAGGCACTTTATATGATCAAATAGGCTCTTAAGGCTTGATTTCATATATTAAGTGCCTGTTTGGTTGAACTTTTGGAGGGTGAATAAGCACTTTTTTCTATCGCAGAAGCTTTTTTTTAAGAAAAATGGCTGTTTGGCTGTAAAATAGAAAAGCACTATTTTAGTAGATATATCATTTTTGGTAGCCAAAATATAGCTTTTTAAGAAACTCAAATTTGGAACTTCTCAAAAAAATACTTTTTCAGGTAGATTTTTTAGATCAATTAATGAGCCAATTTTTAGTCTATTTTGCCCTTATGTTTTATATATAATTTTTGCAATACCCATAAACTTATCTTCACGTTTATTTTGATATTTATATAATATTATTTGGCTTTTATATGTTTTAATATTTATTTTTGATATTAGTTTTACTTATGTTATAATTAAATAAAAGATTTGGTTAGATAAAATTTCATTTATGTTTCATGTGGTTTAAAATTATATAATAATTAATATATTGTACTTTTCATATTGTTTAATATACTTTAAATAATATTTATATGCAAAAATAATTTTTATTACAAATAAAATATAGTTAAAATTAATAAAAGTACTTTTTATTTTTATGTTGTCAAACAATCTATTGTATGAAGCTCTTTCAAAAAAAATTTTAATTGACGACTAAACGATCAACTGGTTTCTTAGAAAAACTTTTTTGAAAAAATCTCTACTGATAAAAGTTTTACTGATATAAGACCATTTAAATAGGCACTAAGTCAAAAACTTAGCGACCTTGGTTTTGTTTTGTCTAGAGCTGATAACTCTCTTTTTATTCACTCAAACTCTACTAGTACCAATGTTATGAATATTGTACTGACACTGGTATCAAATTTGGTTTTGGTACAGTATTGTACCGGTATCAGTCAATATCAAATATTGTTTCAAGTAATTTTTTAAATTTATAAAATAATCCCTAAATTTTTTAAAAATTAGAAAATAACCCCTTCAATATATTGTACTGAATAATTTATAATTTATATCAACTTTGTCTCTAAAAATTATAATAATAGAAATTTAAAATAATAAAAATTTATTTATTTTTATTAAATCAATATTAAAATAAAGATGATAATTTATATTTAATTAAAACCAAAAGAATTAAAGGTTATCGATAGAACTTCATTATTAAATGTTATTAAAATAAATGAGGTATATTCTCATTCCTTAGATAAAAAATTAGTTTGTAATAAATTAAATTTATAAATAAATTATTACTTAATTTTAAATCATTAAATAATTTAAAATATAATAAAAATAAATTCTTATGTTCACTTTAATTTTGATACATGTGATTGCAATGTTTATGAAATTAATGTTTGTCATATTGATTGATGATAATAATACTTTTAATACAAAAGAAATTTCTAATTTTGGTTGGCACTTTTTATATTTTATTGACCCACTGCACCTTTAGTGGGTTAGATTTGAAAGAATAGAAGGCTTATTTGGCCATTCAACTTGAAAGAAAAAGTCAGATAACTTAGAACAAAATTTACAAAAATCCTAAATTTTATTTTAAAAAGGGCGCTAATACTCATGCTGGAAAACTCTGTAACTTTTCCTCTTCATCTCTCATTTAACTCTTGCTTTTCCTTATTCACTTTCTGACGAGCCTATTAAAGTGTATTAGCCTTCTTTTATCTCTCTTTTTTTTGTACAATGGGAAAAGTCAAAAACCAACTACAACCTAACTAGCGTATAGTTCTGCGATACAATGCTCCTTGCTTGTCTCGGTGAATGAGCTTCATTATAGTCATTGGAGGCTTCTGTAGAATATGTATTCTTGGGCTGACTAGGGTTGCGATTGAAGCCAGGTGGTCTGCACGCTGGTTTCTTTCACGATGTACATGCTGAATTTGCACCTCCCAATCTCGTTGGGTTAATCCACGGGTACCTATCACTAAAAAATGCTCATAAGATAAAACAGTATTGGATGAAGACAAGATGTTTATAACTTCTAGAGAATCCACTTCTACAATGACTCGTCGATAACCTAGTGTCCAAGCTAGAGTGAGTCCCGATTAGACTCCCTAGAGTTCTGTAATTAACGACGATCCTCTTTCAATGTGTTGTATAAACCCACTGTACCACTAACCATGCCAGTCTCTAAGTATCCCTCCAGCAGTAGCAATGTTACCTCCTTGTTTTACTACTTCATCGGTGTTTAACTTGACCCAGTCCTCTGGTGGTTTTGTCCACCTAACTAACCTACCCATGGGTAATTCCTATGTTGAAAACACACAACTTTTCATTGCCCTTGCCCGTTCTATCCATTCTATGTACTCCATGACGACTCTGTCACCTTCTTTCGGCCAAACAAAGTTAGAATCAAACATACTTTTATTTCGCCAATACCATAAAAACTAGCATGCTACTCCAAAGAGGGAAGCCCAGTCAAACTGCCTCACCTGATGGTGCTTCGTAAGGTTAAATTTCACCCACTACACCTCATCTTGTAGGAAGAAGTCCGTATCAACCATCTCAGGGGGAAATTTTGCCCAAAAGGTTTTAACTCTCAGACAATCCCTAATGACCTGTAGAGTGGATTCTTCTTGTCCACATTTGTGACTCTTGTTATTTGTAGCAATGTACTGAGTCACTCTTTGTTGATTGGTCATCAGTTTTCCTTTGGCCATTAACCAAAGGAATGTCCTAATTTGCTAGTCTTGCCCATTTTTAAATCAATTATCATAGGCTATTATTCTCTTTGGTGGTACTCCCTTCGATTAACTTGTATGCTGACGCCACTGTGAATCATCCATATGTTGTTTGTCCCCGCTAAAAAGTATCTTCCGTTGTGCTATTTGCAATTGTGGGGATCTCCACAATGTCTAGACAAACTAAGAATGGGAAGTAATGCTGGAACAAGTTCCACTTCCAGGTGCTATCTTTGTTCTTAAAATTTGCAACAGAGGCATAGAGGACTCTTTCAGGGATTGGGGAGGTCGCCACATAAATTAAGGTCCCCAATCCTTTACCTAGTTATCCATCCAGAATAGAATTCTCCTTCCATTATCTTGTTTCCATTTTAGACCTTGGCAAACTACTTGTCAAGTTGCAGATATTCCCCTCCAAATGCTCGAAGCCCCTACCCGCTCTATTGTAAGAGGGATATGATGTGGGTCAACGCGATATTTAGCTCTTAAGATCTTAACCCTTAAAGCTTGGGAATGTGTAATCAACGCCCAACCCAACTTAGACAATAAAACGTTGTTGGAAGAGCGGATTAGTTTAATGCCTAGGCCCCCCGCTTTTTTGGACTAATACACTGTTTCCCAATTTGCTAGATTCATTTTCCTTTTCTCACCCGTTAAGCCCCAAACAAACTCTCACATGATTCTCTCTAAATCGTCACAAAGTTGCCTCAGAAGTCTAACTGTTTGCATCGTATAAGTGGGCAAGGTCGAGATCACAGATTGGGTTAAGGTAACTCTTCCTGCTAGAGACAACACCCTTGCCCTCCATCCTGCAAGATTTTGTCATGCATTATCTAAGATATGTTGATAAGTGTGTCTTGATGTCCGCTCATGTCGCAATGGGACTCCTACATATTTCCCCAAATTATTAGTATGAGAAATGCGTAGGTTTTTGCTGATCCTACGCTCGAGTGCTAGGGATAAGTTTTTTGAGAAGAAAATTTAGATTTTGTCGGTATTCACTTTCTGGCCAGAAGCCTGGTAAAACTCTTTCAGTGTTCTTGCGATAATATGGGTTTGAGAATCCGTAGCTTTCGCAAAAAGGACTAGGTCATCTGCAAAGAAAAGATGGGATATCTGAGGCCCAGTAGGGCTCAGTTTTATCGGTCTCTATAGTCCTTGTTCCACCTTTTTCGAAATAAGTTGTCTAAGTCTTTCCATGCACAAGACAAAAAAGTAGGGCGAGAGCGGATCTCCTTGCCTAATACGTCATGAAGGGCTAAAGGGATCTGTAACTATGCCTTGCCATGCGACTTGCAAAGTCACCGTCATCACACACTTCATAATGACCGAGATTAAAATTTTCAGAATTCTGATGTCTGTTAATGTATTTTGAATAAAATCCCATCAGAGCTGGTCATACACTTTTTCAAGGTCCAACTTTATAGCCAAAAACTCGGCCTTCCCCTTTTTCTTTCGCATCTAATGTATGATTTCCTAAGCAATGATAATATTATCAGTTGTTTGTCTGCCTAGGATAAAGTTGATTTGAGGTGCCTAGACTAGCCAATCCATGTGGCTTTTCAATCGATTGACAAGAACTTCGGAAATGATTTTGTAAAGCACGCTGTAGAGGCTAATCGATTGGAATTGCGCAATATTCCTTGGGGAGGGAACTTTGGGGATCAGGACTAGAATTGTTTGATTTAAATCGTTTTCCCAACTGTCCAGCCTGAAGACTTCCTTAACATACTTTATCACTTCTTACCTGACCTACCTCCATTGCTTATGAAAAAAGAGGGCATTAAAACCATATATCCTCCCAGGAGGTATATATGGGTATCATAAGTGAGTCCATTACTTGTCATCTCTTAATTTCCTTAAAACACCATTCTCTATACTTTAAGAAACTGATACTACTTTACTAAGAAACGAGAGAATGGAGAATAAAGAATGAAAAGAAATTTCAACTTAATTATTACAAAATAGACTATGGTATTTATAGAGGTGTTCATCCTCTTTTTATGAAAAGGTCATAAATATAAATGATTCACCTAATACTAAAAGACTTTTGTGTTTACAAGAAAACTCTTGAATTAATTCACACTAATTTTAACACTATATTATCCTAAGTCCTAACATTCACTTTGTAAAAATTTCAAATTACTATTTCCAGCAATATCTATATTTCTAAAGTAAAGTCCAAGGAAGTAACTATGTTTTGAATGATGAATTGGTTAATTAGAATTAGGATTTATGTAAGTAAAAAGGGAGGAGTTAATAGTGGGTATTATAGGTGAAAATCCCCAGGAAATTCAATATTGAATCGACAATAAATTCTTCAATTTTAAAAAATATAAGACCAATGCAATTTTGTAATTGAACCTTGAATTTTTTTGTAATGAATGGATAAGTACAATAAATAAATAAATGATGATGATTTCAAAAAATCAAACCCCAAATTTAGTTGATTAACTAAATGAGAACATTGTTTTTGGTATAAAATGGGTCTTTAATCTCTTGTTGAACTTAGATGGTCTGTTGACAAGGCGTTTGATAAAGTGCTAATAAGAATAGGCAAGGGTAGATTATGGTAATACATTTTCAAATTTATTAGATTTATTTGGACTTTTGTTACATAAATCAAATGGAAATTTTATTACTTAAATGTCAAAACATTATAAAATGGTGAACTTAAGAAGTCATATGTTAAGCAATTTGAAGAATTTAACAAGTTTGATAAGATTTTGTATGACTTTGAACAAGCTTTAAAGATACGCTAAATCTTATTTAACCAAATATGATCTTGTGAAGAGGGAGAATGATCCAGCCTAGTTTGTGAAAACTGCTTAAAATGGCGAGTGCTTAATTAATTTTACAATATGTGGAAGATTTATTAGTTACAGGTAGTGTTTAAGAATTGTTAAAAGAAATCAAAATAGTGAGTAGTAAAGTTGTAAGTGCTCCAGAAGCACAAAATCAGAAGTTATCCAAAGAAAATGAAGGGGACGCAGGCGCTTCTTATTGCAGATGGTACTTGACAGCTTGTCAAACTTTCTTCACAGTAATTTTATTGTCTAACACAAGGAGACACGAGACTTGGAGGAATGATAAGAGGGGATACATGAAACAAACACAAGTTTAGAGAAATCATTTTTGGTTCAAATAACCAAATTTTGTTTCCTGATGCATATTTGGAACCCAAACACATAAGCTTTAAGAAACCAAAAGTGTTACTGACATGGATAATCACGTGAACTAGTGGGGTTATTCTATGTTCTTCAGTTCCAAGTTGACGAACCACCTCGTATTGCAGCTACATAGAGGCTTCCACACACTAATTTTGGTGAATACCAAAGTCAAGAAAATTAGCTTTCCTCTGCCACTAGCTTCGATCCTATTGTTTGCCACCTTGAAGTAAAATCCTTTCTCATAAATGGCTATCATCTCTGTCTACTCCAATTCATGCCAAGGAAGTGGAAATCAATGTAACATCAAACTTCATACCCAGGATTCACCTTTTGCTGTACATCTCCATAACTCTCTAGCTCTTCCATGTCCTCCAAGCTTCCAAGAAATAAAGGGAGCCTCTGATGCAGCTTTACTGGTTGAATTGAAAGGATCCTAGTTTTACCGTCAGAACCCCTGCCACCAGCGTGCTCCACAAGAAAACTAAGAGGGTTTGCCTCATAAACTAGACGAAGATGGTCTCTTGGGTTCATCGCTACTCCACCGTACATCAGGGTCCGGTGGAAATCAGCTACAAGAGAACATATATATCGGGCGGAGTACTTTTTAGGATATTTCCCTTTCCCTTGTCTAACAGTGTCAATATATTGCCTTAGTCCTTCAGGCCAGTCGAAATATCGTGCATCATTTACAGAGTAAATTTGCCCTGAGATGGCAGACAGACGCTTTAAGCTGATATATAATTTGTGCCTATACTTCTAATAAGCAAAGATGTCTTGTAGGGAAACACTTTACACACTGACCGTTATTACTAGGCCACACCATCAAAACACAAAGAAGTTTGCAATTATAATGGCAGATAATTAAATTTAAGACTACCCAATGCAAAGTTTGCATGAGATATGTATATCACCTCGACGAGGAACTTTAATGTCTGAGTGGGTCAAAATGAAGTCTCCTGTGGAGCGATCCAGTGTAAATGCATGCGTTCCAGAGCCAAAGCTAGTACAGAGTATTGTAGCTGATGAGTAAAGGACATAACTAGCAGCAACAAGTCTGGTTCCACATTGTAGTGAATTCAGCATAGCCTTCTCCTCCTCAGGTAAATGATCCAGTTCCACAAGACGTTTGTAAATTCCAAAAATTGTTCCTGTAGGAATGGAGGCATCAATATTCCGAGAGCCATCGAGAGGATCCGTTACCACTACATATGGACCATCATTATTTAACCAAATTGGAGCATCGTCTTCCTCTGAAGCCATGACAGCCACTTTTCCAGAATTTCGTAGGGAACGTAGAATGATTTCATTCTGCAAACACGAGATAGATTGACCAATAAAGTATATCAGTCATCAAATATGTTGGTAAAACCAGAAAAGGATAAAATTCTTTATTCATCCTAGTAACTTGACAGGATGAGGACGAATCACAACAAAACAAGCCAGTTATAAACAGGTTAGAACAAGCAGATCCATTTCCCTGAATGAGTTCAGGGTTGGAAGGTATAGCCAGGACAAGCCACTGGATTCTGTTTTGCTAGAGACAAGCACTAGCAATTCAAGTAACATTACGACTTTATCTCAGTTTGCATACAATAACAGACAATTAACTACATGGAACCGAACAAATCATCTTCAACCGTAAAGCACGCATAGTGACAGATTTTTCTGCTTGATCAAAAGTCTCCAGGAACCAAAATCATGAGCATCAATACATGACCGCTTGCAGTTAAAGTACCAAAAAGTGGCATACATGAGATTCACGCAAGAGCTAGCATACCGATACAATATCAAGCGGCTTTGATGCATCCCTATCTGTGCCACTGCTTTCAGCAGCAATAAATCTCTGTTTACCAAGACTAGTATTGAAAGGAGAAGCCACAAGAGCTGCAATTCTCTTGCAAGCATACTGTATATGGTCAAACAACACCACCAAGTCATCTCCAACATGGGTTCCTCCACTGCTCATAAATTCTATCAAAGTAGAAAACCCACTTTTTTCATTTGAAGCAGACCCCAATTGTGATTTTACACTAAACCCACCTAACGAAGCCATTCTCGGCCTGCAATAATGGCGTCTTGCCACAAAAACCGGACCTTGCGGCCAAAAAGTTGGAAACTTCGGCGGGAAAAGTGCTGTGGCATATATGCTTATGGCCGAAGATTGCATACTAGGATAAAGGGATAATTATAGTGAAGAAGCTGGGCGTGACAGGGAAATCGTTGGTGTCTTGGTGAGTACACAATTGCATTAATATTTTACATATTCTTATGGGTTGCTATTTGCTGGAGGGGTCTACTGGCTATGTTTTGTTTGATCGCTATGCAACGGAGCCACACGAACCATCCAAAGTCAAACCAACTCGTTTACATGGGCATTAGCCACTTCCTGGACTGGACTTCAAGATATTGAGGCTGTTCCTGAAATGGATCCAAGCGAAGTGTACTTGCTAACCCCAATAACACTTGCGATGTTACTATTGGTGAAGTGATTCCGGCTTTGTTGCAAATTAATAAGCGTAAAATTTTCTTTAATTTTAACTCCATATTTTACATTTACTCAATCATACTTGAATATTGAATATTAAAAGTCGAAATTTGTAATAATCTAATAAATTTTACTTATTTAAATATTCCTAAAATAAAAAAAGCATTAAGAAAAATAGATCACAAAATGGGTGTGTCTAATCAAATAAAAATTTCAAAAAATAAATAATTTCATTAAATTTGTAACCTTTTTATATCATATCTTAATATTAAATAATCAATAGATGCAATATCTATATATTTTTATTTTTATTTTAAATTATTCTCAGTATTTTCTAATAATTATAAAATTATAATTATTTTAATTTGAATAAGCACGAGCCTTCCCCCTCTTGTATAAGAAATTAGTAATTAGTAAATAATCAAAACAAAAGAAAAAAGAAAAATATCCTAATAAAAAAGTAAAGGGGTGTTTGGTTTAAAGAAATAGCAATTCTATTCTTAATATATTCTTTGGATATTATTAAACCTATGATTGGTTATAACCAAAACAGAATACTCATCACCAGGAATGTCTATTCTTATAACCTGTTTGCTTTGACAGAAAAGTTAATTCCTGATTTATTTGTTAAGCTTGCGTTTGGTTAAAAGTAAGCTGGAAATAACTAATGATACAGAATATTTATTCCGTAAATTTGAAGAATAGCTAATAACGTTCTTCACCTATATTTTTCTATGACACGAAAACCTATTCTCACGAAGACATCTTTATCCTTCAACGTCTTCACGTCTTCGACCCTAAGGATGAGCGTTATTCGGACCAGTTCGATTATTTGGCCTGATTCGAATAAATTTGAGTAAATAAATACTAAATTTTAAGTAATTCGAGCTGATTTAAATATTATCTGAATTATTTTTAGACCAAGATGAGTAACTATGATAAAATTCGAGCCGACTCGATTACTCAAATTAGGTTTAAAAGAATTATAAAATAGAATAATTAAGATAATTTAGATAAATCAGGTCGGAATAATTTGGATAAATCAGACCGAATAAATAGGTAGTTCGAATAAATTGAGCCGGTTAAATTCAAGTTCGAGCTAGATAAGGAAAAAAAATTTTCTGACCTAAACAGTAAAAATTGGACCTAAATTACCTCATGCTTACACCTACTTATTCGACCCTCCTGACGAAGCTTTCTCCTTCTCTTCTCTAGATTAACGATTGAAGACACGCTTGAAGTCTTCTTCTCTTCTCGCTTCCACATCGCTTAAGTGGTCTTCTTTACTCCAGATTCACGCTTGAAGTCACGGTTGAAGTCACGCTTGAGATAGATCTTGAAGTCTTCTTCTCTTCTCGTCTCTGTTTCTCTCTTGCCTGTTGCCTATGAGTGAACGACTTTTGCAATTGTTCTTCTTCTCAGGAAGGTCGAAGCCATAAACCAATTTGATTTCTTGATTTC
>JANITW010000236.1:60316510-60327674 GCA_027564335.1 Erythroxylum williamsii | reverse complement strand
AAAAATAGAAAACTCATAATCATATACTCCAATTTCATAATTCAATTTCCTAACTTTCAATTTCTAACTCAAATTCACTTCTCGAGCCTACTTCAACCTAATTATCATTCATGCCCTAGTCATCTCCAAATTCAAATTATCCAAATCAAACCGGAAATATGTCATACATGCACGTATGTAGGAATGCCAATACAATAATTACCAATTATACATAATTCGATAATGAAGGCATATGCAACAATACGTATGCAATGAACTGTACCCATCCCATCGGTGATGGGATGTTACATTATGTGTGAATTATGTGAAATGCATGATGATATAGGTTTGTAGTGGTCCCTTAAAAGGCAAGTGCACTTTTCTATTCATAGGCTTCTCCCGCCCGCCCGCTTGTGGCATTGGAGCTCCTCACGGACTCCTATAAGTTCACGGCTACACATGAACGCTTCGCGAAAATGTGTAGTACGTTCCGTTTGGATCCAACCAAACCATCTTCTATGTGTATATGTGACATTGCTTTGTATTTGTTAATTTTGTAAATTTGTTGATCAATTGAAAATGATGGGGATTTCTTTAAGGCAAAAATGATTTTGGTTAAATTGCTTTCAAAATAATTGTTAAAGAATTTTGCATGTTTGTTTTTGGTTATTAAATTGTTACCCACTGAGCCGTCGAGCTCACACTCCTTTTTCCCCTCCATAGGTGACGAGCTAGAAAATGAGTAATCCGCATCGAGATTGAGGCATTACTCCTACGTATTTTAACTTGGAACTTCATCTTTTGGAAAACAAGGCTTTAGATAGCATTTTGGACAAATGACCCTTCTTTGTATTTTGACTTTTGATACTTTTGATATATTATGGTTAAAATGCCCTCTAAAGCTTTGTAATAACTTATATCTTCCATGTAAATGTAAGAGATTTGCGTTTTAATGTATTTTTGTGTATGTTGTACAAATGTGTTGTAGTATAGTTTGAAATTGTCAAAAAGAGTAAGATTGTGGTTGCTGCCATTTAAGTTAGTTTTTGGGTTTATATGGATTGGTTTGTGATTTGGGAGATTAAAGAATGTGGAGGTTGAAGTTTTGTTCAGATGCTGAAAAGTTGGTTGTGTGTTTGAAGATTTTGGCTAGTGAAATTTTAGGGGAGATGTTGTAAAAATTTTCATAATGGGCAGAAACTTTGATAGAGTTTTTGACCCTCTTAGAGTTGGAATTGGATTGGAGAGTCTTCTTGAATATTGTAGTTCATGTTTAGAGCTTTCCATTGGTATATAATATGTCACTTTTTGACGTAGGATTAAGAAGTTATAATGTTTAAAAGAATGCAGTTACTGTTGGAAAGGGTATTGTCCAGGCAGTATTTTCGGAAGGGTTTTTCACTTCCTTAGAGCCTACATTGATTTTTACATCCTTCATGAAAAATGTATATTGTCTTATATTCTTTCCATTGATGTATAATATGCTATTTTTGGGTTTAGGAGTAAAAAGTTATGAGGTTTAGAAAGATTCAGTTACTATTTGAATGGTCTTTTTATAGGCAGTAGCTTTGAAGGAGTTTCTACCTCCTTTAGAGACTGAATTGATTTTTGCATCCTTCATGAAAGTTGTAAATCGTCTTTTTATCTCTCCATTGATATAAAATGTGACATTTTTGGGCTTTTGAGTTAAAAGATATGATTTTTCAAATTTCTATCATTGTGTGGAATAATTTTAGTTTGGGCAATTATTTTGAAGTAGCTTTTGACTCTCTTAGAGGACAAATTAGTTTTTGAATCCTTCATGGAAGTTGTAGAGCTTCCTTTTATCTTTTTATTGATACCAAATTTTTTAATTTTACATTTCGGTGTGAAGAGTTATAAATTTTCAAAGTTTCAGATGTTTTAATTCGATTTTTTATTTAAAAAAATCTTTTCGGATCTCGCAGGGTCCCTCGCGAGGGCGAGCGCCTCGCCCTGCGAGCGACTTTTCCAAGTTTCTGGTTTTATTTTTTATTTTCTGATTTTCTTTTTTCCAAATTCAACCTCCTCTCACTATTTTGCTTGTAACTTTTTCGTTTGACCTCCGATTTAATTGATTTTTGAAGCATTGGTTTTCTAAAAAAATTTCTACCCTCTCATGCAAAATTTAGAATTTTCAGGATTGATTTGAATTTTATGGATTAAATCGAAGGCAGACAATTGAATAGAGATATTGAATATGATTCCATTTTTGGGCGATTTCTCGATTTTTAGAGATCCGATTGAGGTGATTTTTGATTCTTATTATAATAGAGGCATGAAATTTTCATTTTAGCTTAAGAATTGGATTTAATTTTGGGCCCTAAGAAGATAAATTTTTCAGGAGGAAAATTAGGATGAATCTTTCGAGATCAGTTCAGAAGTAATTGAAATGGATTCAGGTTTATGGTTTGACGTGGTGGGAAATTCCTCCCTCGTGGGATGCACGTCCAGATGTCACGTAGGACGTCGGATACATGGCTCTCTAGGGTGGGGTTCCAACAGAAGTATCTGCTTACCCATAAAGAATTCAATCTGAGACAACGGCGTTGGTTGGAACTGTTTAAGGACTACGATTGTATTGTGGATTATCATCCGGGTAAGGCTAATGTTGTAGCAGATGCCTTGAGTCGGAAGACAGTTTCAACATTATCAGTGAAGGGAGGTGAATGGGAACTTGAATCTGATGGAGCTTTAATAGCTCAACAGAAAGTAAGGCCTAAGTTGAGGCAAGAAATTTGTGATGCTCAAAGAGCTGATCATAAGTTACAACAACTTATCTTGGCCACTCGGAAAGGTAAACAGTCTGATTTTTCTGTGCATGGTGATAGTAAATTATGTTATAAGGATCGGCTGTGTGCACCAGCTAATGATGAATTGAAGAAGAAGTTGTTGTTTGAGGCTCATAATATAGTATTTGCTATGCATCTGGGTGAAAACAAAATGTATCAGGATTTGAAGTAGTATTATTGGTGGTCAGGTATAAAACAAAATGTTGTGGATTATGTAGCTAAATGTCTAACATGCAAGCAGTTTAAAACTGAGCACCAGGTTCCATCTGGTTTGTTACACCCTATTTCTATTCCTGAGGGGAAATGGGATAACATTACTATGGACTTTGTTACTGGATTTCCTCTCACTCAAAGGAAGCATGATGCAGTATGGGTAATTGTAGATAAGTTTACCAAATTTGTTTATTTTCTGCCTATTCGTCCTAACTATTCCTTGAATAGGCTTGCAGATTTGTATGTGAATGAGATAATGAGACTGCATGGAGTGCCTTTATATATTATTTCAGATTAGGATCCTCGATTTACCTCGAGATTATGGAAAAGTTTACGAAAAGCGTTGGGTACTTAAGTTAAGTTTAGTACTGCTTTCCATCCCCAGATAGATGGACAATCTGAATGAGTTATATAGATATTAAAAGATATGTTGTGGAGTTGTGTGTCGAAGTTTCCCGAGAGTTGGGATAATTATCTGACTTTGATGGAGTTTGTTTACAATAAAAATTATCAGACGAGCATTGGTATGGTGCCTTATGAAGTGTTGTATGGTAGGAACTGTAGAACTCCGGTATGTTGGACTGAATTGAGTAAAAACAAGATAATCGAGCCAGAAACTGTGAAAGATACTGAAGAGAAAATTTAGATCATTTAGCAAAGATTAAAAGTTGTCAGTGATAGGCAGAAGTCTTATGTTGATCTAAAAAGGAAAGATATTGTAACACCCCACTCCCGCAAGACCCGAACCTGACATCGATGGTGATATCAGAGTCTGTGTCCCGCGAGGGTGGCGTGTTGCATCATTCAATCAAAACTCAGTATGAACTTTTTATTTTCTTCTCAAACACATCCACATCAGTATTTAAGCGGAGACAAAAATATATTAACAATTCAATGGCCTCAGGACCCTTTTTCATAAATCCGATTTATATCAGTCAGTGAATTTACAAATTGACCTAATCATTCGTACAAAAATTCAGAAAAAATACAATACACTAATGCAGTCTAATGTAGACGCGAACTGATCCCGACCTCTATCTGACACTTGAGTACTGTAAGTATACTCCCGTTGACCTAGCGGGGTATTCTTAAATTCCTGAAAAATAGTTGTAATGTTGGGTGAGTTTGCGAACTCAACGAGAAACCATCATCGATGGTTCACTCAACTCATACATATACACACAATTCGCAAAATATCATATCTTAACACATTCAGAAATATCACATCCGTTCTATTTCAAAAATATAAGGCATTTCGCCTTTCATACAATTCATATTTAATCATTTGTATATGCAATGCACATGTGACACTTTCCATTTTATTAAGGTGTTGTGACTGTGTGCCTGAACTGTCCCAGTGACGGGCACATTAACGGTGAGCCTGTGGCTCTGAAATACGTTGGACTTGAATGCCCTGATACAGTGAGCCTGTGGCTCTTGCGTTAGGCTCGAGGCCCTGTTGCGTTAAGCTTTAAGCTCTGAAATACGTTGGCTGCACCGGTCACAACTGTCATTATCTGATCATGCCTTTATACATGAATGTACATATCTCACATCGCATTAAAACCAAATTATGGCCATGTACCACAAATGAAACTTCTATATCAAGTTCCAAATATTTCGGACACCTATGGTCGGAAATCAATCAAGAGCAAACACACAAATCCTCTTTTCACTCCACATGGCATAAGTGCATAATATTAAACACATAAAGGTTCAGGAACCAACTAGGTTACTCACCTCTAAACTTCCAAGCTACTGCCGGGAAGTCTCAGCTACGTCGGAAGATCGACGCTCCACTTGAGCCTCTAAAACAATCAGAATATACAAACATTACCAATTGCACAATTTACAATAGTTAATAATGCACATGGAGCGAATAAATTATGTACTATACATGTTTATGACATTCCCGAATCTTCCTAATTCAACTCTTTCTCTCTAAAAGATAGAAATTCACGGACTCCATAACTTACTTAACTAAGTTCAGAACTCCCAAGAGTCAAATTCCAAGGCATAGGAACTATCTTTATATCGAAACCAAATTTACTATTCAATTGCCATCCGATTACGAGAACCTTCGAAATTAATTTAGAATTTCCATTCTTATAAATTGCAGTTCTTAGTCTCCAAATTGCAATCAATCATTAACCAACTCATTTGGAATTAAACCTTCAAAATCATCCATTAAAACAATCCAATTCACCTTCGGCAAAAGGGCGTCCTCACCGCGGCGCATGATCACTCGCCGTGGCAAGACCACCTCGCATGCATCGCAGCGCATGCGCTGGGACGCATCGCGGCGTGCCCGCTGATTCTCGCCGAGACGTGCATCTTCGCTCGTCGCAGCGTGCGAAGGAAATCTGCTCGCCGCGGCATGTAATGAACACGTCGCGGCGTGCGAAAGAAGAATTGCTCGCCGCAGCGTGTGATGAACACGTCGCGACGTGCAAACCTAGAAACACGCCCGAAACCCAGATTTCTCAGTTCTGTCGATTTTTAATCCATCCAACACAGTCAAATACACTCCCAAACAACTTAAAACTCTAAACACAACTCATCTCTAACCTTAATTCCATCAAATAAACATTATCTCTCAAATACCCAAATCAAAACAAAATAAACTCAAACACTCATATCATCCGAAACTCAACCCTTTTCCCATTCATCAAAATACTCTAATCAATCAACAACTCAATCAAGTTAAAGCATAAAGGAGTAAGAACTTACTTGCTTGATCCTTCAAACCTTCAAAAATCTCCAACCCTTTCACACTAACCATACCCACGGCAATCATCCAATCCAACACCAAACTTCATCTTCTCCAACCCAAAGCTCAAGGATAGATTATAAGGGAAGAAGGAAGCAATTAAGCAAGAAAATGGAAACAAGGAGCAAGGATGGTGATCCACGAAAAAGAAGAGAAGAAGAACAAGGAGGAAAGCCAATTTTCTTTTCAAAAGCAAGAGAGAGAGTCGAGGGAGCAATTTTCAAAAGAGCAAGGGTTATAAACAAAAGAATTTATGATTAAGGCATGTTTGGCAATTCACTTGCCACATGCCCAAATTTTAGGGTCTAAAAATCCAATTCGTATTCTAATTTTCTCCCAATTTTGCAATGGCTCTAAACAATAAATCGTAAAATCATAACCCTAATTTTTCCGTGCCATTTGCCAATCAATTTCGAAACCGGAATCCAATTAATTAGTCATTAGGTCATTTTTCGGTCCAAACATGAAACTTTGAAAATTCCAGAAAAATTTCTATAAATCCTCAAAAATGTAAAACACACGATCATACACTCCAATTCCATTTTTTCGACCTCTAGACTTCAATTTTCACCCCACTTCACTAATCAAAGCACAATTTATACAATAATCACAGAATTTCCAATTTACACAATTATACTGGAAATATGTTATATATGCATGTACACTCATATACTAGTGCAACAATAATCATTTATCAATAAATATAGAGGCAAAAATGCATGTGCAATTCAAAAGTATGTATCCACTCAATCCTAACCCATTCCAAATTACCGATATGCCCATCACATCGGTAACGGGATGTTACAAAAAACGTTTGAAGTAGCTACACTAAGGAAAGCTTTTAGGCAAGAGGTGTCTACTTAGCCCAAGCTTGGTCATCCTAATGTTTCCAAGGTGACTAGCTATTTTATTTTGAAACACTTGATGCATGTTAAAATTAGGAAATGCTTAATTAGGTGCAAGTTTGGAACATTGATCAAGCAAATAATGGAAGGAGTCCGATAGTTTTGATATGTTTTTCTTGATGTTAGTGTTTTTAATTTTTCAGATTATTATTGCTTTTATGGGTCTATCTGTAGCGCCTCCTTACTGCAGGGTACAGACTGAGACGTCCGGAAGTCATTCCGATACATATCCTACGATAAGAGCGAACTACGTTCGATCACTACATTCATTTCACACAGCACCATATCATTGTTCACTTATAAAGCATCATAAGAAAATCACAATATTTTAAAACCAACTTTTTCCTCATTTTGCTTCATAAAATCGAAAGTCTACATTGTATCTTTCAACACTTACTACATGTATATCATCAAAACCTGTACAAAAGTACTACATGAAAGAGGAAATTATAGAAAGTCTATCTAATATGTCCAAAAATCCTAACTGACCAACCTTTAAGCCATGACTTCTCTTGCCAAATCACAATCTACATGGCTAGTAGAGCCTCTCAGTAGCTAAAGTCGTCTCTCGGTCCTGAAAAGACAATATTGTAATTTTTATTAGTTTTGCGAACTTAGTAAGGTAACCATCATTGATGGTTCACTCAATTCATGCAACACATCATTTCACATAGCATATAATAACATTTTTGCATAATTGGTCATGTAACACATTTTCACTTAAGCATAGGCAATTACTCATTTCAATCAATCAAACATACTTATCAAAATACATATGGAATGCTTACGAGACACCTTTCCAATTGTTACTTTGTTGTGAGCGAGTGCCTGAACTGTCTCGTATCTATTTTGGATATCGGGCTCATTACTAACTATCCCTTATCTGAGGAGAATAAAAGGCTCATTATACATAATGAGCCTTAGGCTCCTAATTACTGCTGAGCTCGAGGCTCTTTTCACACGTTGAGCTTTAAGCTATAATCGGTAGCTACTCTAGTCATAACTCCCATTATCTTATTGTGCATTCATGTATGGAATAGATCTATCACAATTAATCATTTTATGAAGAACATAGGTCATCACATTCGCATACAATTAGCACTTCAGTATGCCATTCCAATATCACAGTCATCGGACCTTCATTGTCCGGAATCAACAATCAAAACATAGTCATTCAATCATTTATAACATAATTTAAGCAAACAAGTAATTAAGTGAGACCTTCTAGGTTACTCACAAGTTGCTCCCGAAGCTAATGCCTGGAAGTTCTGGCAACGTTTGGAGGTTAACGTTCCAGTTGCTCCTCTATAACAAACAACATACACATATATCACAATTTGTACAATCATAAGTATTTAATAATCCATATGTATGAAATGAAATATGTACGATGCATGTTCATGAAAATCCCAGGTATCATTCCATCAATTTCGTCACAAAATCATTCTCATATCAAAACTCATCTAAGTATAATTTATACTTAGATTTATACCTCACTAAAACCATTAAAATCACAATTCATTTCTCATTGATTTACTTTCAGATTTTTCCAAGACATACTTTTGGGTCCACTATTCACGTTCAATTAGAAAGTGAAACTGATGTAATTTGGTCATACTATCTTCTAGAAAAGTGTTCCTATATGTATTATGTTTTTATTGACACCAAAATCACTGAATTTGGCTCAGTAATTTGGAAGATAAGCCACAAACATTTTCGGGCTGTTCATATTAAAAAACAGTATACTATATACTACTTCCATCCAGAAATTCAACATCTTAGAGACTAGATCACAATTTGACTTCTTCATATTCTTTGTATTACTATTTCTCTAGTTTACTCCAAATTAAAAATCATCTTATTTGAAATCCTACAGGTCTAAATATAATCAAAACACTGAAGTATATTCAGTAAAATAACGCCAGTTCACTATTCCAATAGATTCCCTCTCTTTCATTCAATCAATATTTTTCAAATAAAATCATAATGCTACCAATTTTTGTGTAGAGATAGAAAAATGAGTTAGAAATCTATTGATTCATGAATCAAGTCATTTGGAGATCTAGAGAATAAGTTATGATCAAAAGAAGGAGGGTTATTTAGGGTGAGTCAACCCTTTGGACAAACCACCAAAGTCACCGTCGTGCTTTCCAACCAATTTCAGCAATGTCACCCTCATGCTTAAGCACGAGGGTGACTTCCCAACCTACCAAGCAATGTCACCATCATGCTTAAGCACAACGACGACTTCCACTCAACTACAAATTGCCTCTTCTTCCTCTCTTTCATTTTTCTCCAGCCCTTCCCAAAATAGAATTTCGGGTCACTTTTACCTAATCATTTTGACAATGAAAAAAAAGAATTTAGGCCAAACGTTCTTCTACACAATTATTAATTTATGTCTTAACTTTCAAATGAAACCAATTTTATGCAATTTGGTTCAATATTCTACAAGTTATGATAAAAACACTACAGATTGTTCCAAACTACGAAAGAACCTACAAACTCAACTTCCAAACTCCATAACTTTTGATCCAAAACTCCACAAATTACAAAATTTATATCAATGGAAAGCTTAAATAAAGATATACAACTTCAATGAAGATAACTTTGTCAACAACTCTCTCTATCGTTATAGAAAACTCATGAAATTTTCAGATTAAATTTTTTTAACTCTTTTACTATTCAGATTAAACGTTCTTTTGCTTAATCTTATAATTTCTACATTAGAAGTTGTACAACTTCCACATATACTAATGTTGAAATGTTCTTTTGATGTATGTTTTTGAAATGCGATGTGTACAACTTTGAAATTTTCTTGTGGAAGATATATTGTTGTGATCTACCATATCAAAACCTTAACTTCTCTGAACTAATTTCAACTGCTACTTATAAGGTGAATATCCTTTAACATTACTATGTTCCTTGTTTATATATGTGAGAATCATGCCTTAGAAGTTGTTGAACTAGTCAAACATTAAGAATTGTTCTTTAGAAACGTGTCAGTTTGAAGACCAAGTCTTAGAATAGTTGTTGCTATTTTTAAGTTAATTATTTTTATCTTTTAGGAACCATACTGTATTATGGGTCTTGATATTTTGCTTATTTTTACTTATCTTTTCCTTGTTTCTCTCAAATTTTAATTAAAGCCTTTTGTGTTTAAGCAAGCTCGACAAATGAAATAAAATATATGATCTCTATCATTATTTGTTCTTCTTTTTATTTTCTTCAAAGTGATATCAAAGCCCTTTTCTTAAGGGATCGATTAAATATTTTTTCTGATAGATTCAAAATCTTCTTTCACTGCACAGGCACCACCTGTCTTCAATGGAGTGTGCTATCATATCTGAGCCACTAGGATGGAGGCACATCTGGAGGCAAATGATCTCCAGGAAGTTATTGAGGAGGACTATGAAGTTCCTCCCTTGCTTGCAAATCCAACCATGGCATAGATTAAGAATCATAAAGAGAAGAAAACAAGAAAGTCCAAGGCTAAAGCTGTATTATTTGATATAGTTTTACAAGAAATCTTTGCCCAAATTATGACAATGAAATTAGCATTTGAGGTTTGGAATTTTGTGAAAAAAGAATTTGAAGGAGACAAAAGAATCAAGTGAGTTCTCAATTTGCTCAGAGAATTTGAACTTCAACAGATGAAGGATTCAAATACTGTCAAAGAGTATTTTAATAGATTACTTAGCATTACCAACAAAGTAAGATTACTTGACTCTAAATTTCTTGATTCTAAATTAGTTTATAAAATTCTTATAACAGTCCCTGAAAGGTTTGAAGCAACCATTTCCTCCGTGAAAAACACTAAGGATATGACAAATATTAGTTTGGTAGAATTATCGAATGCCTTGCAGGCTCAAGAACAATGAAGGGTTATGAGGTCTGAAGTTTGTATTAAAAGAGCATTATCAGTCAAAGTGCAAACAAACTAAGGAGGAAATGGGAAAAAGAAGAAGAATAAGAAGGAAGTCTCAAGGCCAAATTCCGCTAACACAAAAAAAGGAAGCAAAAATGAATACCCTCCTTGTAAACATTGTGAAATTAAAGGTCATCCACCCTTCAAATGCTGGAGAAGACCTAATGTTCAGTGTGAGAAATGGCAAAAAAATGGGGCACCACCATAAAATCTACAAGCAAAAGAATGAGACTCAAATCAATTTTCATTAGAAAAATGTTGCCCAAATTGTAAACTACAAGAGGAGGAGCAACTCTTTGTAGCAACTTGCTTTGCAACCAGCAGTTCTAGTGATAAATGACTTATAGACAGTGGTTACACAAGCCATAAAACTTTTAATCGTGAGCACTTCAAAGAGCTGGATACATCAGTTATCTCAATAGTTAAGATCGCTAATGGAGAATACAGTGTTGTCAAAAGGAAGGGAACTGCAGCAATTGAAAGTCTCTCAGGTACAAAATTGATTAAAGATGTATTATTTGTGCCTAACATTAATCAAAATTTGTTGAGTGTGGGACAA
>JANITW010000236.1:60163826-60180336 GCA_027564335.1 Erythroxylum williamsii | reverse complement strand
TTCCTCCGCCCGTCCGCTCGTCGACCGGTCAGCTCTTCCGCTCGTCCATCGCTCAGCTCTTCCGCTCGACGATCGGTCAGCTCTTCCGCTCGCCGATCGCTCTGCTCGTCCGCGCGGCTGATTTTTAAATTGTCTTTCTAATTCAACCTCCCTCCACTCTTTTGGCCATAACTTTTTTGTTCGACCTCCGATTGATCTGATTTATGAAGCATTAGATTTATAAGACATTCCGCTATCTCTCCATGAAAGTTTATGATTTTTAAGATCAAACTGAGAATGATCGATCGGATCAAAGTGGGAAGATCAATTAAAAGGTTATGAGTTAGATACTTTCTGAGCATGCTTCAATAATTTGGAGATATCTGGAGCTATAGAGCTCCTATTGAGTTGATTCTTGTTGCTAACAAAACCAGAGACATGTATCTACAAGTTTTCTGGAAGAATAAAATTTCAGTTCAGTCCTTAAGATGGTCAATTTCTGGAGTGAATTTTGATGTAGTGTTCAGTCTCAGTTTTATAATAGTCTGAAAGTGTTTTGGCCATAACATCTTCATTTCTGAACCAAATTGAGTGTTTTTGGTGTCATTAGAAAGATAAGACAGAGCAAAATTGTGTTGGGAATTTGTGAAATAGTGGCAGGAATGTCACGAATATGCATTGTACACATTCTAATTGCTACATGTGCATTATTAAATATTTCTGATTGTACATTTTGTAATATTTGAATATTTTGACTGTTATAGAGGCGCATTTGGAACGTCATCCCACAGACGTTGCCGAGACTTCCAGAAATTAGCTCGAAAGCTATTTGGTGAGTGACCTAGATAGTTTTCCAATTATTATTTATTTATAATTCTGCACTTATAACTCTGTGGAGGATAATAGTGGGCTTGTGCGTTGTTTATGACATAGAAGTGCTATATGTGATTTTAATGTGATTAATTGCGAACTATTGTTTGGAATGTGCTCATTTGGGATTGATTGTGATGTTGACATTGATTCATTGTGACATCTGCATTCCATGCATGAATGCATGATCAGTTAATGACAATTGTGACCGGAGCAACCACCGAGAGCTTAAAGCTCAACGTATTTGGGCCTCGAGCCCACAGTGATTCAGAGCCCCAGGCTCATCGATTAATGCGCCAGGATTGGGACAGTTTTAGACACTCGGTCACAATAACGTAATAATTGAAAAAGTGTCACATACGCATTTCATGTACATTTGATTTGGTTTCTTTGATTGATAATAATAATCATGTGGTACTTCTGAATGTGTCATGACGAAATAACTGTGTTATGCTTGACTATGCATGAATTGAGTGAACTATCGATGATGGTTCCTCACTGAGTTCGCAAACTCACCCAAAATTGTAACTTATTTTTCAGGACCGAGAGAGTAAACTCCTAGCTCCAAAGGGACTTTTCCTGCCGTGTAGATCGTGTTGGCAAGAGAAGTCATGGCTCATAGGTCGGTTAGCTGAGATTTTTAGAGGATGACCTAGTTAGGCTTTTGTATTAGATTTCTTTTGGAGTAATGTACAAACACTGAAAAACTGACAGAGATGTAAATTACTACTTTTGATGAAATGAAATGAGGAAACATTTTGGTTTCAAAAATTAGTGATTTTTATATTGATGATTTATGATTATGATGCCATGTGAAGTACAGTAGTGATTGTTCATAGTTCACCCTTATCGTAGGATATGTATCGGAATGACCTACAGGTGTTCCAGTGTATACCCTACAGTAAGGGGATGCTACAAACCCAAACTGTATTGGCACCTCCCAATCAATTAATTAATTAGTTCCACACTTCTTCTCCTTGAGCTTCTGACATTTCTCTTCATGGGTTATGGCATTGAAATGTAGCATATGGTGTCATTCTAGTGGATGTGCCATATATTTGCACTCTTGTGATTAATGAGCTCTACTTGCATCCCTAGACAACCCTTCTCCTCTCTACCTTTTTCGTGGTGTCTCCTTTGCTCTTCATTGTTCCGTCATTATACTTGAAACTAATTTAAGTGTGAGCAAATGACAGATAAAAATATGAAGAAAAACTTTCCCCCATATTTGGTTCATATTCTCACTAAATTGTGGAATTGTGAAAACAAATAATAAAACCAAAAACAAATAATAGAAAATAATTATAAATTTAAACAAATAGCTAAATTAATATCAAAAGTGAAATTAAAATAATTGCAACTAACAAATAAAAATAATCTAACAAAGCAATTACAAATTTAAACCTAAAGTGAAATTACAGTACCGAATCTACAATTGCCCAAAATTGACCAAATTAAACTCCTATTTCATGTAAAATTCAAAATTGAAATGAAACAAAAATAGAAAATAGCAACAATTAACTAGAAAAACCATAAATTAATCCTAATTGCGCAAAAAATGATCATAGTTCATCATTTAGTGAGCAAAATTGCATAACCAATTCAAATTTCATCTAATTCTCACGCTGTTCATCAAATTAAACTAATAAATCATATGAGAAGGATGAAATGTAACTTTTTAACTCAAATCAAGCACAAAATCAATGGAAATAATGCTAAACAACCACAAACCTAACCTTAGCATTTTGGCGATGAAAATCCCTAAAATTAACAAAATACTAAAAAATTCAAACATAAATCAATCGAAATAAATGATAGAACTTACTTGGGTGTAGCAATTTGAACATGAAAACACTAAAATGGGGTGGATAAACAGAGAGGCAAGAATATGTGCAATAGTGAGTGAAGAAAATGAGCGAAAATGTTCAAAAACCCATTGCAACCTTACATGGTTGGTCACACGACCATGTAACTGACCATGTAAATCCTAGATCTATAAAAATATAAGTGACATGGGCATGTAATTTTTTGCGAACTTACACGATCAGATACACAGGCATGTCTAAGGAGCGTGCAACTCTCTGTGACTATATGTGGAAAATTTTTGAAAGCTTTAACAAGTACACGACCGTGTCTAGACACCATTTAGGTCTTTGTGACCGTGTGTATACCAAAAGATAGTTTGAAAAACTTAAAAATTGGTCAGTCAAAGTTACAAAACTTAACACGCACACCATAAACATGAAAAATATGCAAAATCAACTTTGGATTTTTTTTAATCTTAACATAAAACACATCAAAAACCAATAAAATCCTATACTAATAACAAATTGAAATAAAAATGAAAATGAAACTTATAATAATTATTTGTTTGCCTCCTAAGTTGCACTTGTTTAACACCATTAACTTGACGTACCCTTCATGTTTACTATTAACTTGGGTCTATAATTAGGGACTTTCTTACACCTATTTCTCTACATAGAAGGTTAGTAGCCTATGAATAGGCCACACGTTGTAAGATAATAATAAATAGATAATCTATCAATTAAATAAATCCAATTGAATTTATTAATGCCTTTTATTATAACAATTTGTTAATGAAATAAGGAATAATAAAACTCTCTGAATATTCAGTTGAATTAAATAGTTTATCTTGTGAGAAGTGAAAACCATTTGCATTTAAGGTGGCTACCAATCATTCATCAATAGTTTCCTTATTTGGCTTCTCCTTTGTTTTTTTTTCCTCAATCACCTCTTTCCACTCTTCTACTTCCTCTTTTTAGACAGAGGCTTCCTCATCTTCTTTAACCGTTACTTTCTTTGTCATCTACTCTTCTTTCTTTTCTAAAATAATGGTTAGCTCCTCATCTTCTTCAACTAATTTTTAATAATCTCTTCTGCTATCTATTCTTGATTTATAGTTTCATTCATGAAGTCGACCTTTGTCTCCTCTTCACTGTAACACATTAGTAAGTTCAAATAATACATTATCTTTAACTCAATATATTCAGGCAAAAAAATCTCTCTTAGAATTTACCGTGGCTATCTTCACTTTTGGCGAGGCCTTACATTAATGTATTTATAAAAAGTTCTTTTTCCTATCGTTGTTGCAAAAATTTAGGTGAAGCATAATCGTTCTATCCATCAACTTAAGGATTACTTCACCCTGAATTATAAGTACTATCATGTGCTTATCCATCAGCTTAAGGATTACTTTACTCTGAATTATGAGTTTTATCATATGGTGTATTCTAAGGCCAATTTTGCATGCAATATGGATGCTCTCACATATAATTTAATGCTCAATATTCATGAGTGTAATGGTTACCCCCAAAAATGTCCTAACATAGCATGGATATTGGTTGAACTTCTGAATATATGTCACCATACATCTCGTCCCAAGTTTGTGATGTTTCCATATGCAATGACATATTATAATTCTCATGGGAATGTCCTCTCCATCCTTCCATTGTAGTTTGTAGCTATGACAATGAATCTTAAACCCTAACAGTAAGCGACAAACACAAAGTCAAAGTATAAAAGTTTAAAAGATAAATAAATAGACACATTAATGAATAATTAAATAATAAAAACAAAAACAGAGTTAGAATTAGAGTTAAAAATAATGGTTAGATTAATAAAAGCTAAGCTTTCCTAATATTATAGTCCCCAGCAACGATGCCAAAAACTTGATTCAATAATTGGTTTTGTAATTATAAAAATTATAAGTTTTAATTGGAAGTGTGTAAGTATAACAGCAGCTAGCACTAGTAACTACAAGTCGATCCTGTGAGGATTATAAGTACTAGTATTAACCTTTTTTCTATTATCTAACTGTTGAATAAAGTTGTGAATTTAATTGAAAATTTAATTAAACAAACTAAACTAAAGTTAACACAATAATGAACTAGGATAAAGAATATACTATGATTAGTCAATATCTAATAATGAACTAGGATAATAATACTATGATTAGGCAACGTCTAACAATAAACTAGGATAAAGAATATACTACTATTTTCAATATCTAATAAGTACCACCTTAGTGATGAGTCCCCCTAAGATATCTAATAGATGCATAATTAACCATATTTATATCTAATATTTGATGTATTTTTACTTGATATTTGTACTGTTATTATATCTTTGGTAATCAATTTGCTCGAAGTACATTTATAGGTTATGATTGTCTTTATGGGCCAACGAACAAGAATTTGGATGAAGACACATATAAAATAAAGATTTGAAAAAACGAGATACACGGTTGTGTATCTGGCCGTGTAATTTCCTCAGGTTATACAAAATCATGAATTTTGGAGATTTTGGGTTATACACAGTCAAGTACATGCCTGTGTATCAGACCATGACCCTCAAAATTACTATTAAAAAACGTGTTTAGAGGGAAAGGAGGTAGTAGAGTTTTAGAGATGATTCCAAACATAAGGAATGTCTAGAAGGGGCGATATTGATCTGAAGAAGTGGAAAACATGAAGAAATCATCAAAAGATCCAATAGGCTACAACATCAAACCTCTACCTTGCAAAAACATTCTACAGAAGAGAAAGAAAGATTTAAAATTATGAAATCTTTGTTTTATATTAGTTTTCTTCTATTTTATGTTTGATTTCATTTTCTATTATATTTAACTAAACATTTTTTCTTGTTTAGTTATGATGAACCCTATTTGAGATAACAATATGTTTTGATTCTTTCATTTATTGCAATAATTTTGATTGATTTATTATGATTCAATTATGTGTTTAATATATGTTCTAATAAATCTAGAATATTAAATCATAATTTGATTTCATAACATAAAGATTGAGAAATTCTTGTATGAATAGATCTATTGTAATTGGAAGGAATTGATTACAAATCTAGAGATACGTCAACATAAATCCTCTAGATTATGGTCAAACCTAATAACATAATTCACAATTTGGTAAAACAATCCTATAAACTTTATCGTGACTAATTCAATTGATAAACTTAGGATTAGTTGTTATTAGACTTGAGAGGGCTATTAGCATGTGATAGGAATTTTTATAGTCTAATAGTCAGTAAAAAATTGCATAATAAAAGGTTAATTATTTAATTGATTTAGGGGGATTCATTACCTAAATACTAATTCTTGAATTCGATTATTTTCTAAGTGATTTCTTTAGTTTCTATTTTCAATATTGCCTCCTATTTTATTTTAATTGCTAAATTTTACTTTTTTAATTAAAACTAAAATCAATACTTAGGCTAGATAATAGAAGAAAGATATTACTAGTAACTTATTTAAATCTAAGTTAAAATTTAACATTCTGAAAGCTAAAGCACTTTAATGGGATCGATATGGTAAGATTTAAGTTTTCTATGGAATAAGATTCTTTAGTGAATATCTCCAAAAATAAATTTCATTATATTAATGTTTTGTCTAAGGAGAAAAATGCAATATGAGATAGCATATAATGTAATATTTATTCTTTTATAGTTGTGCTTATTTAACAACTTGCCTTTGATAATTCCTATTAAATCAATTAGTAAGATTCCATATTAGATGTAGAATGGTAAGACTTTAGTGGAATCAAAGTTAATGATTTGTGATGTGATGTGATGCTTAGTTAAAGAATATATTATCTAATAAGTTTAAAACTAAATTATATAATAGAAATTTATGATACATCAAAAGAGTTGGATATCATCTTACAACCATATTGAATAAAATATTTTTTAATGCATACTTATAAAAGAATGGCTCTCAAGATAAGTAGTGGAAGTAAGATGAATTTTTAAAATGTTTGAAGATGATAACAGTACATCCGATTAGATCTGGTTTCTTTGTTGATACATTTGTGTATAATTGAAAGGTTGCGATATGTTGTAAGATTAACTTTCATGATGAATTCTAAGAGTTCATTTTAGAGATGATTGTATATTTCTACAAGAAGGTTAGTGAGAGCATAGTTTTCCTGTTCAATAAGAGTATGTAATGACTTGTTGCTTATAGAGAATAATAATTCACATTTTCAATTGTTAAAGATATGATAGTCTAAGAACAACTCTTATTAGATATAAAAGGTAACAACTTATTTCTAGGAATTAGATCAATAGAGATAGATATATAAGTTTTTACCAATTCTAATGTAAATAAATATATAATATATTAAACGTGTTTAGTATTTGAGACATCCAATACTCATAAATTATTAAAGATATTTATTATTCTATATATGAGTTGATATTTGAGTTTAAAATCTTATGAATATTAAGTTTAGTTTGACAAGAGTCTTATTGAAGGTATATTTTACTTAGAATAATATTATTTTGAGTTGGAAAGGTTCCAATGCAGCATTAACTACTACTTCGACTATAATACCATTTTATCAACGACTACTCAAGCTATAATTCCTTTTTCATTTAGTGGAAATTGTTATTTTGGATCAGGTTTTCTTAATGAACTTAGTATAATTCCTTGCATTATTGAAAAAAAAGCAATAAATTGTAGAACATTAGAGCTATTAAGCATGCAAAAGGAGCTACAGTCTCATCAAGGATCCAAGTATATATTTAGGTAGATTTCTTAATTAGAATGATAATTAAGATGAAGATTCTGATTTAAGTAAGCACTCATTATAAAAAATCTTATAGAATTATCTCACTAAACTATTGTCTCAACAAGAACAAGATTATCATGTAGAGTTATGGTATAAGATTCTTAAGTGATTGACTTAGTACAGATGAGAGATTGTTGGTTTATGCCTTAAAATCAGTTAGCTAGTTATAGTTTTTTTAACATAACTATTTAAAGATAAATATCTTATACATATTTTTTTTATTAGCTAATGTATAAGATAAAATTCATGAGATAAATGTCTATTTGCAAATGAAATTATAATGGAATTATAATTATGAGATTCATATTACATTTATATTAAGATTTATATTATATTTATATAATTGTTCCTAGTTGTTATCCTATTGATACTAGACATTAATAGTGCAAAAGGACTAGCACGCATTATATGTCTTCCTTATAAAGAAAGTAGCCGATGTTATAGACTAAAATATAGAGATATTTAAACAAACATATGGATGTTTGTTAGGAAATTACTAAACTGATTTAATACGATAATTCCATCTGAAACATTACTTATATATCTATGAAAATTCTTATTATGATAATTATATAAGTGATCATTTGACTTGAGACCTCTAAGGTATTTCATGTAGAAATTGTTGTATTTTAACATTTCTTGTATATCTAAGAAAATTCTTATTATGATGATTGTATAAATAATCCTTTGACTTAATATCATAAGGGTATTTTATGTGAAAATTGTTATATTTTGATAATACCTAAATCTATCCTAATCATAGGTAACTCATGTGATATAAACTATGTGGAGGTAGTAGAATAGTCAATATAGGACTGATAACAGAAAATTGATTAGAGAGAATGATTTGTTGTTCTTAATTAGTATTTGATTTAAGATATCTTTAGTCAAGGTAGATATGATACTTTGAAAATAGTTTTCAAATGTTATTAATAGAATTAATTAATAATGGTAGAGAACTAAGATGATAAGACTTAAATAGAGTTGACATGAATTCCATGCTATTTAATCAAAATATTGTATGATGAAATCATTGATTTAGACTAAAAAGTCATACATGTAAAAATTAGTTAAAATCACTTCGATAATATTTGAGTAGTTATAGCGTATTGTTAAAGGTCAATCTTGATCTATAAATATAAATTATTTAATTAAAATTAAAAATAAATTAAAAGAAGTTGAATTTATGTAATCCTAAGTACAAATGAAGGTTATAATTTATATCTATTGCAATATATTTAAGAACCTAATTAATTACAAACAAATAACAATTGAAGAGAGAATTAATCAAATTAGACTTGATTATATATTTTGCGAAACTTTAAAGAATAAATGCGATATATTTAATAAACAAGGATCAATATAATATATTAAATCTTATTTGGACTTAATTGTTATTTAATTAGAATTAATTATGATTTTAATTAAATTTATAAATTATAATTATAATTTAACAAAATTATTAAAAATTCAAGTTCTATTATAAGTAGGTGTAGACCCTAAAGGAAATAACGCTCCTAACTTATGCCTTCCACTACTATTTACTGAGTTCTTTCGATTAAGTTGTGTGAATATTATTAGAAGTTGGATATTTTTTGAACTTGTTTTTAAAAATTGAAGAAATTAAGAAAATATCAAAAATTTTAATGAAAATACTATTTATATTTGTACGTATCATGAAATTTAAAGTGACAAAAACTTTCGAGAAGTTTAACAAAAAATTTTTGTATTTCTATACCATTCTATGCAAGATGGAACCATGCCCCAATTTCTTAATATATCCGACCTGGGTTTAGTCATGATCAAAAGGACAGTTCTTACAGGGAAGAAACACGTGGACTTTAACATCCAGCATTTTTGGTGTGGTGCCAAGTTCGTGATTCTATAGAATCCTGCCGTCTTAGCTACTCACCCTCTAAATCCAATAAGTTGAGATTCAACAAGGAACGTGACATTGATATACGAGTGGTGCTCGTGATGAAAATGACCGATTCGAGAATCTTTCTTCTCCTTGGCCTCGCATGTGCTCTAGTTTCGCTGGTCTACCATGAGAGCGCGTCTAGTTTGCCAGCTAAGGCATCTGTAACTGGTGATTTCCTTCGATTCTCTCCGACAAATGCCTTTTATTTTCCTTTCAACTTCTTTTGCTGTTTTCTACAAGACTGTTTATTTTCTATTTTGCCTAAGAAAAACTGATATAATCATATTATTTGCTCAGCAGTCAAGCATCAAGAACGGAACGAGTGTAGGTATGCCTCAATCTGTCCCATTAAACATAGCAAGGGGCAACACCATTCACACAGCAGTTGTGGTTATGATGGAGTAGATGAAAATAGCAATGTTAGTCAGGAAGAAGCTGTGGACAAATGAAGTAAAACTAGACTAACACTTCCAACGGTAGCACTTGCCAACGTAGGTGGTAAAATCCAGATGGGTAAATAGTTACTACAGTTATGTGTAATTCTGCTACATAAAGGAATGTTTGGTGTGCCTTCGCTTTGCATTGGTTTATCCACAAGTTGTTTGAAGGTAAATAATAGTAAAGCCAGAGGTTGCATTATATGGTTACATTCCTATCACTCTTTTTCTCATTTGGAAGTCTTCAAGTATTTCCCTCCCTAGAATCATTTCCTAGTCCTTCTATCTCTTCCTTTCAAGGTTGTTACTTGTTTGCTCTAGACTTAGCATGAAACAAGAATTCTGAAAGTGAAAACAAAGGACTACGGGCAATGTTACGCTTCAATTTTAATTGAGGAGGATTAAAGGAAAATGGACAATACAAATGTTGGTGGCACGACAATCTTAAGAAGTTATCTACACATCATTTAACAATTCTTCATCACATTCATTCCATGATAATTTATTCCACGAGAAATAAACTTGTGGTCAACAATTACAAACTTCAACCTCTAACAATTATTTCATTGCAACTAAATACAGAAGTGAAACAGAACTATAAATTCTTGGGGTTTACGAATTTGAGAGCTACCTGGAACTTACAAGGACTTCTTATGCAACAAGGGATCAGATATGACCTGAGGCTCAAAGTCTGGCTTCAAATAATGGGAAAGCAAGTCAGCATAGACCTCATATCGGGCTGTCATTCGAAAACCCCACTTGTCTTTGAGTTGTCTACAGAGGTTTAGATCCATGTCTGAAATCAACAAGCCATCTTTGTGACGAGAAAGAGAAGGTGTGCAAGAAGCATCTGGTGCTGAAAAATGACTAGAACCATAGAAATGGCCAAAATCTGCATGTTGTGGTTTCCCATCACCAGAAGTAAATGGATTTGGAAATATCTCAGTACCAATCCGGTTGATTGACCCGACAAAGTAGCTATTGGCTATTGCAGCATTACGTGCCTGTGAAACCATGAATAACATTGTTACTTGAGTTGCAGTATAACCATCTTCTGAGTTTCACACCAATGACTGAGATAGGATAAACTAAGTTAGCATGAAAAAGTGGATAAGACCTTGAAAAACATGTCATAACTTATTTCACTTGAAAATCCTCAAAATGAAAGATCCTATGGTTTCTGCTCAAAACAAGTCTTCCAATGAGCTCATTGTTAGTCCAGGCCATGAAATAAGAAAGAATCACCAAGAAGCACAAAAACAGAACACCTATACGGAAGTAACAGATCAAAGATTGAACAAAGGGTAAGAAGTAACCTCAATAGGCCACATTGGTTCACTGAGTTCACCCACGGTCGCAGAAGGATTGAAAACAATCTCTGCACCATTAAGTCCAAAAGCTAACCAATTCAAAGGATGGTGCCTCCCATAACATATATTGACGGCGATCTTTCCAAAAGCTGTCTCAAACACTGGATGCCCAGTATTTCCTTCCATGTAATAGGTACTTTCATTGAAGTCACCAACTCTGGGTATATGGTTCTGCGAAAAGAAATGTTTCAATAATAAGTAGACAAAATATTCTAATAGCAACATATAAGACAAAAGAATATTATCAGTTACCTTCCTGTGCTTGCCAATTATGTTTCCATGATTTCCAATTATTACAGCAGTGTTCCAAAGAGTTTCTCCATGATTAATATCCCTCTCAAGAATTGGGCTTATGATCACCATATTGTATTTCTGTGCATATTTCTGGAGAAACTGTGTTGACTCGCCATCAACAGGCTCTGCAAATTCACACCATCTCTTCTCCCTAGTGCAAAAGGCAAATGGCATCGTCCACGCTTCCTGTTTTAATGTTACATGAGAAGTTTTATATTGCAGGCTACCTAGACAAGTATTAACTAACTGAGTTCAATAGTTTCTCTAAACTTACTTGCAAGCATAATATGTTGACTCCTGAAGCACCTGCTGCATCAATAATTGGTTTTAACTTCTGAAAGATAGCCCTCTTTTGCTCTGGAAAGGAGGCAGTTGTTGGAAGTGTAATTGAGTTCTGAATCAAACCTACCCTAACAACTCGAGGATCTCTTAATACCTCTTTGTCAGCTCCAAAGCAGAAGGCCTGAAAAGATTTAAAAATGAGTAAATCTGGAAAGCAACGTGAATACATCAAACAGGTACTCCTACCTGGAGATCAAAATCATGTTGTGAAGACAGAGCTTTAGCAGACTCCGGAAGATCAATAGTTTCAAGCGCCTCTCCGCAATTCAATCCTAGAAGTAAACGACTGACCTCCTGAAAAAACATCAATCATATTGATTATTACTCACGCTATACTACAGGATACAAGTCTGCAGTTCACTAACATGGCATTTTAATGGAATAAAATCTTAGCAAGAGAGAATACGCAGAACCCACAATTAATCCATAACACGGTTCAAATAGGCACATAATAGCCGTTCACATCTTTAAAATAATAATCTGCAGGTGGGCCTGAACCAATTTGACAGTGAAAACATAAAATCAACTCACTATTTGGAAGATTCATATGCAAATCCCGACACAAGAAACGAAGAGAAAACAAGAAAGGAGAACTTTCTACCTTGAAAAGATGGGGCGTGAGGTTGGTGCTCAAGAGTTGGTGCAGAGAATCATATCCACAAAGTGAACCATCTTTAGAGGCAGAGGTCCCATTTTTCCTCTCCATGTCTTCAGTATTTTCCATCTCTGGTTTTCTTCTGGCTAAAAAATTGGTGACTTGATGCGCACCTTGCTGTACTCACAAAGTTCAACGATCAAAAGTTTCTTCTGAATCAAGTGATCAAAATCCTCCAAGACAAATGAATTGATCATTGACCGGACTCTCCATTTTGTTCGACTTGCCCACAACTCCATAACTGAAAATAACTAGAGGCTTCGGTGCAGACCCAACAACAAAAGATATAAAGAAATATAAAGAGGAATTACCCTGTGAGTATCGTGGGTGTTTTCAGAAGATAAGTTGTGAGTGATTAGAGAGATAGTCGTGAGTGTGTGAGTGAACTGAAGAAACGAAAGAGAGGATTTAAAATTTGATATATACGTAACTGACGGAAAATCAGCTTTCCGAAAAAGCTCCCAAATTTTAGCTTTTCTATTTTAATTAAGAGTGCTTTTGAAGTTTACAGTCAAATACTCATCTTTTTTAAAAATAATTTTTGTGATAAAAAAAAGTACTTTTGAAATCTCCAAAACTGAACCTTAATCTTTACTGGCGATGTACTTTTCCTGAATGAATTCAAATTTGACTTCATTCTTTTGCACTCATAATTTATGACTTCATTCTAACCTTTGTGAATGCATTATGTTTGAAGAAATTTATCCAAACTAATTCGAAAAACTTTTCACTTTCTTTTGACTCCCAAGAGGTCTTTTGTGGCTCCGTGATTGACGGCGGGGCTGACTGAAAGAATAGAAGCAGCGGATGGTGGGTGGTCCACAACAGTGACTAGTGGCCTTTGTTTTTGTCACTGTCGTGATGGATCTACTCTACATATATTCACTTGTACTTCTTGAGTCGGATCAAAGACAAACTATGAAGCAAACGAAACCAGAGCTAAGTAATCAAAAAGAAAAATAAAAAAGAAAAACAAACAAAACGCTTACATACATATTTGCATATCAACCAAAGTTTTTTTTTTTTTATCTGAAGGATAAATACAAATACAAAAGAGTTAAACTACAAGACGGGAGAAAACAACCCTGGTGATATCCTCTAATAGGATAGAAAGACAACCCACAGGTAAGTTTTGATAACGAGGGATGCCAGGATCAAGAGAACTGGCATATTTTGCTAGCTAAAGTTCAATATTCCATTAATGACGCTATTTTATCTCCTGAAACCATGATTCCACCTTCCATCAAAATTCTTGACACTAAATAAAGTCGTATTGCTCCGGTAGATCCGTAATACCAATTCCAACAAACATCAAGATCGCTGGAAATTAATTACGATCGGACAGATTAACACTTGGAACCCTATACAAATTAAGCTGAGCGTCGCAGTAACAAGAGAGAACAAAGCCTGTTTCTGAAATAGGTGTCTGAAACTGAAAGTGATCACTGATGACAAACACTCGCTTGTCCACGTCGCAATATGATAATAGATTCACCAAGAACCTTTCTATGACGAGAAACGATCTTGGCGGAGACCATCATCGAAGTTCATAGAATAGCTGTAAAGATCATAACTGTAATGAGAAGTACTGGTTCTTCGCCACCCTGAAGTTTGCTTGTTCCATTGTCTCCTCAACTTCCATACTATCAGCCTCAAAACATTAGATCCACGACGACAACCTGAAGAAAGCTTTCTTACGGTTTCTTCAGCCTCGGAGCTCCCAATTCTCTTTCCCCATTTCATGAATTGAGCCCTCTTTATTCTCTGTGCGTTTAATATTTTCATCTTTGCCTCTTTACTAACGGAGAAGAAACTATTATAACTTACAATATGATCAGCAACAGAAGTTGCTGAGCTTTCAAGCATCAAATGCCCATCTGGAGGGAGCATTATCATTGATGTAATCAAAAGAGTCAAATAACTATATGATATCCTTAAACAGGACCTTCAACTTTGCCTCTTCCACTAGTTGGCTCGAGGCGGAGGGAATGATGGAGATTTGTAACTTAGTGGTGTAATGTCAACAACGACGATGGGATACTTTTTGCATAATGTATCAGATGCTGCTTATCCTTTATTTTCATTTTCCTTCCCTAACTTTCGTGGGAAAGTAAAGATGAGATTTGCAGGTATGTAAAAGTTAAACACCGCCCATACTCTTTCTATAGGAAAGTGACAGGCACCAAACCCTATCACATTTGTCTATTCAGGACTTAAGGCTCTGCTTCCATTCATACTGTTTCTTCACACTTTATTTGGAACTTCATATTTCCAAAGATAAAGGGGTGAGTGGATGATTTTCTGCCTATATTGAAGTAGATTATCATCTTATTCTTTTAATAGATAGGAAAGATTTAAGATTTTTCAAATTAAACTATATTTTAAATTCAAATTTTTATTTAATTTCAAATGTATAAAAAATTTCAAAGAAATATAAAAAATTTCAATATATTGTAAATATAATTTAGGAATTAAAACTTCACTGACATAGAACACAATTTAGAATGAATTCATTTATATTAATGTACTATGGTTCTAAATTTGATGGTTTTGAAATGTTTTGATTCTTTTTGTATACTCTAAAATATTATGATATAATATATATTTTGGTACAAATATTAGGGTTCAAAAGGGCCTCTTGCTATTTAATTTAATAAATGCTTTTTTCTCTTTAACTATTATTTGTGTATGACTCATTAAATTTCGAAATATATTAACAATGTATATAAGTTAAGATGCTAAGAAATGTTTAAATTTTGATAAATTAATAATAGTAAATTGATTTGAATTTTTTGATTATATAATATATATCTTCAAATATCAAGATTATTATCTCAAATTATATCATGACTATCTAAATATTAGGAATGTCAAAATAATTTTGACTAACTTTTAAAGTATGATTTTATTGAATAATTCAACTATTTCATCATACTATGATTAAACGTACTATTAAATAAGCATGTAATTTATTTAAGTTTAATCAAATTAGTTCTCAATTATTAATAAATGATTTTTATTGACATCTGAAAAATAATTTCATAGCGTTATTTCATGCTAGCTAAGTAATTTTCAAGTAAATACCAATTAAGAAAAATAAAGCATTCTTTTTAATTACTTAAAAGTGACGAGTTATATGTTAATCACTCAATTATCTTCACATAATTCATTTTGTGTCTAAGGAGTATCAAGTGATCTACTTATGGTTAAGATACATCCTATATAGTATCAAAATGTATTAGGCCTTGCTGAAAAAAATTTTAGATCTTAAATTAAATAATCACTTATACAATCATCATAATAATCATTTCTATATACATATAAGTAAATATTATAAATGAAATTCTCATGACAAGCCAGTTTAATGAACTGATCATATAACAACCACTTATAAATTTGTTCAAATATCTCCATACTTTTATTTTATGTGACAAATTACTTCTTTCAAAAGAAGAAAAAATTATGTGTACTAGCCTTTTTACTCTGTCAATGTTATGTCTTAACAAAAAAACAATTAAGAATTATTTGGGGATAATACATGAGAAACTAAAAAAATTTAATGTTTGTATTATTGTCTAAATCCCTTAGGTGAATTACTTTTGACTTAAATGTTTGAAAGTCCGGATAAAATTTGAGGCTCAAAGAAGTTATTTAACGGTTAGGAAATAATTAATGTTGATGATTAGTTATTAGTATTAAGATAAGTTGTGTTGGGATCCGATATGGAAAAACCAAATCCCAACCGAAAAACGAAGGAAAACGAAGGCAACAAAACAGATTCAAATTGAATAAATCGAATCACGACATGCGGAAGCAAACGCGGAACAAATACGAAGGGTCAACTCGATACAAATCGAATACAAATCGAATCGAATATCCGATACGTAACAAAACAGAGCCGACATCCGTGACTCGTATGTTAGCAAGACGTGCGTTAGATACCTTAAGACTAAACCAAATTCAAAACTAGTATAAAATTTTCTTTTCTTTTTCTTACTTATTCGCTTAATTCAATCTTATACAAATCACATCCTTTACCA
>JANITW010000236.1:60009822-60022581 GCA_027564335.1 Erythroxylum williamsii | reverse complement strand
GATAGACTTGTCTATATTTTGGGATTGATGCTATGAAATGAAAGATTATTGTGGTTTTAAATTTTAGTGATTTGCATTTGCGGTTTAATTATATTGATGTCATGCGAGTGTTTAGTGATTGTTTTCGTTAGTAGCACTTCCTTGCTGTGGGATATGCGTCGGAACGACCTACAGGCGTCCCAGTGCGTACCCTACGGTAAGGGGACGTTACAAATTAAGTTTATGAGGAATCAAATTTGATAGATGAGAATGATTTGGAAGATTATCTCATATGAGAAAATATTAAAAATGTCATTTGGTGTAATGAAATTTGAATGATAGTGATGATGAGGCTCCTCTCAATGATGAGAATTTTGTATCAAATAAGAATTGAGGTCAATGTAGTTGCTGGTATCCTCCGAATAAATGAAATTCAAAGTTTTTATTTCTTTTCTTTTTTCAATTTTACTTATATTTGATTTATATGTTAAATTTTGTATATACAATATAATTGTAAATATTTTTGCTTTAGATTTCACTTCTAGTTGGTTCTTCAACATAGATTCTTGTTCTAAATTGTAATTTTAATAGAGTAATGAATATTTATTATTATTTATGTGATATTTTTATGAAATTATTATTTATTATATGATTTAATTTTAAATATGTTATATTATTCTTAATTTTATATTTGTATGATAATTAAATTATTTTTTATATATTAATTGTAGTTATTATTTATATGTGAAAATTAATGTTAATAAAATAAGACTTCTAATCTACAAGACTTCTTGATGATTGCTTCAGATTGGAACAGAAACAGAAATTTTTTCAAATAATCGTCTTTGAACGTTTGCTCCAAAAAGATAGTTGCCGTCTATCGGCAATTAGGACTGGGGTCATGTCTACCTGGTATTCAACCATAGTTGGAACATGATTTTGTTCCAGCTACATGCGAAGCATCAGCATGATAAAGATGGTTTTCCGTTTGAATCAGGATTTCATCCTATCCTAGATTCTTATTTGTTACAAAATCATATCCTGAACATCTTTTTCTTTCTTTTTTCTCTTTTGTGCCTTCAATAATATAGGATAATAGTATAGTAGCTAAGCATATGAATATCCCATGTTTAGTGCTTTTATATTTGAGTTTAAACATAGAGGTTACACCGAACATAAAGATTTAAGAACAATAACTTTGCAGTTGATTTTTGGAAGATAACTATTTTCTTTGGCTTGGGTCTGGGGATAAGACGTTCTTAATATTATATAAATATTGGGTAAAGTAAAAAAATAAATAAATTCTATTTTCATAAAAAATAAAATAAATAAAATATAAGCTCTTTTTTTGTTATCCATTATAAAGACAAAAATATGTTTTATTTTATTTTATTTTATTTTCATAAGAATATAAATAAGTCATATTTTTATTATTTATCAGAATGGACTCTAAGTAGATGCCTACTCTACCCTTACGTTGACCCGGCCCAGCCCAGCCAGGAGGAGGATACTCCGCTAGTGTACAAAGGAGAGAGCTTCCCAATTATTTCCTTAGGCTTTGTGAACTTGTCTTCATGATAGCGTTCTTGGCATGTATGTTTCCATAACGGCATAGGTAACTCATCTGTTTCGGTACTCATTACCAGTAGTAAAAATCCTCCCTAGTACCTAAGTTGGTGAGTAGTAAATATGCAGCGATTGTGTTACTCTACATCATACGGATATGGCGATGGATCGTATGGGTGGAGCTCTTCATTTTAGATTCCCAAAACTATATTCAGCAACGTTACAGGATAGATCTTAATCGGTTGTGTTCTACTGCCATTTCTTTTCAATAGAATGCTTGTAGAAAAGCTCCTAACATCGAGAGGCAGTTATACCTTGCGATCATAACTACTACCTGCAAACTTGGGTTCTAGCATTTGCATTCAAAATTCAAGACAAACAGGTTCCTCCTCTGTGACAAGTGACTACTAAAAATTCCAAGGCTGGCTCCAAAATGAATGACAAAACGGACAAAAGTTGAAACAAGAAGAACTGTAGATATACAATGGCTCCGCAACTCAGAGCCTCTTGTCAGAAATTGATCCAGTCTATAGATATGAAATACGATGTTGCCCAAACAAGGGGGTATTTATTTCATTAATTAAATCCGAACGGGACAGGGAGCTCTACTACAAGAGTCAAGAAGTTCACAGATCCCACATTCCTCCTAAGGAAGGCTACAAGCCCTTTAGGATATTGCAGGAAAACAAGTATTAAGTAAATCTCAGCACTTCAAATCTCAACAAAATAGCTATGCTCTCTAGTTGTCAACTACCTTAAACTAGATGCAAGTAATGAGGAAACAAGTATTGAACTAAAATGATCATAAAAGTTCATATCCTTCTTCTGGCCAAGTAAAATGGTAACAACAAAATAGATTTGTCCTAACTATGGTTTCTGAGATAAGCGAATTTAAGGAACAAATCGGCTGTCAAAAAGCAAATGCTGACTTTTGTAGGCATACACTTATTCGTTATCCATTCCCACAGTTTATCAATCAAATTTAGAAAACTACTTAAACCGTCAGTCCCAGTATCAGAATCTCAATTCATCAGATTTAATGTCTGTCCAAAGTTCCATAACATATATCAGGGAAGAAACAATTTTTCTTACAGCACCTTCAGAAACTTACTTCAAAGTACTCTATTCACAAGCATAGAAATTAACACAAATTAACATAATCAGATCACCATTGATAAAAGCTAAAATATTTATTTGATGGAGCTAACCTATGTTGGAATAGAGCATTCCAGTAAACGAAGTGAATATAAAACATTTATCTCTTAATTCTCAAAGATATAGGAAAACAAGGCAAGGAAGATAATATACATTTAGAGACACATTGTCAAAGAAAGGCTGGATCCAGCCTAATGCATTACAAAATGGATGCTTGGAATATGCCAATATCACTTGAATTAGATGATATTATAGGCAAGGCATGTAAAACTCAGGGATACTCTGCATCCTACCAAAAAAGGGATGATGCAATTAGCAGGCCAAATAACTCAAATGAATTGCAAATTCGGCATTATATATTATAGGACTTGACATTGAAGTAAATACTGATATGGTTGCTTATTCAAGTACACCATAAATGGTGAAACTTAAGCAACTACCAGGGAGGATAGAGTTAGACAAAACAAAATCCAGAATAGCATGCATGTCCAAGGAGATACAAGACTAATGGTTAAGACATGACATACGAGTACACATAGCATCCACAATAGCTACAACTGATGACTTTAAGGTAAACAAATGCACCAGCTTCAGAAAATATTTCACGGTCACAAACAAAGAATATACCGGGAAATTTCACAAGGTAAAGAAGCTAACTCAGGCTGCTTTCCACAACACCTATAAGACAGGTTCACCTTTGACAAATTAAAAAAGCACATGCATACACTGGCAATAGAAAATACAATAAACATCAGAAAGCATTATGATTTCTTATCCTAAAGCATTATGATTTCTTATCCCCCTTGTCTTTTTTGAGATTCTGCCCTTCACGGGAAAGATGAACCGGTTCTTACCATTCCTATGTTTTATTTGCTTAACCAAATCTTAGACATTAAATTTGATTCCAGCTGAAAATTGAAACACGCTAATGACACTCAAGTCCTAACATGCATTTTGAGTCAATAATATTCCATGTACACATATTGTTTATCAAGAAATATGTAGATATCTGCAGCTTCCAACTAATGCCTTTCATTTGCAAATTCGCAATGAAGAAATCAAACTTCCACTGAAAATACTATATAATCAATCAATACCCATCTCATCAGTTACCAGACGCATAACTCTGATATAGTATATAAAATGCAATCCTTAAATGGAAAACAAAAGATAAGCACAATAATCAAAACTATGATGGTCGACAAAGTGGTAAAGTCCAAATAACTAAGATCAATCAGTTAAAAATGCTCTCTAAACATCTTCGTGAGTCATCTTTTACAGATCAAAGATCATGTCCACAGTAAAGTTCAAAGAGACTTCCTTTTGTTATCCAGGAAGTGCATACAGTGTTGAAAAGCGCCAAAAACAAATCCACACAGAAAAGATAGAAAGAAATTCAGCCAGTTAACCAATTATAAAAGCACATGCCGGCTAAATAAATACTACCTTTAAAGTAAGAGGGCAATGTTGCACACAAAATGGTGCAGCTTTATACAATGTACTACAGCCCTAAAACAAGGAACTACTACAACAACAGCAGCAGCATCAGCAGCAGCAATATGAACAACAAAAAGAAGGATCATCTCACTTCACTAATTAGCCTTAGCTTTATCATCCCCAACAACAGAAAGTATTGGCAAGCTACTCAAAAACTCATCAAGACCCTCAAAAAACGCAATGCCAGAGATATTGTCCTCCTCTTCATTTCCAGTCCCATTATGTTCTCTGGCTGTTGGAACTTGTTCCTCCACCTCATTGCTAAACATAACGTTCAAATCTAACTCACCCAAATCCTTTGCCCCCTTCTTCTTTTTCCCACTATTGCCCTCCTCCTTCACAAAAGCTTTGTCCTGCACATTAACCCCACTATCCACATTTTGACTGCTCCCCTTCTTTGCCCTCTCATTCTGAGATTTCCTAGCAATTTTACTAGGGGTTCCTCTTCCCCTCGAATTTTTCGCCTTCTTTTTTCTGCTATCCCACTCATCATCGTCCGAGTCTTGCTCACTCGAATCAGAAAGGTCTATAAAGTCATCATCTTTGTAAATTACTTTTGGCTTAGTAGGCTTTGTACTCTTCATACCACCAGCTTGCAAAGGTGTGGCAAACATTGCAGAAATTGGCGACCAACCTGATCCACCCAAATTCTTACCATTATCCCCAGAAAAGCCGACCGGAAAAAAACCCCAAGAGCAAAAGTACTGATCTTTATCAGTCAACGGTGGCGATGGTATAACAGATGCATGAAAGGACCTTTTGCAGTTCTGACACTTCAATGCACACCCTTCATAAACCTTAGGATACTCGTAAAGAAAAAAACAGTATGGGCATGCAGTCCAAAAACTCGGTACCTCTGACACTGTTTCACTCGGCCGACTCTGAGTCTTATTTCTGTGGGTTGATCCGGTGGCAACCGCCTGGGCAGCAGTCCGGTTTGGTACAGCAGTTGCTCGAAATGCCGAAGGTCGAGTCGGCTCATCCGCATTTGGAGGCGGAATTGGGTGCCGAGGAGACTCGGTTGATTTCGGAAGAGTTGTCCCCCGCGTTGGCACGGGAGCCGACGGCTGAGCAACCGGCGATTGAACAACAGTCACTCCGGAAACCGCTCGAAACGGCATCTGCGGTAGTACGCTCCCCGGAACTTGACCAAACTGATTTTGATTATTTTGATCCTTATTATGGACATTATTATTGTAGGGGTCGAGTTGGTGTCCGAGTTGACTCATCCTCAACTCGTGGTCGTACATTGCCTTCTTCGAAGGGTTGGAGAACACGAACCAAGCCTCGGACACAAGTTTAAACGCCTGATCAACGAAGGGGAGAGTGTTTCTGGTCGGGTTGAGTGTGACTGCGAGTTTACGGTACTGATTCGCGATGAGGTCCATTGACTGAGTGAGGCGATTGAGTTGGAGGATCGCGTAGTAGTCATGGTTTCCACTGTGGACCCGCAGCTCGCCAGCGAGAATCGTCTCGGCGACGGCTATGATCTGGTCGGCGTAGTCGAGAAGCCTAGGGTCGGACTCTCGCACCCTCGTCGCGAAGCTTTTGGCAGCGTGGAGATCACGGGCGCCTAGAAGTTTCTCTGCCGCGTTTAGCCACCGCTCGGCGTCCAACCTGTAGCTGGGACTCGCCATATGTTGATTCTCTCTCTAGAAACGTTTAGTTTCTCTCTCTAACACCATCGTTCCTAGCATTTAATGGGGAGGTATTTTGTCACGTGGACCAAAAGGGGCATGCGTGAGGAGGATAATGGTTGAGCCAGATGGGATCGGACCGATGGCAGTTTGGGTGTTTGAAAAGTCTAAGTGCACCCTTTCGTACGGCGGGGGAACAGTTTGTAATTGGGGTTTTGTTAACAGTCGTAATTTATTTGTCGATTCTTTGTGATATAAAGAGATCGAACTCTGTAAGTTTTGGTTTGGTAAAATGGCATCTTGGCATGGTAAAGCGGCAGAAGTCAATTGTCAGGCTTGGGTTTGTCAGGTTTGGATTGATTGAGGTAAGTGTTCTTTTTTGACTGAAAAAGATAAAATAATATTGCTTTGTGAATTTTTTAAAAATCAAATCGGACTTGGCCGGCTCACAAGTCGACTAGCCCTTGAACGGGCCGAGTTGCGAGCAGGACAATCCTCGCCTAGTCGGGTCACGGGTAGGGCCAAACTCGAAATGCTTGAGCTGGGCCAAACTCCACCCATTATCACCCAATCTACTTGAATCTAAAATTTTAACTAGCATTTGAAACTTTTTGAAAGTTAAATAACATTTAACCTATAAATACTTTATTAAATTAGTATAAATAATTTACTAAAATTAGAGCAATTTCAAAGTGTTGATTCTATAGAAAATTAGATATCTAGATTCACTAATCTTAGTTAATCAATAAAACTAAATAAAAATAAAGAATTGATTGAAGATAATTTAATAGCTAACTAAAGAAAACAAGATAAATAAACTCGGAAAAATCAATAAGACAAATGTTAAAGTATGGGGTAAGTATACCAATTATTTTCATAAAATTATATTAACAAGATATGCTCCCAATGGGTAAGGAATGACAGATAGATCTTAAGGAAGAAGCCCTCCAATTATTCACAAAATCCCTAGGAACTCAAGCAATGAGTGGATCCTCTACACTTTTATTTGATTCCTTCATTAGTAACTGATTTAGTGTTGAAGAGATTAGAGCAATGAATGCTCTAGTGACCGTTGGAGATATAGAGCAAACTGTGTTTAAGTTGACTCCCAAAAAAGCCCCAAGATCATATGAACTAAGTTTTGTGTTCTTTTAAAATACTTGGCCTCGAGTTAAAAACATAGTTATGAAAGCTATTTTGGAAGTGTTTGAAAAGGATAGGATGACATTGGAGATCAACAAGACATTCTTATGTCTTATTCCAAAGCTCCTATCACTCTTGGTGAATATAAACTAATAGCCTGTTGTAATTTCATTTACAATATTAAAGCTAAAATTTTTGCTTAGAGATTGAAGTTGGCATTGAAGAATATTGTAGATTCAACTCAATGTGCTTTCTTAGAAGGAAGATAGATAGGAGATAATGCACTCCCTGGACAATAACTACTAAAAGGGTACTAAAAAAAGAATGCACCTAAAAAATGTGCAATAAATTTCGACTTCCATAAGGCATATGACTTAATTAGATGGAAAATCATAGAGTAAGTTCTTGATGCTTTTGAATTCCCCAATAGATTCAAACAGTGGATAATGATGACTTAATCAGACGGAAATTCATAGAGCAAGTTCTTGATGCTTTTGAATTCCCCAATAGATTCAAACAGTGGATAATGATGCACATTAACTTAGCCTTTTCTCAAATTTGCTCAATGAGGAACTTATACAAGTGTTTAAAGGCAAAAGGGGGGACTTAAACAAGGTGATCCTATCCCCATTTATTTATTCTGTGTACAAAGGTACTAACAAGATTGGTGAGGTTTAATACCAATACAGATTATAAGTTCAAATTCTATAATAGATACAAGGAGCTCATCATTATTTACTTAACATTCGTTGATGATTTATTGATGTTTTCTAGAGTTGAGGAAAGATAAGTGGGAGTACTAATGTCTTCCTTACATACCTTTAAGGAGTTGTTAGGTTTGTATTTAAACAGAGAGAGGAGTCACCTAGTGCTATCAATATTGTAATAAACCGCAAGTGTATGGTGTAACTGTAGCTAGTATCGGTAAGTATGGGTCAATCCTACGAAGACTATGAATACTAGTAATCACCCTTCTCCTATTATTTAGCCTAAGGATTGATTTAATATTTTTAATGGAAAAAACTAAAACTAAAACAAATAAAATAGAACAGGAAATAATAATCAACATAACAATAATGGAATTCACTTAGAAAGCCATCGTTATCTGTATCTAGGCTCGAATCCCCCTAAAACCTTAACAGATTGATCTTTTATCATGCAATTATTTGTTGATTAATTGAACCTCTATAGTATGCTAGTAGTGACCTCGAGTGTTGGACCCCGAAATTTTTATTATCCAATTATTTGGTTATTTATTTGTTTATTCATTTATTTTTTAGGATTTAGTCAATAAATTAGTGAACATAAGTAGAAATTAGAAATTTATAATGGTAATGTTAGAATTAAATTATATTATAGAATGGTTTTTAAATAGCCTAAGGAGTAAGTAGTCTTTTGATTAAATAAAGAAGGGGTATTTTTGAAAGACCAAGACAAATTGTTGTCTTGAATAAGGAAGAGAAGAGAAGACTCGTGAGAAGAAAGAAAAGAAGGAGAGAAAACGTGGGAAAGAAGAGAAAGAAAGAAGAGACGAAAATTGTGGGAAGCTAGGAAGGACGAAAAAAGAAGGAGATTTGGCCTAAGTTTAAGGTAAGTTCATCTTTTCTTCTTGATTAGGTTGAAAAGGAAGTAGAGAAATGGGCTTTGGTGTTGGAAGAAAGAAGAGAACTAAGGAAACATTTTGATTTTTCATGGATTTCCAAACTAGGTTTTGGTCTTTCTAACCTAGATATACTATGGGTAGGTTAAGTTTAAGCTTAATTTTTCTATTTTGATTATTGAAGCTTTATGAGTTTTCCATTTGAATGTAGGATTGAATGATAACTTGGTTTATTTTAGGAAACCAAGAAAATCCTATCCAAGAGCAAGAGAAAAGGCACAATTGAATTTGGATTTCTAAGTAATTTAGGTGGGTAATATATTTATAGTTATGGTTGAGATGGGCAATTTGTTTACTTGTATGGGTATATGCTTAAATTGCTTAAATTTGAATTGTTGTGAATGATAGAAGTTGCATTATGATGTATTATCATATCATGCCAAGAAAGAGGCTATGACATTTTGTATATTCGAAAAATAGGAAAAGTAAGAGATGCACAAAAGTATGAATATATATGATGAATTGAATTTAGCATAGAATGGCTTGTGTTTGGGCAAGAGAGAAACCATTTCATTCATCACGTGGATGTTGACCAAGCCTTCTCCTGGCTGCCTGCTTGTGGCATATGAGCTTCTAAGAAACGAACTCATTTTGTTCATGGTATAAACTTCAGTTTCTCCATTTCGACCCATAGGACTCTTGAGCCAATTATTTGTGCATTACATTTTTGAATTGTCAAGTATGGTGCATAATTGAGTGTGATGCTTTGATGGTGTATATGTAGCACCCCACTCCCGCGATGACCCAAACTTGACATCAATGGTGATATCCGAGTCCGTGACCTGCGAGAGTGGTGTGCTAAAGCACTCAATCTTTCAAAAGTCCACAAATTTTTTTAAATCGATAACATAAAATGCAGAAATCGAAACTCAAATTGGGTCCACATTCATTCATAAATCTTTTCACTTAACACAATTTTCAATAGCCAATACTTGTGTCATTTCAAAATACAACTTTATACAAAAAGATGCGGAATATACAATTCAATACAAAATGTGAAAACACAGATACAGACGTGAACTGATCCCGACCTCTATCCTTCACTTGAATGCTGTAAGTATACTCCTGTTGGCCTAACGGGGTATTCTTCTTATCCTAAAAAATAGTTGCAAATTTTGGGTGAGTTTTGTGAACTCAATGAGAGACCATCATTGATGGCTCACCCAAACACCTAACACATATGTCACACATCATACAGAATTTCAATCTCACATTCACCATTCAATACATTTAAACATTTATTTTATGCATATGTCATTTAGATGGGACTCACATTCGTTCTTATTGTTGTGACTTAGTGCCTCTCACATATATAGAGTACTAGCTCGTAGGCGTAGTCGAAACAAAATACTGGCCCGTAGGCTCAGTCACATCATATAATCACAGAGCATAGCTCTACGTGGAAGCGCTTCATACGGGTGACTCAAGTCACAATACCTTTATATTTCATGCATTCATGCCATGGAATGCATCACTTAAATTGCATTCACTTATTCGATCACATTCACTTATCATCAGACCGTAGTCTGACATTCAACATATAGTTGAGAATTCACACTTAACTTGCATGCAATAACATATTCAGAATTCACTAGCAAACACTTCCGTGCACTTAATTCATCCCATTCACATACCATTAGCACTTCAATATCCAAATCACAATCACAATCATATTCAGATACAAACTCATCATATAGACATCAATGTATACAAAATTCAAATAAAGCAGACAATGAAGTGAGACCATCTAGGTCTACTCACAGTACACTCCAGATTAGCATTTGCTTTTAATTTTTGAGAACGCCTGAATGCGGGCACTTAACCTTGATTCTTCACCAAATGAAGAGATCTTCGGCTCAAATGGAAGCTCTTTTCTTCCTCTTCCTTATTCTCTTCTTGAACACTTCAAAAATCTCTCTTGAAGGTTAACACAAATGAAACCCTAGCTGGTTTCTCTTCTTTCTCTCTCTCATTCTTTTTCATGTTTTCTCTCTCTTATCTCTTTTCTCATCCACACATTTTGTTTCTCTCGAATCTTCTCATTCCCGTAGTTCTTCTCCATTTATAAGCAAGACAACACTTCTTTTTCCAATTTTGCCATTAATGAGTCCAAAAAGTCCATTTTATCCTTCCTTATAGGCTTATGTTCTTTTAAACTTAAGTTTCTTGCTAGAAATATCCTTGAATATTCTAACATAATACTTTCTTCTAGAAGGCTCTTCTCTATTGTCTTACGGGTCTAATGTCACTAAAAGCATTCAATTTTGTTCAGTGATTCAAAAGTTACACTTTAAACATTTTGGACTGTTCTTGTCCATAACAGTACACTATGCATAAATTCCATATAAATTTTAGACATCCTTGAGACTGAATCAGATTCCAAGTCCTTCATACCATTTGTAGCTCCATGTCTCTAGTTCTCCATGAATTAGAAATCATCTCATTTTGATTTCTATAATTCAAGATATCATCAAAATACTGAAGTATGTTCAGTGGGATAACACCAGTTCATATCCTTTAAGAACACACTCGCTATACCTGTCTCACTCTTTTCACTAAATCTTTCTCCATTAGTTTCATATGACTATTATTCTTGGTGTAGATGTAGGGAAATGTCTCACGAATCCAATTGTTCAAGAATTAAGTTATTTGGAGTCCAGAGAAGAAGTTATGGGCAAAAGACTATAACACGTTTCTGCCTTCACCTGAAATGTACATGTCTCAGTACGAATGCTATAACTTTTGCTATAGATGTCTGATTGACTTTGTTTTTTGACCATTGAAAAGAATACTTCAATATCTACAACTTCTGTGAAGACCTCAAAGGCTAATTCTATCTTCTACATTCAGTATCGTCTCATTTTTCTATCTTCTGCTTTTTGCGTCTATACATGTCTCAGTATGAATGCTATAACTTTTGCTACAGATGTCCGATTGACTTCATTTTTAGAACATTGGAAAGAGGACTTCTGTATCTAAAACTTTTGTGAAGACCTCAAAGGCCAATTCTATCGTTTTAAGGGTAGAAAATGGATCAGAAGGTAACAATGTATGGTAACTGAGATGCCAAAAGTCAAACTGAGGCGATGAACAGTAACTCAGACGATGAACAGTAACTCAAACGGTCAAACTGAGACGCAAAAAGTCAACTGAGACGATGACCAGTAACTGAGATGATGAACAATAACTCAGACGGTCAAACTGAGACGCAAAAAGTCAACTGAGACGATGAGCAATAACTGAGATGATGAACAGTAACTCAGACGGTCAAACTGAGACGTAAAAAGTCAATTGAGATAATGAACAATAACTGAAACGATGAACAGTAACTCAGACGGTCAAACTGAGATGCAAAAAGTCAACTGAGACGATGAACAGTAACTCAGACGGTCAAACTAAGACGCAAAAAGTCAACTGAGACGATGAACAGTAACTCAGACGGTCAAACTGAGATGTAAAAAGTCAACTAAGACGATGAACAGTAGCTGAGACGATGAACAGTAACTCAGACGGTCAAACTGAGACGCAAAAAGTCAACTAAGACGATGAAAAATAGATGAAGAAACCTCATAACTTGTAATTCTTGTATCTTTTAACTCCGATATTCAAACTTTACAAACTTTATACCGTTGGAAAGATAAAAGAAAGATCTAAAATTTTCAAGGACTCAAAAGCAAGCTCGGTCCTTAAAGGGGTCAAAAATATACTCAAAGATGACCGATCGATAATCTCCTCAAAACTTTAAATAACACCTCAACTTGTAAACATCATAACTTTTCACTCAGAACTCCAAATTTGACAAACGCAATGTCTATAGAAAGGTAAAAGAACCCTATACAACTTTTATGAAGGCCTTAAAATTCAGATCAACCTCTAAATGGGTCAAAAACTCCACACAAACGGACTGGTCGATCAGCTTCACACTAAACAGCATCAGAACTTCTAAAAATCATAACTTTCTACTCTCTTGTCCAAAATTTTCGTGCTTTATATCAATGGAAAGATAAAAACAAGCTCTACACTGTTCATGAAGAACTCCAAAGCGACTTCAACCTCTAACTAAGTCAATTTTTCAATCAAAGTTTCTGCCCTGTTAGCAATCACCTAAGCAATATCCAAACT
>JANITW010000236.1:59914137-59924232 GCA_027564335.1 Erythroxylum williamsii | reverse complement strand
TTTTTTGGATTTTGTCATTGTTTGAGAATAGTATACTATTTTGGGTATGACTCTATGAATAATGAACAAAATTGTATGAAATTTTGTTAATTAGAAACTTAATCCATAGAGAAACATTTTTTTAGAAGAATATATTATCTAGAAACCTCAGTTTCTAGTCATAATGGCCATACAATACTGACCCAAAATCTGTCCTAAGAAAATCTAGAAAACTAATGAAGGAATTGGATGGGAAATTTTGGCTAACCTATCCCACGACTGTAAGAAGCCATATAAGATTATGCAAATTGCACAGAAGTAAAGAAAATGGTCTTTTGTGTGATTCTTGAACTAATAAAGGATAAGGTATTTAACTATGATGCATTTGGACTTGATTAAGATTTAAAAAGAACATAATTTGATGTTGGAAAAGTTGGTTAAATGTGTGATAAGTTTTGATTAATAATTGATGTTATAATTCAAGGAAAAGAATGTTGGATAATAATGCATCTAAGTTTGGAATGAAGGAGTGTTAAAGGAATGAAGATATTCATATGAATGCAAATGTATTCCAAAGGATATTAATAATAAATTAAGAAAGAATGAATGAGAACTGTGAATTATGTGAAATATTTATAATGCTAGAAAAGAGTTAGTAAATGTATGGTTAATGAATGGGGCATGATCAAGTCTACTTAAGGTATTAATCTAAATGCAAACAAGACATACCTAAGTGACAATATGTAAATGATTATGAATTATGATTTAAGGAAACATACACGAGATAGTCATTGGGCATGCATTGAACATAACATATGAATATATGTGCACAAATGAATAAGCATTTGATTGATTGACTTTATAATATGAATTATGTATGAATTGTATGATTTAGACGCTCAAGTCGGATGCCATTCAAACATTGTCAAACCATCCAGACGATAGCATAAATTGGAGTGTATAATGAGTCAACCTAGATGATTTTACTAGGATTGATTTTGTTTCTATTTAATTCTTATTTATTGATCTGATAATGACTTGATTATAATGATTACGGACATTAATAGTTTAAGCAGTTTGATATTTGGGAATGTATTGGAATTGTCTGTTTGCATTTAAGTTCCGACTGATTTCTGTATGCTCAATGAAAGTTGAATGCCGGACTGAGGTCTGATGAATCTAAGATTTTGTCTATGCATCATAAGTAAATGTTTTGATGGCATATTCTATTATTTGATGCATTTCATAAAATACATGTTCAAATAAAGGCATTGTGATCAGAGTAGCCAGTCTAAAAGAGCTTTAAGCTCGGAATTCTGCACGTAGAGCTTTACTTCATGATTTCTGTATCTCACTGAGCCCAATTGGCCAATTTCTATATCTATATCTGAAAGGCACTTGATCACAACAAATAATAATGAATTTGGAGTCTCGTATCCACCTATATTTGTATATTTATGATTATGAAACCTTTTCTGAAATTGTGATGATAAAGTGATATGCCATGATATTGTGATTGATTAGGTTATAAATGTTCTGAAAGAATGTATGTGAGATATGTGACATTCATTATGTCTTATTGAGATAGAAAATGTTTGTAAAATTGGTTAGTTGTGTGATATTTGTGTAATTGACTTGAGTGAGATCATCAATGATGGTTCACTCGTTAAGTTCACAAAACTTGTCAAAAATTACAACACGGCTTTTCAAGTACGAGTCAGGAAGCCTAGTTCCCAAGATTTTCTAGAGGAACATTTTAGATTAAGATATAAATCAAAGGTCTGTCAGCTGACATCAGAGGAGCTATAAATTGTATTTTGTAGTTTCTTTGACATATAGAACTTTTTATAAAGGATTGTAAAGTTTCTTATATTTGGTAACGTAAATATTTGTTTTAATGACTACAATGTAAACTTTTGTGAATGAATGAGACAAAGTGTTTAGGTTTCAGGTATTGTGTATTCTTTATGACGCTATCTAAGAGATTATGTTTGCTCTAACATATCATTGTCAAAGGATATGTTCTTGAGTGTCCTCTGGATGTTTGGGTATATATTCTATAGTAGTGGGATGTTACATTAAACAAAGAATAAGTTCAACTTTCATAAGTGTACGGTGGTATTTAGAATATATTACAAGCTTTTAAACCCCCTAGGTGTCCTTGATGGAGGGGTTGTAGTATACTGAAGCTTTACTAGAATGATAACCATAAACACGTTAGTTAACGTTATAGTAATAATACATGATATGCATATTCAAGTATTAATTGAATTATAAAAATTAAATTCATAATAATTATGAAGTAAATCACTATACAAATAAGACAATTTAAACATTATTCTACCTCTTTCATCAAGTTGAAATACTTCAATTTGACAATTTTCTTCCAAGGAATCACTCGATTGAAATTTTGGCTTGGTATGCTCATCATCTTCTTATGAAATTAAACTTACCACATGCTTGAAAATCATCTAATATTAACTAACATATATATATATAAGAAAAAACAAAAGTAATTTGATCATGGTTATAATAAGACCAAAAGAGTAAGTAGGTTAACAAAGGAAAAGGAATAGCAAAAAAATCCATAATTAGTAAGCAAGAATAAGTAACTCTAAAGAAATATCCATATCTTACCCTAATAACTTTCATATCTTTACACCGACCCTTTTTCCATCATTCTTTTCAAGTTAAAAAAAAAACATATCAATCGTGTGTTTATTACTTTCTTATATTCATTTATTTATTTATTTTATTTAACATGAAATTTCCCTTTTACATTGTCACTTTATATATATATATTTCTTTTGAGCTCAAGGTTCTTTGGGAACAAGTTTTAAAGAAAAAGGCTAAAATTTCTTACAAGGCTTTAAAAGGCTCATTAATGGATTAATGTATAAAAATAGATAATTTGGCTCAAATTTAATCCTAAATGTCTTTATCATTTTGTTTCTCATGTCTTACATATAATCTAAAAATTATAAATTTCAAAGTTCTAGAAATTTATAATCAAAGAGCTTATCCATGTTAGAAAGAAAAAAATATGCATGAAATTGTAAATTCTCATTAGATATATATATTACTGATTTCATTGCACCATATCCAACAAAAAGTACCAACAAAAGCTCTACTATTAATGAATTAGTGTGCAAATACTTACTTTTCTTTTAGGCTTAAGGTTTTTGAGAAAGAGTTTTAAAGAAAAAGGCTAAAATTTCTTACGAGGCTTAAAAAGGCTCATTAATGGATTAATGTATAAAAATAGATAATTTGGCTCAAATTTAATCCTAAATTTCTTTATCATTTTAATGTTTCTCATGTCTTACATAGAATCTAAAAATTATAAATTACAAGTTTTGGAACTTTAAAAGCAAAGAGCTTATCCATGTTAAAAAGAAAAAAAATATGCAAGAAAGTGTAAATTCTCATTATATATATATAATATTACTGATTTCTTTGCACCATTTCCAATAAAAAAAGTACCAACAAAAGCTCTACTATTAATGAATTAGTGTGCAAATACTTACACTTTTCTTTTAGGCTCAAGGTTCTTTGGGAAAGAGTTTTAAAGAAAAAGGTTAAAATTTCTTACGAGGCTTAAAAAGGCTCATTAATGGATTAATGTATAAAAATAGATCATTTGGCTCAAATTTAATCCTAAATATCTTTATCATTTTAATGTTTCTCATGTCTTACATATAATCTAAAAATTATAAATTTCAAGTTCTAGAAATTTGAAATCAAAGAGCTTATCCATGTTAGAAAGAAAAAAAATATGCATGAAAGTGTAAATTCTCATTAGATTCTCAACTTAAATTAAAGTATTTTCACTTAACCAATTCAATTTCCTAGCATTCATAATGTTGAGTTTGCATTATAATTACTTTATCATATTATCCATTTACACTTTAACAACCAATTTTATCTAATATTTTGGCATAAACACTCATTCTTTTAACCTAAAGTAACTAATGAGATCCTAAACACAAGCTAAAGAGAAAACTAAAAATAAAACAAATTTAATCTTAAAACATATAGAGCATATAAACTAAGTTATTAGTTAAAGCATAAAACCTAAAGAAAAAGAAAAAAAAAGTTAGACTTTTAGGAATTCACCCATCCCCTATGTAAACATGGTGTTGTCCTCATTGTCAAACAAATAAAATAATAAAAGCACCTTTGACAGAAAATAAAGGTAGAAAAATATCCCTTTTATTCATACAAAGTTAATGAGGTAAAATTCTAGAAAATTCAGGAAAAAAAAACTACCTTCAAAAGAAATAAAGAAAATATTGATAGAGAATTAAAACATATAAACTAAAATAAAAGAAGCAGAGATTAGAATGTGGGGTTGCCACCTAAAAAGTGCTTATTTAGAATTTTTTTAATTGGACTTCCAACTCAAGTGATTCAGTCATCTTAAATTCACTAATTAATAGCTTCCTTCCACTTTTCTTTAACATCTAAGGCTCAATAACTCTTAAATATGTCAAATATTGTAGTAGAGTATGGTCATTTGAAATCAATTTAGTTCTCTTTCTTAAGTCTACTACTACCCTTTCAGTTGAAAAACAACCAATATTTTAAGGAAATAAAACTCTATGGATCATTAATTGTCTCTAATAAATTGTCTTGTCAGATGGTGAAGTAATCCTCTCTTAAGTTAACTACCAAGAAGTCTTCGATAACCTTCTTCTTCGACTCCCTCTTTCTCTTTGACCTTCTTCGCTTTTGTCTTTGTTTCTCTACGCTTGTCTAACTTTTGAATTTCCTCCTCTATCGCAACTTTGGTATTAAGTGTTTTTCCACTTCCATGTGGAATAACTAACACTTGATCTATTGGGCTCACCTTACATTGCTAGGAAGTTCCCTTTGACCCTGATTCATATACCACATTAGCTAATTAGTTCACTTGGATCTCTAAATTGTTAATAGGTGCACATTTAAATTACATAATCATCTTTTAATTGTTCTCAATTGAAATTTAAATTTTCCCATTTGAGATTCAAGTTTGTCTAAAATACCTAATATTATGTTGATAGAGGACATGTATTACTATAACATCTCTTCCATCCTTCAAATTTATGAAAATTGTGTTGATGAAAATGAGGACTTTGTTGGAACCCATATGGTGTCCCATTTGTCAACCCACTATATGTCCTTTGTCCTCTCAAAAGAAATTTGGATGGCTTATCCATCCTGAATCATACGTATTGGAAAAAAGGTCGTTTATTTCAATTCTCCATTAAGCAGATATATAATTTTCCTCCTTGTAGTAATATAGGGTGCGCTTTACATGTAACATACTTGGGAAGGATTCCTATGCCCATTATCCATTTCACAATTTAGCAATATCTTTATCTAATTTGAAAGATTAGCTATTTTTGATGCCAAGTTTAAAATTGTTTGATCAGGATGTTAATTCTAAAGATCCAACATAGGAGTATTAAATAAAATTATATGAAAACAAAATAATAAAAATGAAAAGGAGTAGTTTCTTAACAACAGTGCCCAAAACTTGATTGAAAATATCTCCAAGTCCAAATTAGAGTACTCTAGCGTATTGATCCCACAAGGACTAACAATATTTAATGAAAGAGAATTAAGTTGCAAAACTAGAAAAAGCAAGATAAATAAACCAACACATAGAAATCATTAAAATAAACATTGGGGTTTCAAGGTTCACTTATTCCAGTTATTATGTAAGATTAAATATCTTGGTTGAAATAACAATTAACCTAAGGTATATATATATCCTCTCTCAAAGTACACAGGTATATTCAATTAGGTAACTACCACCTTTCAATGTGTAGTTTAATAATAAAACTTATTAAGCCTAGTTAATTTTTTCACTATCACAATAGTTTAGGATATAGGGGCGAGCATTAGAGCAATTGGTAGTGTTACTCCTTTGTGACCAAAAGGTCATAAGTTTGAGTCACAAAAATAACCTATTTTTGAAATGCAAAGAAAATGCTATGTATAATTGATGTCTTTCTCTTGACCCTTGCAAAACAGAGAGTCTTGTGTGCTAAGGTTGTTGTAGTTATTGAAAAACAATAGTTTATGATACTTTTATTCTTTAGGGCTAAGGTTTTTATTCTCCTAGTGCATGGATTTTACTTCACCTCTTAGTCTTCATACCATCCCTAACTTCTAATCTATAATGGCTAGTCACAAACTCAAAAATTAAGAATAAAAAGTATAAATCCAATCAATAAAAACATCATATTTAAAATTATATAACATATTACGTCCCTAATCTTAGTTAACAATTTAACTCTTAGACATACATAAATAAAAGAAATAAATGGAAAAGAACTAGAAGAGTTGTCACGATCTCCTTTACTGTTACTCTAAATCCTTCCTTGATAAAAAGAATCCCTAAAACAAAAACCTTGACAAAGGAGGTTATTATAGCCTAAACATATAATTTCATGTATGCTAAGACTTTAAATGACCAATTCGATGCCTGTTACTCTTTAGACCGACACTAGTTTATTTTGAAACTTATAGTTGAAATATGATGATTCCAGTGACATTCCACTTCACTTTCAACGCTAGTTTGATTTGGACAAGCAATGTGACCAACACGGGTCTAATACAAAGTCTTGTTGATTTTGTATTACCCCAATTCTCCATTTTTCTATAAGTTTTTTTTATGTTACTAAGCTAGAATTGATCTCCGATGCCTTTTACAAAGTTGTTGCTCGTTATGTTAGCTTTCAAATGACTATAAGTTCACCTTAATTAAACAACTATAGAAAAACTTGCACTCAAATTTATGTTCATATACCAAATAATCACCTACAAGTTAATGAATCAAATATAAAAGAATATCATCAAATTTCAAGTAAAAGATGTCATAAAATGCTAAATTGCAACTAATTTAACCCTAAAAAATGTAAAATGTGGCCTTACCAACTAACTTTGATAGTATAGATCATAATGACCCACAAAAGAACAAACTTTGTGAAGAATAAGAATGAGAGATACAAAACAAACAAAACCTTTTCATTGTAAAAGATGTTTTGTCAATTTTATGGTGATAATGTGTTGTTGGGAGATGAAGTTGAAAACTGACTGAGCCAAAGAAGAGGAGGGTTAGAAGATGACCCAAATGGCATTATGATATTCGTAACACTGGGAGACAATTTGAAGGTTAGGATTACATTAACTTTTTAAAAAAAAAATAAAAAGCATGTCCTCTATTTGTCACGTGTTCGCCACATATCCAATAGGTCTGCTAATTAGTATGTCATGTGAGCACTATAAACTATAAGATTAATGGAGAGCTGCTTTTGTAAAAAAATAAAAAAAATAAAAAATTTTATTACTATTTTAATAATTTTAATATTGCAAAATTAAGTAAAATTCCAAACTTTTAATATTATATTAATTGAAACTAAAATTTTATATTTTATTATTTATGCATATTAAACACTTTAATGTATCATATTACCTAGCATTTTATTTAAAGTAAATCATATTTACGTCACCTTTTATTGAAGATATGATGTTTTTGCTTCTAAAAGAGAAGTCTTTTTACTTCCGTGGTGGCTCCGTGGCAAGCCAAAATTCTAGCCGTAAACCACGCCATTTGTTGAACTCTTTCAAAACGTCATTTAAGTGAATTAAATGCTAAAAAAACTTGAAAGGCATATCTTAGAATAAAAATCCAGTTGAAACTTTAACTCATAACCACCTTATAAAGATAAAGTCAGAAAAGTGTGGGCGAGATACAATAAATACACAAGAATTTATTTGATACAGGCAGAAGTATTGACAGGACAGTACAGTACAGTACAGTGAGACCAGTGTGGGACAGTGGGAACAGAGTTGGATTAGGACAGTGGAACACAGAGTCTCTTCCCGTGCCATTGTGGGATAAGTGCAGAGTCGAAGATGGAGGGCAGAGGTGTTAATGCTGTACTGATCCTGGCGATGATGACGGTACTTTTGGTGTGGGGAACCAAATTGAGCTCCGCGAACTGTATGCACGATTGTTTACGGGCCTGCCCAACCCCAAGTTGTGTTATTATTTGCAAAATTAAGTGCCATACGGAGAACTCAGGTCATACCAAAGCTTCCTCCTTACAGGATTCCCCAAATCAGAATCTGAAGGAGAAGGATAACCAGAATTACTCCAGCAATCATTAGGCTTCATGGCATTATCAGGTTATGGAGTCAGTATATAGCATATGCTCCTTGCCTCCTTCAATAAGAGCCTGATAAAGTTATGGGTCCAAGTTCTGGTTATATTGTCTGCTGCGTTGCTTTAATTTTTGATCTGTTGGCATCGTGACTGAACTTCTCTTTATTGTACTAACGGTGTCCTGGAACTATGGTAAATAAAATTTTAATTAGCTGTATATTGAGCTACCTGAATACAAAATTTTATTATATTTTGGTTTGTATTGATTAACATATTCTAATTTAGCAAACTCTTCATTAGTTTTCTGGAGGTTTTACAGGAGACCCGTTGTAGAGAAAGGAATTAAATGTTTGGACCATTTGAATTGATAACGATTAGCTTTTTTTTTTTTCCTCCCAATTTCCGTACATGAACAGCACTTAGACTTTGTTATATGCTTTTGGTGTAAACAACTTACTAAAACAGGTTATCTTGCCCTATTGTCCTTCTTTACTAGTAAGTTGTGATCATTGCTTCTAAGGTAAATGAGTTAAAAGAGGATGCTTCGCCGAAAGAGGGGCTTAAACGTCTAGAACCAAGTTGTATGTAATGGTCAGCTACTGTTTTCCTTAAACACTTCTAAGTACCGAAAGAATCTTTCCGAGATATCGTTTCTCCCTTAGATACAAAATAAATGCTCGTAAGATATGAATGACGTGGTCAATCACTTTAGTAAGCCTCAAAGAAATATTTTTATAATAATAAAGTCTATTACAGGAAAGAGAATAATGAATACAAGCTATACATGTGTTAGGGTGCTATGTACAACTAACAAATTGTATAGTAGGACAAATAATGAATAGGCAATTATTATGTTTGTTAATCTAGAGAAATATAAAATGTTATTTGAATTTTGAATATGTTTCTTAACTATATATTACAAAGAATTGCTATATATACATAACTAAAGATAAAGAAATAAATACAAGTTTACATGAAATGAGAAAGACAACAAATATGGGAAGTTTGGAATGGCAAGAAGTCGTTGGAGACAAATATGCGAAGATTTTGAGATGCTAGGATGGAGATCTGCGATGAGTGAAAATGTTATATTTTCATATTTTCGTTAATACCCTTCCTCAAAATAATGCTACGTGTCACAAAGAATAAGTTTGGATACTAAGAAATTGTGGTAATTTCGTGACATAGCCTTGGTAAGGAGGTCGGCAAGTTGTTCATGTATAGAATAAGTGGATAATTTTATCTTTAACTTGTTTATGAATGTAGTGGCAATAAACCTCGATGTGTTTAGTGTTTTCATGGTGCACAGGATTGGTGGCAATTTGAATAGCGCTTGTGTTATCACGAATAGTGGGCGATAAAAGAGGTTGATTTAATTCTCCTAATAAGCAACGAATCCACACAATTTTTGAACAAACAAGAGACATTGCTCAGTATTCAACCTCGGTTGAAGATTTTGATACTTTTGTTTGTTTCTTGCATTTCCAATAAATGAGAGAAGTATCTAGAAGCATGCATCATCCTATGGTAGATCAACAGGTTGATGAACATCTGGCCCAATTGGCGTCAACATAGCTAGATAATATCATGGAAGAAGAGGATGAGAAGAAGAGTCCGCGGTTGATGGCGGTTTGTATGCAGCAAATGATGCGGAGAGTGGCACTATAGTGATGTTGGCCAGGTTTATTGACGAATTGGCGAAGGACTTGGACTGGATATTCAATGTCAGGTCGAGTCATGGTCAAATATATAAGATTTCCAATAATTTTTCGATATAAAGTGGCATCAGGCAGGGGTGTACTATCTTCTATATAGAACTTAATATTTTGCTGCATTAGAGTATATGTCATCTTATCATCACTTATGAGGGAGAGTTTGATACGTTCTTCAGCGTACTTCTTTTGAGATAGCTTGATTCCATCCTGCAAATAACATACTTCCAAACCCAAAAAATATGTTAG
>JANITW010000236.1:59850904-59874654 GCA_027564335.1 Erythroxylum williamsii | reverse complement strand
CGATGGCACACAGGTCGGTCAGCTGGGTTAGCTTTTGAGGATGACTTAGGATAGATGCTTATATCAGTTTCCTTTTTTATTTTTGTTAGGAGACTGATAGACTTGTCTATTCTGACATTGGATGATTGTATCAGATGATTATTTTTTTGGATGTTAATTTACTGATTTCTGTTATATTGCGATTTAATTTATTGCGATGCCATATGGATGATTAGTGAAATTTTCTGGTAGTGAACCTTTATCGTGGGATACGTGTCGGAGCGACCTTCGGGCTTCCCGATGTGTACCCTACGGTGAGGGGAAGCTACAAATCGGGTATTGACCGCTACATTTTTCTATTTTATAATGAGCTAGACTTTGAGCGTATCAAGCGTGGCGGCCCATGGACATTCTCCCAACATATTCTCATCACTGGCCAGCTTGTGTTGGGGGATTCACCACAGACTATCGACCTCACTAAGGTCAGTTTCTGGGTCCAAGTGCATGACCTGCCTGTGGGCTTTATGTCCGAGAGGGTAGCGAAAGACATCGGCACTTTTATTGGGGAGTTCGTAGAAGCCGATCAGAACAACTTTACAGGGGTTTGGCAAATGTTTATGCGCATTCGTGTAACCTTGGATGTTCGGTGCCCACTGAAGCGACGGATGAAGGTGAAGAAAGCAGGGTTCGACTGGACTTGGGTTAACTTTAAATATGAATGTCTTCCTACGTTCTGTTTTTTTGTGGTCTTTTGGGTCACTCGGATAAATTCTGTCTGAAACTGTTTGATCTCAGACGAGTTCCTAAAGACCAATATCCGTATGGGGTGTGGCTGAAAGCAGCTCCTCGCTGTGTTTCTTTGGTTGGAGAGTAGTGGCTAAGAGACGAGGTCCCCCGAGTGGCAATCACAGGTGGCCTGGAGGGCAGTTCTACTGATGCTATGGATATGGCAGGGGAGGGCCAGCAGGGGATGCATTTGGCTTATGGGGCGAAGACTCCAATGAGGGACTCCGATTGTATGGAGGGACTCGTGGTTGCGGAGTTTAAATGTCCCCGCATGGCAGAAGGTCTCCTACCTCTTGGGCATAATAGTAAGGCGCAAAACAATTTGAAGTTGGCGGGTTCTGATGCCAGGGCCCGCTTGGGGCCATGAGTACTTTAAGTTGGAACTGTCGTGGGCTTGGGAACCCATGAACAGTGTAGTGTCTGATAGATATGGTGTTTGCAAAGAAACCCACTTATGTCTTCTTAATGGAAACCATGGTGCCGATTGCAAAGATTCATTTTGTACAGAAAAAACTTGGCTTTGAAGGCCTTTTTGTTGTTAACCCGGTGGGGCATAGTGGGGGCTTGGCCCTCCTGTGGCGTGAACGAGCTATGGCTTCCCTTATCAGCTTCTCTCGCTCTTATATTGATGTCAAGGTACAGGTTCCTGGGTTGGCGCCCTGGCCCCTTACGGGCTTCTATGGCAACCCTAACTGATCTCAGAAGCGAGAGTCATGGGACCTCTTGGTCTCTCTTCGCTCTAAGTCTTCTCTTCCGTGGTATGTGTTAGGAGATTTTAATGACATCCTATGTTATAAGAAAAAAGAAGGTCGTGTGATGCATCCCCAATGGTTAATTAATGGCTTTCGTCAAGCTATCTTTGCTACCGCATTGCAGGATCTCGGCATGGATGGTTTCCCTTTTACTTGGGAAAGGGGTTCCAGCTCCGTTCATTTTGTCAGGGAGCGCCTTAATAGGGTCCTTTGTTCCCGCTCTTGGTCGCATCTCTTCCCTTTTGCTCGAGTGTTGAACTTAGTCCATGGTCCTTCCGACCATTCAGCGTTGTTTTTATCCCTCGGGATGAAGGTTAAGCAATTTGTGTTTAAGCAGTTCAGGTTTGAGAATTGTTGGGTTCGAGAGAAGGAGTGTAAACAAGCAGTTCTGGAGGGCTGGCGCCTTGGTGCGGACTGCACTTTTGAGGAACGGGTTTAGTTATGTTGTAAGCACCTCTCGCGTTGGAGTTCCACATTTTAGAATTCATTCACACGGGTTATAGCTCAATTAAAACATCGGATGAATGAGGTAGTGGGTTTCTTGCTCCCTAGTGGCAGACTGATTTTGACAGCGCAAAACGAGAGTACCATGAGGTGCTTCGCAAACAAGAAATCTTCTGGAAACAATGGGATTCTGGCTGAGTGAGGGGGATAAAAACTCTAAATTCTTCCACACCATGGCTTCCAAGCGGCGGAAAAAGAATGCCCTTTTTTGGCTTAAAACTGATGCAAGCATTCCACTTGACTAGGATTCGGGCCTAGGTGATTTTATCCTCCAATCTTTCGCGACCCTCTATACGGCCCAAGGGGGGATTGCGCTGAGGTCATCTGATGTGTTTCTACCCAGGTAATGGCTGATGATAATTGTTTCCTCTCTCAACCTTACACTACAGAGGAGGTTCATACTGTCGTGTTTGGTATGCATCCGGACAAATCCCCTGGTCCGGACAGATTAAATCCTTGCTTTTTCTAACGCTTTTGGGATGTGGTAGGTTCTGCAGTCACTGAGGAGGCTTTGGGCATTCTAAATTCTGACAGGTCGGTTGGCTCTTTCAATTCCACTTTGTTGGTCTTGATTCCTAAGAAAAAGAGGCCTGACACTTTTGCTGATCTCCGACCTATAGCGCTTTGTAATGTTTTTTATAAGATTATGGCTAAAATAGTGGCCAATTGTCTGAAGGTGGTGTTGCCACATGTGATTTCCCCTTCACAAAGTGCTTTTGTTCTTGGGAGATTGATTTCTGATAATGCTATCATCGCCTTTGAGCTTCTCCATTGGCTCAAGCGGAAACGTCAAGGTAAGGAGGGTAGGGTGGCCCTCAAGCTAGATATGAGCAAGGCTTATGACCATCTTGAGTGGTCTTTCTTGGCACAGATGCTTCGGAAACTGGGTTTTTGTGACAACTGGGTCTCTCGAGTTCTTGATTGTGTCTCCACTATCAATTTCAGCTTTACTGGTGGTGGCCGGGAGTTTGGACCATTTTCTCCAGGTCGAGGCTTGAGACAGGGAGATCCTTTATCTCCCTACCTCTTTATACTGTGTGCCGAGGGGTTGTCAGCTATGCTCTAAACCGATGAGATGAGAGGGAAGCTCCATGGGGTTACAATAGCCACTGGCGCTCCTTCGATTTCCCATTTATTTTTTGCTTACGACAGTTTTTTGTTCTTCAGAGCCACTTTGGCAGCGGCCTCGCAAGTGCAGATGCGGCTACACCAGTATGAGATTGCTTCTGGCCAGATAATTAATTTTGCCAAATCCAACATTCACTTTAGCCCTAACACCCCAGCATCTCTGAAAAGTGTGGTGGCTGGAGGCTTAGGTGTTACATAATCAGCCCATCCCGGTAAGTATTTAGGGTTGCCTTCCTTAATTGGCAGTCAAAAGAACACAATTTTTAGGTATGTGGTTGTTAGAGCTTGGAAGCGAATTTAGGGGTGGTGTGATACCGAATTGTCACGAGCTGGTAAGGAAGTTATGGTCAAACATGTTTTACAATCCATTCTTCTCTATGTTATGAGTGTATTTCTGCTCCCTGTTGATACGTGTACTCAGCTGGAGAACATGATGAATTTGTATTAGTGGGGCAAAGGAACGGGCGAAGGTGGAGTTCATTGGATGAGGTGGGGTAAGTTGTGTAGGAGGCCGGATTATGGGGGTCTCGGTTTTAACAGTGTGAGAGATTTCAATATTGCTATGCTCGGTAAAGTGAGGTGGCGGTTACTCACTCACACGGATGCTTTAATGTGCCAGGTGTTGAGGGCCAAATATTTCCCCTGTGGTAGCTTTCTCACTGCTTCTTTAGGCAATAATCCGAGTTATATTTGGACGAGTGTGCTTGCGAGCCTGGAGTTGTTAAGAATTGGTTGTAGACTCTGTGTGGGTGATGGTGCCTCAATAAATATTTTTACTGACCCCTGACTGCCTGACGATGATTTTCCTTATATTCATACTCTCAATACTGCAGGTATGGATGCTGTGAGTGTGCAGGAATTGCTTGCCCTCAATCCGACCCGATGGGACCTTGACCTTGTTTAGGAGGTTTTCTGCGACAGGGATGCGTAGCTCATCAAAAGTATTCCCCTAAGCAGTAGGACGCGTCCCGATTGGAGGAAATGGAGGTGGGAACGGAAAGGCCTCTACTCTATCAAATCAGTATACAAGATGCTCCAGGATTGTGTTTCCGTCACCAATGACGGAGGGTGTCTCCTTTGGCGACTACTATGGCAACTACAGGTGCCTCCTAGAGTGAAGCATTTCTTATGGCATGCCCTTTCCAATATCCTCCCCACCAAACTGAATTTATACCGAAAGAAGATTGTCGACGATGCCTTATGTCCCCTTTGCCAAGAAGCCCCTGAATCTATTGAACATGCTCTTCTGTGGTGCACTGAGGTACGCTCCTGTTGGGACCGTTTGGCACTGGTCCGACCCGGCCATGGGGTACCTCTCATGCGTTGGTTCACTGACACTGTTTTTCACAAGGCTGGGATCAACAACAACCTGTTATTTTCTGCTTGTGGTGTTTGTGGAATCGCAAGAATGATGTGATCTAGGGATAGCGGCTATCCTTTGCTCCTACGATATTGTGGGCTGTCCTCACTGTGTGCCAGGAGTGGGCAGAAGCTAACAGCACCCCCCGGGGTCCGGCGCCACATGGTGCAAGGGCTGGTCATCCCCTTAGCTGGTCCCCACCTATGCTTGGCCAGTATAAATGCAACTTTGATGCAGCGCTAAATGCTTCTACACGTCGTATCTCCTGTGGCAGCTTGATTCGGGATCACCAAGGTAACCTTATTCACATCTTTGCTCAGGTTTTTGATGGTCCTCCTGATCCTACTCTCGCAGAAGCAATTGGTATGAAAGCAGTTCTAAGTTGGTTAAAGCTCAATCATATACATTGTCATGTTATTGAGTCAGATTGCCTTCTTCTTGTGAATGCTTTGAAGGATGTTGTTTCTGATTTGTCTTATGTTGGGGTAATTGTTTCGGATTGTAAAGCTCTTCTACATGAGCTTCGTGACATTGATGTTTGTCATGTTAAACGATCAGCGAACAAGGCAGCCCATGCCATAGCTAGGGAGGCGTTGTTCCAGTCTGATTTTGTGTCTTGGGGCACAGTTTTCCCCCATTTGTGACTACTATTATTTGTTCTGAACGTCCTTCTACTGATGTACTTCAGCCAGGTTTTCTTCGATCTTCTAGATCTAGGTCGAGTGTATTGGGCGAGTTTGTCGACTCGGGACTAGGGCGGTCCGGTTGATTCGATTTTTCCTTATTGTTTTATTAGTAATATCCTATCAGTTTTTTTTTAAAAAAAAGGTAGTTGAGAGCTTTAAAAATATGATGGATCTCTAGACTATACTTTTCTGTTTTTTTGCCATTTCTTTCAAAGAATGTGAAAATCTTTTTAAATAAAATTCAAAATATTTAATTATTACAGTAACACGAAACATCCGAATAAAACAAAAAACATGCGCAGAAGAACACAGTTAGAAAAAGAAAGAACAGAGAAAAGCACAAATATTTAAAAAATTTGGAAAGGACTCATAGCGGCTTTGCTGTTGTGTTGCTGTGACAGCTTGCGTGCGTGCCTCTCCGTAATGTCCCGTGTCTCTCTGCATCTTCTTCTTCTTCGTCCTTGGAACTATCTCTTTTCCATCCCTTCGACATCGCTCTGAACCTCATCCACTTGCGTCACCTGGTAAACCAACACTTTGTTCTCATTCATTGTTTTTCCTTTTCTTCTTTCCAACTTCTTCCGTTTTCCTCACTGCGTTACAAATTTTTCTATGATGGGTTGGAGATGAAGTTGGTTCTTTTTCGTCATCTTCTTCATGTTCAATTTGTATTCCCGTAATATACATTTGGTTGTTTTCTTCTGCTTTTGTGTTTTTTTCGTGATGACAGGTGGTTTTGAATTGTTAAAGATTCAACATTTCTGTGATCTCTTGGTGATTTGTGTTCTAATGTGTTGAAATGGCACTGTAATTATTGATTCTTGGAGATTTGAGATCTGGGTTTTGATTTATATGTTGAAATTCTTGAATCCTTTTCTTTTTTGTGTGGACATCTTCATATTAGTATAAGCTCATTGACGACCCTATTATTTTTGCACCTCTTTGTGTCCTTTTATGTTCTTCAGATTGGAGAATAAGGCAAAGAGGGCGGCAGGAGCTGCGATTGGTGGCGCCGTTAGTTGAAAATAAGTTTCCAACTTTGAGGCTTCTGAAGTGTTCAAAAATTCCGACCTTTCCCTCTTCCATAGATTCCCAGAAGAGAAACTTTCCCCAGAATCTTTCTTTTGCTTTTCCTGAGCTGGATTTCCACATAAAACAAAAGAATATCCACATTTCTACACCTTTTAATATTCTTAGATAAACAAAAGCGAAAAACACCAACAAACAATGGTAGAGTAAGAAGCAAATGTAAAAGTTTCATGGCATCTCTCCACTAGGAGTTGTTATTTCATGGAGGGGAGATGCTCTGGAGTGCTTCCTTGTTAGGAGCAACTGTGGGACATGATTGAACAGTTTATCAATTTTGTTATCCGCCCTCCCAGGTACCTATTGGCGAATTTTTTTCTCTTTACTTTATCTGTCTCTCTCTCTGATTCTTGGCTTTCTTGTTTTTACCGTTCTGGATGTATAGGGCGGACTATAATCCAGATCTTTATTTGTGGGAGAGGGATTTCACTCTCGCAGGCAGAGCATACAAGAGAATAGACTTGGAGGCAAGTATGGACATGTTTTGACGTCCGTTTGCAATCTTTAATTCCTTCCCTCCATAATTTCCTACTTTCAATTATCTGCACTTTCATGATGATATTTAATTTATGTTTTTTGTTTTTGGCTTAACTCCTGCAGCTTAAAAACGAAAGAGGCCACACCTTACAATGCAGCCATTACGTACCTTCACATTTCCCTGAAGATACTCCTCTTCCTTGCGTTATATATTGTCATGGAAATAGGTAGAAACTAGTCGTGCTCTTATCCATTTGGATAAACTTCAACTAAAATTTAGAACAGTAAATAAAAAATTAACTGCACACTGGATTTGTATAACGTTAGGGTTCTGCCTGTATTTTAAGGTTATATTCTTTCCTTGCTTTTAATTATGTAAAAATTTTGAACTTTGTTTCAACTTTATTTGAGAGAGTTCTTATACTAAATAAAGGTGGGAACTCACTCAGTTTTGACCATATACGTAATGCAGTGGTTGTAGAGCAGATGCAAATGAAGCTGCTGTAGTTCTTCTTCCATCAAATATCACTTGTTTCACCCTTGATTTTTCGGGTTCTGGTTTGTCTGATGGTGACTATGTCAGCCTTGGTTGGCATGAGGTTTGCAACCATATTTGGCTTTAAATAGTCTCTTGTAACCAGCTTTTACTATCTTGTGACTTAAAAGCTTTGTCCTGTTTCCTTCGATCTTTAAATGGCAGAAAGAGGACCTCAAAGTTGTAGTTTCATATCTAAGAAGCAACAAACAGATATCACGTATAGGGCTTTGGGGACGATCCATGGGTGCAGTCACTAGGTGCTTTATCATAACTATGGTGTTTTCTTTTACTGTTGTTTTTGTTTCTTATACTAGGTTGTTATGTTAATTTTCGATTGCAGCTTCAGTAAAATGTTGAGTGACATATTTATGACATAATGCAGCCTTCTTTATGGAGCAGAGGACCCATCCATAGCTGGAATGGTTTTGGATAGTGCCTTTTCAAATTTATTTGACCTAATGATGGAACTTGTTGATGTTTACAAAATACGGCTTCCAAAGTTCACAGTATGTCTGGCCTCCATACCTCTCCTTCCTTTTGCCTTAGCCTAGGAGAGTCTAGTGTTATGTATATGATCTTGGAAAGGATGAGAACATCAATGTGATTCTTGTACCTGGGGTTATATCTTTGATTTTTTATTTTCATGTGCCTATTTGATCACTTGATATGTAAGCATTTTTCATTGGGTTACTCTGCTGGAATTCTCTAGGTGGATGCGACACTCTATCAGTAACTGTTCAGCTTTCTAAGCCTGGAAAGTTTGCACCATTATTTATTCTATCAGATTTGCTGTTCAAGTAGTTGTTTTGAGTATACTTATGGTGTAGTCCTTGATAATTTGCTCAGTTGCCTATATAACTAATCATTCTTGCATGTGATTTAAGCTTAGAGAAAAAGAAGTTTGCTGATATTCCAGGATCTAAAGTTAGAATTTTCCAGTTTAACTTCTTGTTTAGTCCTTGGTTAAAATGAAAACTTTCTTAACTTTGCTTGTAATCAGGTTAAGGTGGCAGTGCAATACATGCGGCGAGTAATTATGAAGAAAGCAAATTTTGATATCATGGATCTAAACTGTGTAAAGGTTTGTTCCTCTTTTACTTCATCAATGCTGATTTGTAGCAAGGAGATATAATCATCTAGACCAGCAAAGACTTAGATGTATCTGTCGAGTGGTAAACAAGTGGCTTCTGATTACAGAACTTATCTTGACAATGATTATCTGATATTGCACTAAGCATGACAATCTAGATTGATGCCATTTTATTTATTGTTTGGAGCAATATTTCATTCTCTATGACATGCAGGTTGCACCCAAATCATTCATTCCTGCTTTATTTGGACATGGCAGTGAGGACAAGTTCATCCAATCCCATCACTCTGACATCATCTTTAAGTCCTATGTGGTATTTTTTTTTCTAAAGATCTTTTACTTTTCTTAAATTATTCAAAATCTGAAGATATAACCATGTATATGGTTTGTACAGGGGGACAAAAATTTGATTAAATTTGATGGTGATCACAATTCCTCCAGGCCACAGTTCTTTTATGATTCAGTTTCCATTTTCTTCTTCAATGTACTTCATCCTCCTCGAAGTTCTATTTGCTCAACTAAGATGGAGAAGTATTATAATCAAAGAGATTTGAAGGTCGACACTGGCATGGATGAGGTGACTTTTTCTTCTCTAACAAAACAGTGTAATTTTAAATTGGTGTTTATAAGGGTAGATGAAAAGGAACAGTTCAAGATCAACTAGTGAAAAGTGCATGAAAAAGAAGACAGAAATTGGGCCAAAAACGAAATTAAAAATCAAACAACATAGTCCTGTAGAACTCTTTTCTCTGCATGTAGATGCATTGTGGTTCCTTGTGTCAAACTACCATTATTATTGGTGTCTATATTAAAGTTAATCTTCTCCAGAAGAACTTGTTTTTGTTGATGTCTGACATGCATTTTGCAAAAATGGTGTAATTTTCTACCGTTCTGTCAAGCTCTTCAATCGAAGTGTAATGAGTGATGTTAATTTTATAAGGTAATATTGTTAACTCAATGCTTCATTTCAAAACCAATGGTTACTTATGTAAAGTGCTGCTCACAGATGTGGTGTCTGAAATCCCTTTTTGTGCTAGAACAACTAGCTATTAACGTGTCCTAGGTGTGTTTCCTTAATTTCCCCTTCAAAGAATGTCAACCTAGAACTTACAAGCCTTCACCTTGTTGTTTTTCTTAGAGCCTCTTGTATGAGATAATAACAGGCCTTCGTTCTTCCTGCATTGATGCTGCAAGTTCATCTTGTGCTCCTCCAAGTATCCAGACTGCAAAACCTGTAAGCGAACTTCTTTGTGAGGTTGTCCCAGATGCTTGTGTAATAGTATGTATTTTTTTTTCATTCATTTACACATACTTTTTATTAGTTGGATCTTTAACCTGAATAAATTTAGAGTTTGTTGGTTGATGCAGAACTCCCTGGACGAAAAGCATATGATTCGCTCGGAGGAGCCTTCAAATTTTCAGGTGATATTAACTGTTAATGTGCAATTGAAAGTAGGGAAAAGGAAGGAGAGAATTTAGACAAAGTTTTATGTGGTTTGGCTGTAAAAACTATATCCGCTTACACACAGTCTGCTGCATTTTACTAGGGTTTTGCATGTGTTGAACAGTACAAGAAATCCCTATTTATCGGATGAAATACATATCTCATTAAAATTATATTTCTGCTGAGGAGCATGCATATAATATTTCTATATTAAATACTAAATCTCAAAGACATTCAACAAGTACTAGCATGAAGTTCAATGGGATTAGGTCTTATATATCAATTGTAAGAAACAGAGATTGTACGATAAATTAGGCTTTCATTAGAATATCCTCTGTGTTGCTCATCATAAAATATGACTATAAGTCAAGTGAATTGTGACCATGAGTTTGCAGAGAGATGAACTTACCATTTTATTAGCTTGATTGGCTGTGATCATGGCCTAAAGAGGCATGTTTTGCCTGCATTGCAAATACAAAATACATTTAATTGTAGAGGACGATTTGGTCTGCCCAACCATCTTTGCCAAATGGTCATCTTTGACAAGCACTGTGGCTTTGGTTTTAGAAAACTTGGTGACTTCACATCTATATGTGAATCTCAATTGATAACTGTTGTCCTCAATGGTCTCATTTCACACTTAAGAATAGAACTTATACCAGTTGTTTGCCACTTAATTAGCTCATAAGTGATGGTGGAGTGGCGACAACAGTGGTATTATAGACATATTTTAGATGAACTTTTTGCTCCAAAATTGATTACTTGGGGAAAAAGAACGAACTTCTTTATAATATGTCTTGATTTTTTTATCTTGTGACACACAAAGGAGAATGCCAAGGAGTAAAACCTTGCTGCTCAACTTATAATACTTAATCTCGTAAAGTGATTCTGGAAACACCAAATCAAATAAACTTTTGCTTGAAATGTGAATTGCTGTAACTTGTGTGTCATGTAAATGGCTTTTTAGATGACATGTATAATCAGTGCATGGGAAAACATGGATTTCATTGGAGGCTCTTATGGAGAAATGTGTTGTAGATACTCTTCTTAATTTCAGTTGGAACCAAAACCCTAGCTGAACTGAGTCTGGAGTCATCATAGAATTCATTTATCCAGTTTCGAAACTTTGATTTGCTTATCACAGCTCTCTTACTCTAGTTTGGAATCAAGCTGCTACTTAAATTTTTTTCACTTGATAATTAACTGATCCTTCTATAGCATTTTAAAGGAGCAAGCACACAATTCCAATTTGCTTTCATATTCTACTTTTCGTTGGTCTTGGGATTCCAAGAGGACAGTTGCTATTATTTGAGTAGCAAATGACAAATAACATATTGTTTCATATGGAGTTCTCTATAATTATGGATATCAGGATAAGCTAAACGGAGCAAGCGAGGAATGTTGCTCATATACAAGCTCAAACAGAGAGAGTTGGGGAAGATGTTCTTCCATAGGAGGCAGTGATGATGAATCTTTTGCTGAATGCAAAGGTGGTGACAACAGCCATGAGGTCTGGTTCTCTCTTTCTCTAGCTAGCTTGTGTTGAGTTGTACTATAGAAATGGTATGCCTAAGGGCTTCGGACACTTGCACTTTCATACTCTTTTGTTGTGCCTGTTAATACTAGTTGAATACTTATAGGGAATCATGAATCGTAATAACCAGGATAGTAGGTTATGTTGATGCACGAACTAACTTGCACTGTCTCATTCTTGATCTTGTGCTCTTCTTCTGTAATAGATGGCTCTAAAAGTGCTTGCAACACCTTTACGAACTGTGCAACATATATCTCTGGACAACGTAAAAGAGAAGAAAAAGAAAAAGAAAGATGCATCATCTGCAAAGACACTCAAAGGTGAGAAACTTGAAAAACTTGAGGCCTTCAGCAAGCGGTTGCGCGATTGCTTTCCGAGGCGAGTAAACCATCGGAGACATAACTCTTCGTGAGTATGAGTGAGGCAGGCATTCCTGTGGAATATGTTCATTCTTGTAGCAGCTTATCCACACTTTTCACATTTGTAGCTTGTAGGCACTTGTTTTCCTAAGGTCTGGTGCTACATCGTTGCCTTCTCTAACTGTATATGTTCGGCTTGGCACACGCCTGAATCAGTGTGTGTTTGTGTAATGTCCTATACTCGCAGCAGTGCTTGTTAGCTAAAATGTTGTCCAAAGCTGGAGGATTTGTCATTTATTCAAGCCTTTGTAAAACTATGCTTACATGATTTTTGGTCAACTCTACGGCCTAGCATCTCGTGTAGCCATAAATACATAACTAGACGAATCCAATCCAAATTTCATAATCTTTCTAATTAACTGATTCATGAGTCTTGCCGTTGTTGAAATGAAGGGGGGCTAGCAGCCAACAATTTCTTATTCTCGGCAACTTCCAGCCGCAATTTTTACCATTGCCCATCATTTAAAATCTCTTGACATAACAGAGCAGTCATCAGTTAACACAATCTTCAAATAAACAAACCACTTCCGATTCACAAAGATCTGGACATGTACCAGCTGTCTAAGAAGGTTTTATGTGAAATCACAGAGACATCTTTCCCGGAACCTAATTATCTCAGACAGCTAACACTAACAGGTTCTACAATCTGATTAAAAGTTCATCCTTTTACAGGCGTGGCAAGATGATGGTCAATAAGAGTAAATACCATGAAGCAAGGAAATATACACCTGTGCCTGAAATCTTCTCCATGTAATCATTATTCCCCAGAGATAATCCAGATGAAGGGCTCTCTAATCAGGCAGACAGTGCGGTCGGTACGATGGATTTAAGCTTGACTCCAGGATCTGGTGTGTGAGGGCCATCTCTGGTTTATCATAAGCTACTCCTATGCTTATGCGCTGTTTCTTCATTGATCTCTCAAGTTTAGGGCTCTCACCTGGAGAACCAACATTACCACGTGAATCAGGAGTCAATGGCTCATGTTGAGATGAGAATGATTCATCAACGGAAAGGCTCTTAGCTGCAGTTCGTTCCTTAGAAGCCTTATCTTGGAAGGGTAACTCAGAAGTAGGGGCAGGTGTAGCTGGGTCGTTCTTGTCAGATTCTGGACAGTTGTCACCTGACACTGGGCCAGAAACCCCTGAGCCAGGAGCCTCTGCAAGGACACCACTAAGTCGTTGTTGCTCCTCAATTATCTTCTTCAGATACTTACCCTGGGCTTCAATACGTAATTGTAGCTGCCTCTGTACCTATTGTCCACAAAGCGTCCAAATTTGATTGCTAAGGATATAACCAACAGTATAACCAATAATACCTACATGCTGATATTATGATTTACAATCAATATGCAAATCTGCCTACAGGAGAACTATAACTGAAGTAACATAATGTACCATAGGCTATTAAACAGCCTAAAACCCGTAACTAATGCAAGTAAGCCAATGTATTTTCCGAATGTATGATTGATGATATGTTACTTGCCTTCCCTTTACTGTTAACTGTTAAGCATGTACCTTAGGCCTTTTCCTATACTTCTCCAACATGTGAGAACTTCAGAAAAAGTAACAGCACCTTGATCAAGAAAATACTAAGACCATATGACAACTGAAATGTGGATATTAATGAAATCCCTGGATTTTTTCAAATTGACCTGGCTGGAAGGAGGATTGACAATACTTTAGGATATTGAAATCCCTGAAAAATGAGCAAATGCAATAAACTACATAATTCTACTAAGACCCCCTTGGTCTACTAAAGTAACAAAATAAAGAAATATTGTCCTATGAATAATTTTTGCCTTTTCATTTGAAATGCTAAAATCTTTGATTATTCAACCAAACATAAAAGATAAGAAAATATGGAAAATTTTGAGCAGGAGAAGCAATGTCAAATCTCACCAAAATCCCTATAGCTATTTCAAATGGTTCTTGACTAATTTAACATTTCCCCCCCAGTCAAGTAGGACAGCATAAGCTCAAGCTGATAACTGAAGAGTCCTTGTAAAAGAAACACTAGTTATTGCTCAATAATAAGGATGGAAATTGGCCCGAAGCCCGGTCAGGTTGCTACCAAAACGATGTTGCTTTGGTGGAGAGGTTCAGGCTGGCATTCAGTCCCAAGCCTGGCCGAAAGTTCAGTCAACCCATGTCTGGCAAGTTAATTTTAGTCCAGTCCAGGACTCCAGGCTGGACCGGGCCAGGATCTAGTTGCCATTCCTACTCAATAGTATGTTAAACATGAATGCAAACGAGTAGACATGCCTCCAATTGCTCATGCAGACGTTTTTGCACTTCCATTTGCAGCTTGAGTGCTTCCGTAATTTGCATTCCACTGAGAAAAGACAAGGAAGAAAATCAACAATCAAATCCCAAATTGATCAGACAGAAGAACTCCGGATCAGACTTTAAAGAATTTTGGGCAAGGGCAAAAAACTCAGAAATGGATAACATATTCCTGTTTTTCTGCTTGTATACAATGGTGGAAAATGTGAATTCTTCCGTTCAAAACTTCCAAGTTTTTGCACATTATCTATTTAAAACAGGTGATTAAGAACAGAAGAAAAGGCAAGGCAGATGCACTTACGATGAACCATCCACTGTGGAGAGCACATCGCCAGTTTCTTTGTTGTCAGCTTTTTTCCCTTGCATTATCATTTTATGTTCGGATCAGAAAACAAAAGTCTGTGCAGTATCTTCTAATATACAATAAGAGTATGTGTGCTGTATTAGTTATTTATCTTAAGAATTCATGTGAAATTTTTGTAAAATGCTGTAAATAATTCACTTGAAAGGCCTAAATCATGCCAATTTCGAGTTAGATAACATCATATGTTGTCAATATTTTGTTTCTAATTTCTGTCTATAACTTCATGTCCTGTTATTCATCTTGTTTAGCTAAGACCTACATTGCCTCCTAGCATGTCCATCCACCTCTACATGCCCACAAATAAGTAAGAGTGACTGGAACGTGGGCTTACCATCAGATGAGGAGTCGGGAAGGTATTTTGCAAGTCTATATTTCTGGAAGCATCATGAGAGCGAAGTCAGAAGAACTAATGGAGGAGTACAAGTGCTAGAACCTTAACTGGCATGTCCAGAGAATTCAAGAGGAAAAAGGGGATAATATATTTAACGATATAAGACGAGTATTATAATTAGAAAACCTGTAAATGGCTTTTGACATGGTAGATGGTTAAACCTTGTACACCCATGACTCTAAGAACACCTTTTGGTGTAGCACCTGGAAAAGGAAAAATTAAAAAAGAAAAGAAAATGAAGTATCTACAGATAAATATATTCATATTAGTTGGTAATTTTCTCAACTAAAATTTAGAATATCCATGTCAAAAAGGCATATCATCTAGACATCTCTTCTGTGAAATTTCATAATTATTTTTATTTTTAAGAGTAGTATTTTATATATAAGAAGATTAATATCTTAACCTAAAACCTTAAGGCAATGATTTATGAATCCTTTCTCATATGTAAACCATTATATCTTTTTGCTCACTTCGAATTTGGAATTTATTAGTTATTTTAACATCTTCCCATTGCATGCAGATAACTATATTTTACTTCCTATGGAGTTCTGATACACTTCAAATCATAAAGTGACTACTTCAACAATACATGAATTTTGGGAATACAAGCAGTGTGTTGAGTTCCAGGGTTCATAATTTGAGCACAAGAATACTGTAAACACACTTATGGAGACTTGCAAGTATCTCCATTCATGCCTCTATGCCAGTGTGCATCCATGTTTGTGCAGGTGGAAAAGCAACACCGTTAGATTTTCTTGCTGTTAGCCACAACTTGGCAGTTGAATGCTTATCTAGTGGACGTGGAATGAATTAACCACAGGGAAAAAAAGAAAAACTAGGTTTTGAGTTCACTGTCATAACTCAAGTATTAAACTGCTAAGAAATTCCACAGAAATTAACAATATATAATCTAACAGGTATAAAAGGCCAGCAAGAACCATAACCATGTAAAGTTATGTATAAAGAACTGAATAACATGGATAAAACATGTAAAAAGGAGAAACTGAATATTTTAGCATAACTACATTAACTTATTGGCACTTCTCAACAATGAAAGAGGAGCTTCTGACGAATCTTAAAAATGAGACCTACTCTGGTCAACAAACTTAAAAATTCAAATCAAGAGCAAAAGAAATATAAGTGCTTGAGAAGACTCACGGTCTGGCCCACCAAGTTGAGCCACCGCATCAACAAAACGTTCATGAAGTTCATGAGTCCAACGTAGTCGTTGCTTTGAAGCAAGAGTAGGATTGTTGCTGAGATCACTTCCTCCACTGACAGGGTCCATTTCAAGAGCACCACAATCTAAATGCTGATCATGCACTAATGAGTTTTGACCAACCAAACTCGAACCAGGAACACCCTTTGGCTGAAACATTTGAATTCGCCTGTATGCAAACAACTTGAATTCAACCAGAAGCAGAACAAAAATCAGAAGATTTATCATGACCATACCATCTTCTATGACAATCAAAGAGAACTAGAGAAAGATGAGATCGGATCTCAACACTTGGAACAAGTTAAACATCCTTACAAAAGGCGCAGTTAATCAGAATTAAAGATATCTCAGCCAAAGCTAGCATCAGAAGAAAGTTGCAGCAATTACATATCTTCAAGCAACGTTTTCAAGAACGTTTCCTAATGACCAAACACTATAAACTTGATGCACGTGACATCAAGATACAGCCAAATATAGAAGTTGATTCTTAATACTTAAACACAGATGGGACTTGGGACTAACAAGAACTAAGTGATGGTAAAAAATGGTAACACGAAAAGACATTAGCAGCATAATTGAGGAGTAGCAGCAATACCAGTCAAAATGAAATTTAATCTACTAAAAGTATCTAAGTCCACAAAAAAAATTCTCATTAATATCATTATGAACCTAACCTCCCAACGCTTCAAATATCGGACAACTAACGATTATACCCCAAGTAAACTACTTTATCGTCACTAACAACCACGTGATACATAAAACAAAAATGAACTAAATATCACGCAAGTCAATCAGAAGCCCGAATTACTTGCTGAAATTAGGGTTTGAGAAAACCAGAAACTGAAAAATGAAGAGGGCTAGAGACAGCAATTACACGAAACCATATATCCAAAAAGAAAAACAACTTAAAAGAAGCAACAAGTGGGACACGAAATTCGAACCTTAAAAGCGAAAGCATAGAAAAAGTCAAATGATCACAAAGAAAAAGAGAAAACCCAGAAAACGAACAGGAATCTAAAGTACATACCAGCCAGAATTAGATCTATATCTACAGTTCGCAGTGTCCCCCGAGAATCTCGGGGTCTTCTCCGTTCCTTGACGTACCCTCCTTTTTCTTTGTCTACACTTCCACAATCCGTACCAAATTAACAGGCGGAATTCAGAAAATCACAATCAAAAGGGATTCTCAAACTACAGGTTCCAAGATACTTTAGATTACTACACAGGAAAATTTTAACAAGAAAAGAAAAAGAAAAGAAACAAGTCTGTTTCAAAGTAAGAAACTTGGGAGCGAGCGAGAGACAAGTGTCAATGAGCAAAGGTCTGTTCTTTGTTGTTATGATTTGTTGAGCTGTTAATTTAACTGTTTTTTTAAGAAAAAAAGAAAAACAGAAGACATGAAAACATATGTAAGAGACAAAGCGTCCAAATCAATATGAGCTAGGGAGTGGTATAATCACATATTTAAAATCAAAATTCATTTTTTAGCATAATTATTAATATATTTAAAAACGTCAATACCCAAAAAAAAAACTTTATTTTACGCATAATTAATATAAAGATTATTTTTAAATGACTCACGTGAAAAGAAAGAACTACGTATCTAAAACATAAATAAAAATTTTGTAGCCTTTAATTTAATGATAATAAAATAATTTGTATTGTTCTTATTTTCAATAATAGAAAAACTTATGCTTTTGTTTTAAAATGTAATGATAATAAATTTAATACTATTTAACTTAGTTTAATGTCAAATTTTTAATGAGGCACTAAAAAAACGATGCATGCATGTACAGTGACAACAACCCATTTTCTGTTTTCTCTAAACCATGACTCATCTAGTTCTTTCATCACCGAAACTTCACTCCTCTAACCTCACATGCATGTATTCATTTACACAGTAAAATATCATTTAAAATCACTTACTTGCTTAAGCAATATTTCCCAGCAGTAAGAGTAACTCGCAAACAACCAACAAGGGCAACTCAATGATCGGTGATGAACAAACCAAGCAGAAAATGTTTCAGAAGCTCCAAAGCTACCGTAACTCTTCCTAGGGTTTTTCAAAACATAATAATGTGGGTTCCTTGCATACCTTACACTTGTCACCAAACAAACCACCACTTGCCACCACATAAGTAAGCCATATGTCAAGCCATTTGTCCCAATTATAAGATGCCACATGTCAGAACATAATTGGCCCATTTTTCAATATTTTTCTTTAGTCCAAACTTACACCAAATTTTCAAAAATTCACCAAAAAATTTAAAATACCCGAAATATTACCCAAATTGCCAAATCACATTTTAGTCGCATTAATAACTCAATTATACCTGGAAAATGTCATGAATGCATGTACAATCATATTAATGTGCATGTCATATTTAGCATAAGCATGAATTGAACTTTCTAATTTCTCAATTATTTCTCATAATACAAAATTCAAGTCTCATCAAGGGCAACGGAATGTTATAATTATAAAGTTAGAACTAGGAGGAGCATTTAAGTTTCCAAGAACCAAAATATGCTTAGGCACCAAATCTAGGGAAGAAGAAGAAGTGTTTGGTTTGAGTATAGGAGAGTATTGAAGAGGGAGGATGCCCGATTTATAGAGTTAAATTTAATGAAGAAACTAAAGTTGGTTTCAAAATTTTTTAGAATAGGGAAGCAAATGACGTAGGATAAGCCATCTATGGAGGGAGGAGGCACCAATACGAAGGATCCCACCTTGCTAACTTACCCCTTGGGGTAACAAAAATTCAAAGAATTAGCAATCAAAAGTCAAGATAGGCAAAAAACGAAAAAGGAAAATGGGTAAGAGAAAGAAAGTAGAGAGAGGTAAGAGAATTTACTCTAACTAATGACTTTCACTCATCAACATTATCCTTAAAAATTATTTCAACTTATAATTATTGTGATCACTATTCATTAAACTTTGTTTTAACATAATTGGATATTGATGGAAATGATGCTTTTCTTATTAAATTAGTATTTTGGTTACTTCATTTGATAAGATTTATATCAAGCAACTCCAAAGTTACATTTCAAAGAAATTTCTTTTTATATGTTTTTGGTCACTTTCTTAAAAAATTTAAAATGAGGTGTATTCTATTAAGAAGTAAAATAACATAACTTCCAATTCATGCTATAATTAAAAGAGATGATAAGGAACCATTAGAGAGACAGAGTTTCAACTGTTTGCATCCTTAAATGATGAAATTTGATAAAGACGATCTAAAATAGTATTTCTTATTTTTAAATATATGAAAAGTAATTATAAATGACTAGTTCATATGATCCTTATTGTTTAAGTTGATAATAACCTTTCTTTTTCATTGTTCTTATTATAAGTTACCTCACAAGTGGACTTCTTTTACATGTTTAGAGTGCATATATGTGTCCTCCTCATACTCTAACATCCTCCTTTTCCCTGCCCTTTTTATTTTATGTAGGTTTTACCCTTTTTCCTCTTTAACTATGATTTCTAAAACCTACATTACATCACATAAGATTAGGTGGTTTTGTTTAAATATTAAGCATTATAGACTTAAAAACCTTACTCTTTAAATTACACTTACAAAAAGGGAAATAAAACATATAATAATAAACATAGTTTGTCAAGTCACTTAGCAATTATACTTGTTAGAAGAACATCCATGACCATTATTGAGCCAATCAAGGCAAACTTCTAGTGTTAATGAAAGTGTAAGTGCAATAATACTCATAAGTTAGACAAAGTACTTTGAATCATAGGACTCTTAAATCTTTTGGAAATCAATTGAGTCATTGACAGTTAGACTTATGGAATTTAATAAACATAATCAAAATTAATAAAAATGTCAAAGTTTTAATAATCTTCTATTAAAATGAGAATTTTATACATTAGATGTACTTTAAAATTAATGTATTTTATCAATAAATATTTAAAAAAGAATAATATTGTTAATTTATACACTTGCACTTAATCAAATATTTATAATTTATGCATGGTAATATATATTTAATTAATAAAGACATTATTTATTTTCATATAATTTTCTCTATTATTTTTAATGCTTAATAATAAAGAAATTTTTTTGAAATAATTATTATGCAATTAAAATTATAATAAGAGCTTAATTATGGTATTTAAATTATATATTTTTTAAATTGTTTCTAGTTATAGGTCCATTAAAATGGAGATATTAGTAAAGTAGTAAAAGTAGCACATATTATATTTCTTTTAATAAAAAGTAATTAATCTCATAAATTAAAGTATACAAATATTTAAACAAATATATATGTGTATATTAGAGAATAAGTTCATTAAATTAGCTATTGATAATGAGGACCTTGAATGAAACATTATTTGTATGTTTGTGGTTGTCTTATTTAAGATGACTGTATATTAATTAATCTTTAGATTTGAGACTATCAAAGTATCTCATATAGGATTACTATATTATGATACTACTTATAACATATTCTATTTAGAATAACTCAAGTGGTGGTAATATTTAGATATAGTATGAACTTACGAAGATAATTAAGTAATTTAATAAATGATTCATCACTTTAAAGTAACTAGAGAGAATATGTTACTGTTCTTAATTAATAATAATTTAGAAATTCTCTAATTAGGGTGAAATGAGAATTGAAAAGGTTATTTTCAAATATCAGTTATAAATTAATTGTTAAATTTTGTTGAGAAACAAAAAATCAATTATTAAATTACAAAAAATGTAATTAGATTTACCATTGAGACATTAATTTTCATTAATATGTCAAATTGGAACATTTTATAGCAAAATGATTAAATTGTAGGTTATAACTATACATGAATAAATGAAGTCGAAATCATATTTTCTGCTCACTTGTTACTATATCCATTACGGCTATCCCCTTCCAAAAATATGTATCCTCTCTTTCATTGTATCAACATTGTGGTATCAATAGAGATCTGACCTTCTCTTGGGATAGAACCCATTTGCCATTAACAATTAACTATTGGATTTTAACTTTTTTAGAGAATCTTTCCAGAGTGTTCTTAGCATTCGAGTGATGGATTAGTGCTCCTTGACCAGTCCAATTGTCATACTATAGAAAACTTTTATCCCCTTTCCCTATTCTATAAGTAATCTGTTGTCATACTTCTTCCCCCAGTCTAAGTATTTGGTTAAAGAACCATGATAAACTTTCTTTAGGACTAAATGACCATAGACCTCCACCCCTTAATATAAAGGTGTGCATCCATTTGACCCATAATGATTCCTTCTCACTTAAAATTCTCGACAATCTTTTCAACAATAAACATTTGTTACTTTTGCCTATAAACTCCAAGCCTAGCCCTCCACTTGTTTTAGGTTGACAGATTTGAATTCAACTAACTTTAGCAATCCCTTTTTCTCCTTTACCTTTACTCAATAGGAATTGTTTCATCATCTTTTCCACAATTTTGATCAGTCCCTTGGAAAGGAAAATGTGGGAACACCAATAAGTATTCATAGACATAATGAATGATTTCAAAAGCTGAAGTTTGCTACCATAAGATAATGTTTTGTTAGCCCCTGAAATTTATCTCCTTTGTATCCTCTCAATAAGGGGCAAACATTCCCTAAATATGAGTCTTCTCGAAGAGATAGGGATGCCCAAGTAAGTAATAGTCGGCTCTTGATTACCCATTCTAGTGATATGAGAGACAACATTAGCTAGTTGTGCAACACTCTTCAATAAGATGAAGAAAATCTTTTGAAAATGGATGCTTAATCACGACATCTCCTTAAAACTTTGTAAGTTATTCATTAGCACTGTAATTGAGGGAATATCAACCTTCCTAAACAAGATTAGATCATCTGCAAAACATAAGCTGGTTAGTGAAAGCAACTTACACTTAGTATGAAATTTGAATTGTGGAGTTGAGGAGATCTTATATTTTAGCATGAGGATAAGAGCCTCTATACATAATAGAAATAAGTAAAGGGAAAGATGATCCCCTTGCCTAAGTCCCCTTTTTCTTTTAAACAATTCAGTGGGGCTTCTATTGATCATGATCCTAAAAGAAACTGTAGAAATACATTCTTTTATCCAATTGATAAACATATGAGGAAAACCCATAACTTCCATAATCTGCATTAAAAAGCCCTAATTGACATTGTCAAATGCTTTCTGGAGATCAACTTTGATTGTACAATTCTGAGGTGATTTTCCTCTTGTATACCCCTTTAGAAGTTCCTACAGAATTTGGATATTGTCCCCAATATGTTGCTTGGTTAAGAATGCTCGCTTGGTTATTCACTCTTTGAAGATATGAGATACTAGTTACATATATAATTATTATTTATGTGAAACAATATGAGCTATTTCTCTTATATCAAAGTAGTTTAAGATAGAAGCAAAGGAGGTTCAACTAGAATAATTTCTTATTGTGAAAGTTGAAAATTAAAACTACCTTTACAAAAGATAATTTTCTTATAGTCATTAACGAAAAGAAGAAGACTTTACATATGATGACAAATGGAATAAGATAGATACAATGTTATTGCAAATTTTCATCTATCTTTAGCTAATGAATTTTTATCCAGTTTAAAAAATAATAAAACAATAAAAAGAGATATAAGATCATCTTACAAAATTGTATAAAGTCATGTCACTTAATAATAAAATTTTCCTTAAAAGAAAATTTTATACTCTTCAGATGACATAATCCATTTTGGTGACCATGTACATTAATAACTTAACCACTTTATTCTCTCAACTCACTTCGTTAATGCCACAAGAACATGTCAAACTTATTCTTCAAAGCCTACATGATTATATAATCAACTCATTATAAAATTAATGAATAATTTTCTTACATACTATCTATTCTTTGATGATATTTTATTTTCATTTTTGGAGAATAAGAAAGTTTACTCAAGAATAAAGAAGAAAGGAGTCTAGTTTATAATAAACTAAAGCCTTGACGATGATAAGAGAGAGATTAACAAAATTTGACCTAAGTACGGACTAAAATTATAGTACATTAAAATCATAAAGTAGAAATAAATTAATATTTTACAACTATGGAAAGAAAGCTCACTTAAGAAAAAATTGTTAGAATTTAAATAAGAAAATTTTCAATCTTAAAGTAAAATTTTCAAGTACTTTAGATGATGATAATGCTCTATGTTATAAAGTAGCATTAGCAACTAAAACTAAGGAGTCATTACTTGATGTATGACTTTTTGACTTATAAATGATTTTTCAAATAACCTTTAGAAGTGAATGGTTTCATCATTATAAAACTATATTAGGAGGATTTATATACAGTTATGATAATTATCCTCTAAAGATTGTTGGTATTGAAACCATCAATATGAATATAATTGTTGGACCCCACACTCCACCCGTAGGTGTTTGCGGGTTATACTGCGGCGTGTGTTTGCGGGTTATACCGCGGCATCCAACACAAATTAGTATTGTCCTCTTTGGTCAAGGGTGAGGCCACGACTCGAACCCTTGACCTCAAGGTTTTATTCCACTTTATGTGGACGCCTCTCACCGTTGAGCCAATTAAAGGCGCCTTTTTAATGTTGGACCCCACAACATTTTCTAAAATTTCCAAATCTTCATTTGTTTCAAAATATTCATAAATATTTACTTTCTCATTTCTTATGTACAATTTCAAATATGAATGCATCACGTCATAATACATCACAACATAAACAAAGCAAAATCACATAACACGTCA
>JANITW010000236.1:59816204-59829366 GCA_027564335.1 Erythroxylum williamsii | reverse complement strand
ATGAAAAGCATGAAAACATTTGAAAATGATTTGAGCATGAGTATGTGCTTCTGTTTGGGCGAGAGTGGAACCATTCTATTCATCATGTGTACGTCGACAAGAGCTTTCTCCCGGCTGCCCGCTTGTGGCATATGAGCTCCGAAAATGGACTCATTCTGTTCAGGGTGTAAACTTCGGTTTCTCCCTTCTGTTTCCATGGAACCCTCGAGCCATTTGTTTGTGCATTGCATCTTTGAATTGTCAAGTATGTTGCATAAATTGAGTGTTTTGTATTGATGGTTAAATGGATATGCTGTGTTGATGTTATAACATTTCTAACTATGAGTTTTGACTTCAAAATTTCGAATTTGACTGAGAATTTAGAAACAAAGCATTTTATGAATTCATTATGATTGTTATATGACAAATGAACACTTCCACGTTTTGTCTTATTCTTCGTTATAAGCATGTTACCCACGAGCTATAAGCTCACCCCCCTTCATTCCCAACCACAGGTGATGAGAAGAAGATCGGGTGAAGGGAAGTGAAGGTTTTTGTTTGTAAGTGTACATATTGTTGTGTTTTTAAGTTAGATTGTTGTTGAGAATTTTGGGAGTTGTGTATTTTGTATATTCGGATTTCGACATTGATATTGTATTATGGCTTGGAATGCCATTAGAGTTGGTAAAATTCTATTCTTTTGATGTTAATGCATTATGTATGCATGATGTTGAGTGGGAATATGAAATTTCATATGGATAAGGTTGAATTGAAATCATGAATACAAATTATTGTCATATATATATTTATAAGTGAGATGTGTTATGGAAAAAGGAACATAGAAATGGTATGAGACTTTAAGCTTCACGATTTCTTCGGATTACGCCAACGTTTATGGTTTAATGGTTGGACTTCGAAAATGGGGCTCATCATGTTTGGTATCGGAGCAAGAAAAGATTACAAGGAACCACGCCTAGGTTTCGAAAACGGGATCCAGCATTTGTCGTATCAAAGCAAGAAGATGAATCGACGAAGGTTAAGAAACTTCATTGGAGTACAATCATGTCATAGGGTATCCGTTTTAGAGTTGGGCTCTGGAAATGGGGCCCAGCAGTTGATATTGTTTTAGCTTCAAACTTTTGCATTGAATCATTTTACCATGAGAATAAGATTTTAGAAGATTGCTTGAGTGTATGTTTAAGTTTTCTTTTTGAGTTTATTTTGGGTTGTGTTGTTTTGATGAAAATGACTGAAAATTTTAAGTTTTGGGTTCTGTGGAAAAAGGCTTTCGCCGCGACGAGACCATTTGCTCACCGTGGCGAAGATGAAATCGAGGGTTCGCCGAGGCAAAAAACCATTTGCTCGCCTCGCCGCGGCGATGCCCACCTTTGCTTTCGAGTTCTAAGTCTTTTCCTCCACACCCAAGCATCATGCTTCCGTGTCCGATGTTGGGCTCCGGAACTCGCCACGACGTAAGTTTTCGAAAAGTTTCGCCGTGATGAAACAATATACGCCGCGACGATGCCCACCTTTGCTTCCTAGGGACTTTTCTTCTAAATTTTCAACTTCTAAGCCTTCCCTCTAAGCCCAAGCCTCATGCTTCCGTGTCCGATGTTGGGCTCCGGAAACGGGGTCCAGCATTGACTATACTTGCTTAAAAGAAGTTTGGGCAAAGATCTCAAATCTAAGTTCCCCAGACTACTCCTATGGCAGAATTACAGATATTTTACTGGATATGCCAAACTTTTAGAAGTCTAAACATGAGAAGTATATCCTATTATTATCGGTTGCTACATATGCTCAGATAATTTAGAATGAAAGGAATAGTAGAAGATCTAGAAATAAAGCTAATTGTCTAAGTTCTATTATTAACCTCACTACTACAAGCATTTAGGAACAATTGATCATCAATCAATTCAACCGATACTGTAGTAGGATAATGACAAGTATATGGAGATTATAGTTAACATTCTATACTTCTCTAAAGTTCCACTACTCACCATACACAAAAAGAGGCAAATCAACAACAGTTCAATAGCTCAACACACACAGATACCCAATCATAGAACTAATGAACAATGCAATATTCAAGAATGAGTTACCTAGATTTTTCAATTTTGAATAAACACTGTTTGTTGGTCTTACTCTCAATGGATATCCTCAAGCTCGAAACCCTTCAAGAAACCGCACACGGATCAGGTGATTATAAACCAGATAAGTTTGGATTTGGAAAATTCCCTAACAATAGAAGAATTTCAGAAGAGAACACTTACCAATGGTGAAGCTTGGGTGACTTTAGGTGAGATAAGGATTTACTGTGCCTGAGCTATAATCACTCCAAGGAAGACTCTTTGTAAAGATTAGAGAAAGATCGCAAGGAAAATGTCCAGATTGAATAAAAAATTGAATCAATCGAAGGGATAGACTTACCCAAAATAGACTCCCTCAAGGGCAACCCCAAATAGCCTCCGCCCTGCCAGATATTGCTAGATCCGGCAAGAAGCAACTCAAAAGTTAGTATCTTAGATCTATCCGAAGAGATTGATAGTAAAAGGAGTAGCGAAGTGTATGAAAACAGGAAAAACTGACCCAATTGGTGCTCTCCAACTTGGACTGACAAAGTAAGATCAAGTCTCAAAAAGACCCATCTCACCATTGGGGAAGAAGAAAAAGATTAGTGTTCATGGAAAACGCAAACCCTTAATAGACAACTGAAGGAAGTTGGTACCTGTCAAGAATCACTGTCGCGAGTCGAAAGGAGAGCCTTCAGACTCACCACCAGAGAGCTTTTGGATAAACCACCGTTGACAAATCTTCGTCCCTCACTTAGCCATCGCTAGCCTTAATCGGGTAAAGGTTCGAAGATTCAAGAAAGGAGGAGTTTGTTTTGCTTTATTGATTATCTTCAGTTAATGTAACACGAAGTCATTTTGTCTAATTAGTGCTGTGTAGACACGTGGTTCTCTCACATGAGAATAACCAGTGTTTTTTGCAATTTATTCAATGAATTTTTTTTAATTTCTAACAAAACCTATATTGGATAAGACGCGAAAAAAAGAATAAGTCTTAGTCTAGCTAGAAGAGCTTAGCTTATAACTTACAATGCTTAATTCCTTATATATTTACTAGGCATCATACCTCTACTTCCTAAAAAAGATGGCTAAATATATTGACAAATTACTAAAGATATTCCTTTAGTCTGGACACTTAACTTAAAGACCTACGACGAAAGTCAGATAGGCTTATATCAACTTACTAAAGGAGGAGGGAGGGCTTGATATTAAGTCTGTAAAGTCTAATAATAGAGTTCTTAAGATTAGGAGGCTATGGAGACTTTTAACTGATAAACAATCACTCTGAGTACAATAGATACATGCTTATAAGGGAAATGACAATATTTGGAACATACAACATAAGGCAAGTGCTTTATGGATTATGATCAACATACTTAAGATAAGGGAGAGCATAAGAAAGGTGGTCCAAAACCAAGTTAGCGATGGAGCTATGACTACCTTTTGGTTTGATAATTAGTCTCAATTTGGCCCTTGGATTAACTAACCTAAGCTATCTTCTACAAGGAATGTTATTCCACTAAATGTCACTATTAAAAACACACTTAAGAATAAGCATATGCATCTAGAACTTCTACCTAGTACTTCAATAGTAAACCAAATATTAAGAACTTCTTTAATTCCTAATAAGGAAGACCAAGTACTATGGAATGAATCTTATTCATGTAAATTTACAAATGACTCATGCTAGAACATGATAAGAATTCAAGAACCTACGGTATCAGGGTTCAAAGAAACATATCCTCAAATTGCACTCACCTTATGGCTTGCTTTCAAAAGGAAGCTCAATCCTTTAGATGGGCTAACCAAATTTATAAGCAACATATTCCATCTATGTATTTCTTTAATGGGTTTCATTTTCAAACTTGTAATGGTCTAAAATGCTCTATTCTAATGTTACCGCATGTTTAAGTTATCCTTGTGTTGGGACTTGAATTTTGATTAATATAATTAATTTTATCTTTCCAAAAAAATTCTTGCCTTATTGACTAGACCTACTACTAGTATTGACAAATTTTTCTTGACATATTGGTCCACTAGACTCAATGCAAGTATTATCTAATTTTTCCCATATCATTAGTACATTGGATTCAATGCTAGTGCTAAATAATACTTATTAATTCATATTTTAGAAAATATATAAAATAACTAAAGATAAATAATGAATAAAATAAAGAATAATACATCATTATGAATTGTTATAACATATTAATAATATTATTTATTAACATTGTTATCTGATGTAATATAATAAATTATAATAATTATCATTATTTAAACTGATTAATATGTTATAACAATTATCATTATCTAAACTGATCATCGACGCAACCTAGTATGTTGATTTCTGTTTGATGTGAATGCTTCATTTACGGAACTTTGTGTTGCAACGGGTGTATACGATATTAACAAAAAGGGCACAAATTTTATTTTCACTTTTCTTCGGGGTGAATTTTATTTTCAATGATCAATCATGACAGTTGGTGACCAATGAGTAGAGTGGATGGCTATGAGTGAACGGCACATGCTTAATTCTGAAATTATGTTAGATTTCAGAGATGAGATGACCCGTGCTTCGTTAGGCCTATGGAATTCATGTTATACACTAACCATCAACTGTTTCTTCCAACTCCAAGTTTTGGACAATCACCTACAAATTTTGCAGCTGGCAGCTGCTCTTTCTTGCTATCTTGTCATAATGACAAAAAAAAATCTTGGGGATGTGCAATCCATTGATTAGTAGGTTTAATTTTGATTTTCTTTCATATTGAAGATATTCAAATCTTCTCAATTTAAAATAAATTCTGCTTATATGACTCACAATGACGTATTTGCTTTCATGATTCCAAAGCACTCGGTTCAACTAACCATGTGCTTATTGTGAATTCTTTACTTTACAGTAAATAAGATCATAAGTGAAAGAAGAAAAGCCCATAATGTGTGAAGTACATGACATGGAGTTCCTAAATCACCGGGAAACATATAACTAATGTGTGGTTAAGGTACCAACTAACCCAAGTTAATCACTGTTCACCAATAGTATATTATTAGTTGCCAACAGTGCAGCAGTAGCTCTCGATGTACTCCTTTTACAACGGCAGCAGCACCTTATCCTGTCGCTTTGCTACCTCTGAGGATTTGTTCTCAATCACGTTCCTCATAAGGTTGGATACGAGCAACGCTTAGTGCCCACTGTAGTGAAAGCTCTCTCTTTGTTTAATTTATTTGAATATTTAAGATCGTCAAGACTGTTTAGGTTCCGTCTCTATTCTTGTGATTTGTTTTTGGACGTTCTTTTTTCTTGTATAGTTTCGTGTAGTCCTGTTTTTTGTTGAAACAACAGAGTTTCGTTTCTGGGTTTCTCAAGATTATGTTGAATGATTGATTTTCTGGGTGAAGGGAGGTTCAACTCGGTTGGAATTTTGATATTTTCAGAAATTGAAGGATCAAGTAGCTTTCTTTCTTGTTGTGGACAATCAGAGGGAGAATAAGAAGTTGCTTGGGTTCCCTTGGCTTGATCGGCTTCACAAATGAAGTAGAAAGATCTAATAGGTGCTTAAACACACCAAACTATTGAGCTTTGTGCTATCTGGACTCTGGAGACTTAACTAGAGAAAAGAGACTACCAATAATCACGTTTTCTTTTAGGTTTGGATAAGAGGGGTTTGGAACTCCTTCATTCTAATACGTTTAATAATTTAGTGAAAACCTTTGAATTGATATTGTTCGTCAGTTGAATTTTTTGTGTGGTTATATCTGTGGCACTTCTGGCTCTTATCTCTTTTCTTGATTTACACACCTGCAGGAAAACTTGGTTTTACACCTAGTCTCGTTACAAATTAAGAGTGAAACTCAAAGACTGGAGTTGAAGAGATCAAAATGCCTTGGTTGACTCGATCGTTTGATGTCATCTGGAAAGTTGTGAGCTTGAACTTGTATTGTAGGGTTATTCTATAGATCTTTCTACCTCTGCAACCTTATACCACCGGTGCGGGCTTGCTTTTCTTTACCAAATTATTGATGGGATCCAGTGTTTTTGGTGTCATTTACCGTGATATTTATAGGATTAGCTAAGAAATTGAGAGAAAACATAGCTACTATTCAACTTTGTTTGGCTACTCTTTTTTCTTCATTGCTCTTCCAGGGATTCTGCTTCATTTTCTGTTTTATCCTACTCAATTGCTCTATACATCCACTCTTCTCTTTGATCTACAGTGCAAGCTTGCTCCTTTTGCTTTTTTTTTTTTCCTGCTAGTGATTTCTTGTGTCGTAACTTGTACCCAGATAGACTGAGATTTGAGTTTCAAAAAAAAAAAAGAAGAAGAAGAAGAAGAAGAAAAGAAAAAGTGATGGTGTGTCAAGCAGCAAGCCAAACAAGATTTCGGGCATTAAAATACGAGAATGGAATTGCTGGAAAACAGACAATTATAGTTAGAGTTATTGCATGCTATCAACCATTGCAGGATTGCCAGGTTAGTAACATACAACTATTGTACCTGCTTGCTTAGTTGACTGTTTGCATGATGTAATTGATTACTTTGTGTTATACATCTTGTGTATACTATAATCAAGCGCATAATTCCTGCATGTGTTATTTGTTAGTTCACATTTAACTGCATACTTGTCATCAAAGAGGTATGAATAATCTGTTATTTGTTGTTGATTTTTCCAGGCTGAATATTTCCGTCATTTGCTTAAACCAGTCACGTAGGTGGATTCTCAGTTTATGTTGTGATATTAAGCCGGAAATCGTAGTTTCCCCTTTTTGTTTTTGTTGTTCCGGAGAGAAGCAGCAATTAAAATTTCGTCAATATCAAGTCATTGAACTTGGTAAGTTTAGGAATATCCTATTGTTTTGAAGCCAAGATGATCAGACAGTCTTTTCCAAATAATTATGGGCTTTGTATTTGTTTCTGTGATCTGCAGACAAATTTATTGGTTGCAAAGTTTTAAAGCCAGGAATACTTGGCACCAAATTTCAGTGACATGAGCTCGTCACTAGAGCCTGTGCAACAAGGGTGTTTGTCAGCGTGTGTAAAACCTGGTACTTTTACGACATCTGGAAATGTGGCTATGTCTGGGTTTACAATCCCAAGTGTCCCATGTTTGAAGGCACAACCAAGAAATGAAGTCAATGTTTTGCCTTGTCATTTACCTCCTCGCTTCCAGAACTTGGCCCCTGCTACAAACTTTTCTATTAAAACTTATCACCCTATGGTAGCTGTTATGCCAAGTTCTATTCCTCCATATTATAGTGGATGTCTTATATTTGATCAGTCTGAGAATCAAAGAAGAGTGATGCACAGACCCTTGTGTTCTGGCGTCCCTAAACGAAGTATAACTGCTATGAAAATGGAATCTGGTTACGATGATTTAGAGGCTGAAGGATGTGCAGCTAAACTGGATCAATTGCATCCAGAAAAGCTGATGGCTAAGGAAACAGATGGGAATCATTTAGGAGCTGAGGAAAGCGAGATGCCTGAAGATACCGAAGAAATCAATGCCTTGCTTTATTCCGATGATGATGATGGATATGGTAATTATAGTTACAGTGATGACGATGATGAAGTAACGAGCACTGGTCACTCTCCGATCGTGACTGAACCATGTAATGGGATGCAAGAACAAGAAGAAATAACAGAGGAAGTTGCTAGTTCTGTTTTCCCAATCAAAAGACAGAAGTTGCTTGATGGTGAGTATAAAAGATCATCTCTAGGGGACAGCAGAAGCTCAATTAAATCTGGAGGGGCTTTTGGTTATGCGGATTTGAGCTACATTATAGAACAAATCCAAGAAGAGGAATCGGTTTCCAATTTAGTAAACAAGCAATCCAGAAAGGAGAAGATTCGTGCAACATTGGAAATTCTCAAGACCGTTGTTCCAAGTGCAAAGCGGAAAAGCCCATTGTTGGTACTTGATGAAGCTATAGATTACTTGAAGTCATTAAAGCTGAGAGTGAAAAATGTAGGAGTAAATCGTTGCTAAGATTCACTCCCTTCTAGGATAGTAGTTGTTGACTAAGGGGTGGAAGGAAGAATGAGAAGTAGTGGCAGCATAATACATTCCTTAGCCTGAATAATTGTTGAGTTTGAAATCACTACATGACCTTTTCAAATGTGGGGTCTTCTTTTGGACCTATTTCCCGGAAGATTCCAATTAAGTAGGTGTGTTATTGGGGATGAAATGTGGGTTTTAATTACCGGAGTGAAGAGTGAATGGGGCTGTGTCTGTTGACCAGAAATGATTATCTTTGAGCTTTATTGTTAATTAGAAGTTAATAAAAGGTCGCAACAATATTTGAACGCATGGGATGACAGAAGTGGTGGGCTGTGATGTAACATGGGGATTTCCTTTTCCGCAAGTATTGAGAACCTCTTAGGTTTGGCACATGCGTGTTAAGTATCTTGGGTTCCATAACCCCACCCTCAACTTTTCCTTTGATTCTAAGCTTGCTTTGCTTGTACCTTCATCTTACCACTCAGAGATCATGTTGGTATTGAACTCTACTAAAGGTACAAAGTTTCCTGGCGTGGCTGATTGCCTTGAACAAAAGCAGCTTTCATCTCCAATTCCTCTGGGTATCAAGTAAGGCAGTAAAGGGTTGTTTGTTTTCACATGTTAAGAGTGTATGCTGTGTGTATTTATATGCTAGGCTTATTTAGCTTGTGAGATCTGACTGGAGTCGCATGGTGAAATTCCTTTGTTAAGAAGATGGGTTCATGGGACTGACCATGACCATGATCATATGTTTGCGAGTGTCCAAGTCGAATTTTCCTTTTACCAGAGATCATGTTGTTCCAGGTCTGGATGTTTGTTTATGTACTGTGATTTCACTGCTTTATGAAAGTGCTGTTGTGATTATATATTATAAAGTGGAAGCTAGTGTACACAACTGTTTTTATTTGTGTGTTTATCTTGAAGTACACATGCAAACATTGAGAACAAATGGGGTAATTATGAAATTAATCCATGATAAAGTAGCATATTTCTTGCCACCAGCATAATCATTTATGTATTACGGTCTATACTTAATAGTCCCAACCCCAAAGGAAGAAGTTGAAAGGTTGGTTCCCTTGACCCTTAGGAGATGAGACATTAAAAAAAAGAAGCAATAGGAAAAGAATTAAATAAAATTTCATAGGCATTTTATATATTCAAATAGGTCTATAATTATAAACTAATGGTGGCAAAGATAATGATGATTTGTTAGATGTGTAACTTTATAAGAAAAGATAATGTTAGGAATATACTCACAAGTATGGATAGCTAACGTTGATAATAAATTAAGGAAGATAAGGCTTAGGTGATTCAAATATCTTAAGACAAGATATTTTAATATCCTAGTGAAAATATGTGAGAAGATTGTATTTAAGGACTGTAAAAAGAAAGGAAGACTTAAGAAGAATTGAGAGGAGGCGATAAGATATAAGATGGTCGTACTAGAGCTTATTGAGGACTTAACTCTCGATAGAAAGCTTTAGATTACAATAGGAGGACCTTACATAAAGGGGTCTTTCTTCTTCTTCTTTTTTTTTTTTTATAATGAAGTTCTATTTTCATAGTTCTTTTGAATCTTTTCCTTCAATTTTTGTGTCTTGTATTTCATTTAAATGCTTTTATTTGTAGTACTTACCTCTATAGTTATTTTATTTATTTCATATTTTTCTTTTTTCAATTTCTTGTTTTATTTATTTACTTTTTTTTATTTTGAATTTCATTATTTTTATTTTTATCTTTACCTTTACTTTTATTTATTTATTTATTTATGTAGTTATTTGTTTATGTATTTGACTATTGTCCTCTTCAAACTATTTTCAAATACTTTCCTGTAAATATATCGAAAACAAGCTTTCTATTAATTACGATTAAGTCTGCATACTTTTGGATTTCTCCAAATTCCATATCTCAGTGCAATTTCTATTAAGATGCGAACATTGTTATTGTTATTATTATTGTTATAGGCATTTTATACATTCATACTTTACCTAAAGTACCAATGAGTGTAATTCATTCTACTTTACTCTGTTGTGAAGGGTAGTATATTTGTGTAAATGAATTTCTAATATTTTAAATTTAAATTTGAGTCAATAATAATTTCAGTGAGAGCTTAAGAGAATTAAAAGTTTCAAAACAAATACTTAGAAATTGATCAATAATTTTTTAAAGGATTGCGAATTTCATCTCATTCTAGATATTAGATTATGATATCCACCTCTCATTTTAATGTCAAATCTCCTTTTATTGAATCTTGATGCCCTTATAAAGGCTTAATCAATAATCTAAAAAGTCTGACCCTTTTAAAAGTACTCTTATTCCTTATCCTTTTGATTCAATATCATTTTAAAAGTCCTTTTAAAATGACTTTCCTTGGCAGACATTATGGAGAAATTAATTATGCCATTTAAGTATAATTGTGAATATTTTTAACCTATAGGATTGGAAGAGTGTAATTTTATATTTTTAAATAATTTTTACCTAGTTAGTATATGCCACTCTTATTTATGTATTTTTTTTTAAGAATCACAATATGCAGTGAAAGTTTCATCAAGTTTCTTCCAAGAACACCTCTAAATGGAGAGATAACCAAGTTTATTGGTTTTTACATTGAATTATGCAAGTTTAATAGATTGTAGGATCTAACCCAATGATGAGGCTGAAGTGATTGGCTCTTACCGTTTGGCGGTGGTTCGCGACAAGCCTAATCAATTTGGTTAATTGGGACATGAAAAATTAGTATCATAGCTTAGAATTAAGCTAATTGATGATCCTACGATATGGTGACCTAAGTGAGGGTAATGAGTACTAGGATTTGCCCAAATTTTGAGTGTGGTTTCAAATAATTGATTTCATAAAGATATCTAAATAGACATAGTACCATGTTTACTTAATTATGTAAATTTAGTAAGTTATAGACCTATCTTTACAATTAAATTTGAATAGTTGGACCTTATTACTGGATGAGAGTGTCACGAACCCAATTAATTTGACTGAATTTGAGGTATAACTGACATAAAAGATATATTTTTCATAAGATGCTTTATTGTTTCATTTAGTCAGTTATTTATTTTATCAGCTCTTATTTTTTTCTGTTTACGCTATTATATTTATATTTTTTCAATTATGTGTATACCTTCATTACTTGAAAATAAGGCAAGTGTGCTCGAGCAAGGATTTTACTTAACTTATTAATGTACCTAATTTTTCTTACGATAAAAATATAACAGGAACAAATTGTCATTTTAAGTCAAGTATAAATAATTCAGATCCGGTTGGATTAATGCACTATAAACACAGGGCAACAATCATTTCGTTTCTAGGCAATTGGTGTGCCCAGAATATTGTTGAAGCAGGACAAGTCACTGCGATTGCATAAAGGAGGCAGTAAACAGAATTAAAGTTTTGTCCCCTCCGATCTAAATAGATAAGCACTCACTTTGCCCGCACGGGTAGCTCAACTGATTATTAACAAGGAAGTTAAGTGCAAAGGTCTCAGGTTCGAGTCTCGACAGTGACAGTGTAGGAGTTCATCCAATGTGGTAGCTCATTGTGCGCACCGAGAAAAAACGACCGCTTTAGTAATAACTTAAATGAGATTAAACCGTAATTTACCCCCCTCACAATTCTGTCGAGCCGGAGTGTGAGGACGCCTAGGGTGGATGATTCCACCTTTTGTTGAGTGCAAAGATAAGGACTCACTTTTGAAACCGACAAATTTTCCTCACTATTGAAGTTTGAAAATGCATCGGATTTGGATGAAAGAGTGTCATTAAACTGGGTTCCACTTGCACTCTCCATAAAAGAAAAAGATTTGTGGTGGAAATTGCATGAGGTGAATGTTGCATGCTAAAATGGCATTTGACTAAACAAGGTTCGATGAATTAAGTGACATTTATCTATCTTAATTTTGCAATGATGCATTTGTACGATCCTCGGAAAATATCTTTATAAACAATGTGCAACAACACCTTTGCAGATTGGAACAACATTCCTGCTTAACTTCAAATATGCCTTTGTCAAGGTGTTACTAGCTAAAAGTGAAGGTGTTGTAGGCCAAATCCTCCTTTTATGATAAGCTCCAAAAGAAATATAATTAATGTTTCTTTCTCACAAACAACTTAGATTCCACCGCATGTTCGCAATGGCCACTGGCCAACGCATCTGCGTAACGTAAGGTGATGACACTAGTGGTGGTGTCAGTGAAATGAATTGGGATTGATCTTTTTTCCAACATAAATCTTGTCAACATCTATTTTCCTCCTTTATACTATTTACGAGATTGCATTTATCAAATAGCTTTATTAAGCCGCCAAATTTTTTCCACGCTTATTTAATGGTATGCTCTAATACTAGAAGCTTAGAATACAGAGATTAATTCAGTATCACAACTTTTGATAGCTGCACAGTTAACAAAGCAGCAGCAATCACACTTCAAAAAGTAAAGAGCACACTTTGAGCCAACGATATGGGTACTACATGGTCCAATATTGAAAACGTGGACTAAATTGTAAATTTATAAAAAGTTTAAGGGCTTAACTGAAATTTTAAAAAAGGGCTTAATTTTAACCTACCTATCTCACCATCTCACTCACCTTACCTCATCATGCTCTCCTCTCAAGGTGCCATCCCAGTCACTATCGTATAGTCGCACCACTGTACCAGTCAGGCGACCGCATCTATCGCATTAGTTTTGTAACATCCCACCATCGACGGGAAGAGTAAAATAGTAATTTGATCAGGGGTGAGAGTGATTAGGATTGATTTGACATTTTTATGTATACTGGAATTTATGAATAGTGGAATTGTTGTACATGAAAAATAAATGTACATGCCTTCGTGATATTTCCCGGCATTTGTGCCTACATGGGATTTTATTTTGGAAATGTGATTTATGGGCTTAAAAATTTATTCGGAATGGATCATTATAGGTTTTACATTTTACGGGAATTATAGGAATTTTTCTGAAAATTTCTGGACCAGAAAAACCGCCAAGTGGTGAACCGGTTGATTTTCGGCATCGAAAATTTCTGCTCAATGGCACTGGAATATTGGGTAAATGACGTTGGGATTATAATTGGGACCATGGATTTAGAAATTACATGTATTAGGGTTCT
>JANITW010000236.1:59689519-59738105 GCA_027564335.1 Erythroxylum williamsii | reverse complement strand
TGATTTTTCTTGTTTCTTGATTATAAGCATGTTTCCTACGAGCTTTCAAGCTCACCCACACTCTCCTTCTCCTATTCAGGTGATGAGCAAGAGACCGAGTTAAAGAAAGTCAAGATATTACTCCAAAGTTGCATTTTTTGTTTTGTTTTGTAGTATTTTATGTAAAATAAGGTTGTAATTGTATTTTGAGCAATTATTATTCAAGTATCTTATAATTTGGAGATTTTGGAACATTAATGTATTGTGGCTTGAAATGCCAATAAAGGTTTGTAAACTCTTGTTTTATGATGTTAATGAAATATGGATTGGTGTATGGATCTGAAATGTGAATTTATGTATGGATGAGGTGGAGTTGGAATATGAATTGATTAAGGATGAGGTTAAGTTGGAATTAAGTATACTTGAAGAAGTTATCGACTTGAGTTGATGATTTTGAACATGAATTGTTGTGATATATATATATATATATAAGTCAGAAGTTATGGGAAAGAAAATAGGAATTATGAATGGATAAGAGTGATGTTGTTGCATTAGTTAAGGAAATGAATTTAGGAAAATTTATATATATATATGGGAAAGAAAATAGGAATTATGAATGGATAAGAGTGATGTTGTTGCATTAGTTAAGGAAATGAATTTGGGAAAATTTTTAGGATTTCATAGGGGTAAGAATTTGTGTCCTGATTTCTGGGGAAAAACTGGATTGATCTAGGATGAATTAACCAAGTTGTCTTCATGCAAGTTGAAGATAATCTTTCTATCTTTCCAACAATATAAAGTTTGTAATTTTTGGATATCGGAGTGGAAAGTTACGATCATTACAAGTTGAGATGCCGTATAGCATGTGTGTCTAGGACAGCTATGGAGAATGATGTTTAATTGTGGTTTTGATGAATCAAATGGGTTGAGAATTGATAGTTTTGTGATATAAATTTGGTGTTTGAATTGATATGAAGTGAGTTTGCGCTAGAAGAGTTGGTTTTGGGAAGATTATGAGTGAATATGATGTTAGAATGGATGTAGGAAGCATTGGAGGGGCTTTGGAGGGGTTTGAGAAACTCCCATGTCCGTTAGACGGACTTTAGGTCTGTTTAACAGACCTTCTCGGGTCAAAAATGAACCCCAGCCTTACCAATGTCCGTTTAACGGACATGGATGTCCATTAAATGGACCTTCTCGGGTGAAAATGACTTCCAACCCCGACAATGTCCGTTAAATGGACATGGATGTCCGTTAAACGAACATTCACGGGATAACGTCAATAGATTTAGATTTTTGACCCTTGTAGAAGCAAAATATTGTTTTTTATTCTCCATAAAAGTTGTAGATCTAAAAGTATACTTTCAAATAGTCTAAGAAAGAACTCAATCCAACATCTGTCGAAAACATTATGGCAATTGCGCCAAGACAGGTACAATACAAATTAGGACTGAAACATGTTGGATTCTTTTGGTCATAACTTCTTCATCCGACCTCCGAATGTAGTGATTCTTTAAGCAATATATTCCTAAGAAATGTTTCTATCTCTCCAAAAATAATTGGAATCTTTTTTTGTTGATTTTAAAATGTTTGATTGAAAGAAAGTGAGAGGTCGGTTGGGAGAGCATGATTGTAACATCCCATTACCTATGTGATTGGCATATTGGTAATTGGGAATGGGTTAGGATTGTGTGCATGTATAATTCAAATTGCACATGCATTTTAGCCTCTATATTTATAGATAAATGATCATTGTTGCACTAGCATATGCAGGTACATGCATATATGACATATTCCCGGTATAATTGTGTAAATTGGAAATTCTGTGATTTTTGTGTAGATTGTGCTTCGAATGTTGAATTGGAGTGAAAAATAAATTCTAGGGGTTTGAAAAATAGAATTGGAGTGTATAATCATGTGTTTCATATTTTTGAGGATTTTTAGGAATTTTTCTAGAATTTTCAGAGTAATAGGTCCAGAACCGAAAAATGACCTAATGGTTGATAAATTGGATTCTGATTCCGAGATTGATTGGCAAATGGCACGAGAAAATTAGAGTCATGATTTTAGGATTTATTGTTTAGAGTCATTGGGAATTGGTAGAAAATTAGAACAAGAATTGGATTTTTAGACCCTTAGAAGTGGACATGTGGCAAGTGAATTGCTAAACATGCCTTAAGTCATTAAGTTTAAAACCCTTACCTTTTGATTTTCCTTCCACGACACTCCCTTGCTTTTGAAAGAAACTTGGCCTTCCTCTTTGCTCTTCTTCTTCTCCTTCTTTGTGATCTCCTCCTTGCTCATTTCTTTCATTTTCTTCCTACTAAATTGTTTCCTTCTTCATCATTAACCTAACCTTAAGCTTTGTGTTGGAGAAGATGATGTTTGGTGTCGGTTTGGGTGACTACCGTGGGTGTGTTGTGTTAGGGGATTGAAGTGATTTTGAAGGTTTGAAGGTTTATCAAGTAAGTTCTTACTCCTTTTGCTTTGGATAGTTTAGTTTGTGGATTAATTGAAGTATATTGATGATTGATTAGAGTATTTGATGAATGGGAAATGTATGAGTTTCGGATGATATGAGTTGATGATTTTATCTTGTTTTGTTTTGGTAATTGAGTGATAATGGTTATTTGATAGAATTGAGGTTAGGGATAAGTTGTTTGTAGTGTATTAAGTTGTTTTGGAGTATTTTTAAGGTTGTTAGATGGATTAGAATTCGACAGAAGGAGGAAATCTGGGTTTCGGGCGTGTTTCTAGGGTTGCATGCTGCGGCGAGCAATTTTCCTTTCACATGCCGCGATGAGCGAAGACGCACGCTGCGGTGCGCGCTAGCGCATACGTCGCGGCGTATGCGAGGGATCTCGCCGCGGCGAGCAACCTTGCGCCGCGACGAGGATGACATTTCTCCGAGAGTGATTTGGTTCTTTTGATTTTTGGCTTGGATGTTTAACTCGAATTGAATTGGTTCTTGATTGATTTCGATTTAGAGACTTAGAACTGCAAATTTATAAGAATGGAATTTCTGAATCAATTTCGAAATTTCTCGAAATCGGATGACAATTGAATAGTGAATATGATTTCGATATAAAGATAGTTCCTATTTCTTGGAGTTTGACTTTTGGGAGTTTTGAACTTAGTTAAATGAGTTATGGTGTCTAGGAATTTCTATCTTTTAGAGAAAAAGAGTTTAGATGGAAAGTTTTAGGAATAGTGTCAGGAATGTCATGAACATGTATAGTACGCAATTCATTCGCTGCATGGGCATTATTGACTATTATGATTGTGCTATTGGTAATGTTTGTGTATTCTGATTATTTTAGAGGCACAAGTAGAGCATTGATCTTCCGACGTGGCTGAGAATTCCCGACATTAGCTCGGAAGTTAGAGGTGAGTAACCTAGTTAGTTCCTCAATCTTTGTGTGTTTAAAATTATATGCTTATGCCATGTGGAGATAATGGAGGGTTTATGTGTTTGATTTTGATTGATTTCGGATCATAGGTGTCCGAAATATCGGGAACTTGATATCGAAGTGTCATTGTGTATGAATTGTAATTTCTTGGTTTTAATGTGATTTGGGACATATGGCATTATGTTGTGACACAACTATTGTAAATTGAGACATATGCATTCATGCATAAAGGCATGTTCAGATAATGACAGTTGTGACCGGAGCAGCTACCGTATTTTAGAGCTTAAAGCTCAACACAACAGGGCCTTGAGCCCAACGTAATTCAGGGCCACAGGCTCACCGTATTAGGGCTTCAAGCCCACCGTAATTCAAAGCCACAGGCTCACCATTTAATGAGCCCATTTTTGGAACAGTTCAGGCGCATGGTCACAACATCGTAATAAAATAGGAAGTGTCACATGTGCATTGCATATACATACGATTGAACATGGACTGAGTGAAAGGCGAAACACCTTATATTTGTGAAATGATAAATCATGTGATATTTCTGACCATAATACTATGCGATATTCTGTGAATTGATTGTATATGCATGAGTTGAGTGAACCATCGATGATGGTTTCTCACTGAGTTTGCAAACTCACCCAAAATTGCAACTATTTTTTCAGGATAAGAAGAATACCCCGTTAGGTCAACGGGAGTATACTTACAGCCTTCAAGTGACGGATAGAGGTCGGGATCAGTTCACGTCTGCATTAGCTTGCATTAGTGTATTTTATTTTTCTGAATTTTTTTATGACTAATTAGGTGAAATTGTAAATTCACTGACTGTTATAAATGGGATTTATGAAAAGGGCCCTGAGGCCATTGAATTGTTCATGTATATTGTTTCCGCAAAAATATTGATGTGGATGTGTTTAAAAAAAATATAAAGTTCATACTGAGTTTTGACTGAATGATGTAGCACGCCACTCTCGCGGGCCACGGACTCGGATATCACCATCGATGTCGGGTTCGGGTCTTGCGGGAGTGGGGTGTTACATTTAGGTGGTATCAGAGCCCAGAAGTACGATTGTACATGGGCATTCTGAAATTTGTGTTAAGTTACATGCATTCTGGTCATGTCAAAGCAGACGGTAGCAACTGATCCCTAGTTGAGTCACATGAGCATGTATAAAGTGTTTAAGTTGAATAGGGCGAAAGGTGATGGTAGATAGTAATGTGCCAAACGGAAGGTTGTGGATGTGTAGAAATGAGAAATTGTACATGATTAGATATAGCAGATAACGATATGAGCCAATGAAGGTGTATGGGCCATTAGGAATGGGAAAGGAACAATGGACAATGATATTCACGTTGTAATGTGATTATAAACCCTTGAATAGGATATGAAAGTAAATACATTGGCATGGGACGTATTATTCGGGCTAAACCTGGCCTGGGAACTCGGTTATCACCAGGTGAAACCAAAACTGGATTCTCAAGCCGCCGTTAGCCTCTTATCAGACTCCACCCAATGCACCGCTTCCCTAAACCCTCTCATTGCTAACATTGATGAGCTCTTCAACCGCAACTAGGTTGTCCGCACCCGACACAATTATCGGGAGGACAATAAAACATAGCTTCTCAAATCTCATGTACGAAATGGCTTATCTTAATCATGAAGTAGCTTTAACACTCGTTATGCGCTCACTGCTTATGATTCTAGTAACTGCCAGCATCCTTCATCTGCGTCATGAAGCTGCTAATTATTTTTGTAAACAGATTAAACAAACTCCTTTTAGATGATGATATATTTGTGTGTAGTTGCAGTTTGAGCATAAGCCCATACTTTAGGTTCGGCTGCTGACAATTGCAGTAGGCTTTGACATGTTTCTGGATGTGCAATCATGCAGACATACCATTCTGCTATTTCATGTCTCAGCCTTGTACATGATCTGATGGGTTTCATTCTCAGGGCTCCACTCCATCAGTTTTCTACATCCCTTCATTTTATCCAAAAGCAACACAATATTTTCAATCGCTTGCAGTTTTGCTTCTTATTTTCTTTTTTTTTCCTCTGAATATGAGGCTTGTTTGTATCCCTGAAGGGTGTGCGACAATTAAGTAGATTTCCTTCCCACCGAGTACCAATTAAAACAAGTCATGAACAGGTAACGGGATAAAAGAGTTGAGTGACACATTATACTTCGGCAAATAATTTAAGGTTCCTTGAAATAGTTGTAAAAGAATTAAGATTGGAACGAAGGGGAAAAAATAGAAATGAAAGGTTGGTTAACTTCCAGAGACAGAAAATGAAGAAGAAAAGAGAGGAGGAACACTGAATCGAAACTTTTTAAGGTTTCCTTCCGTCACAATTATGCTGTGTCATTATGAGATTGAATTTCTCCACCTTCTAGTTGCCTTTCTAGTCTGTTCTCCAGTAGCTGGTAGCTGAGGTCCAATGTCATGACTTTCAAGATTAGTCATCTTAGTGAATTTGCTCAGTTTCTTCCATCCAGAAGCCCAAGCTGATGTTTGTTTTTTATTTGTCAGCTTATCAAATTGTCTCTGTAGAGTCTCCATGTCATTTTGGAGCTCAAGGTACTTAGTTTTCACACTCTCCAGTTCAAATTTGAGTGTGTTGATGTCCTTTTTAGCCGCTGACCATCCTTCTTGGAATGACAGTGGAGTCCCTTCAAGTAGTGTTTTCCGGTTTGATATGACTGGCTGGTACTGGGTTTCGCCAACTTGTTTTAGTGAGCTGTTGGCTATTGCATTGCTAATCTTGACCTGTTCCGAGAACAGAACTTGCACAACCACCCGAAGAGGCAGTCTTTCATTTTGTGCGGCGTGCATACAAGCATCAACGGAGAGCTTCTGGCAGTCCATCACGCGGCAGAGGCGTTTCCTTTCGTGCTCAGAGAGTGTCGGATGTGCCTGTTGAATTGTAAAATAATTGAAGTTCCATTCATAAATTGAACAAATTATGTATCATTCATGTGTGCATGCCAATCTCAAATAAGACTGAAAGTCATCCTTCTTTACAGAAGAGCCATAGAGGACCTTACCTTAAGATAAGAATCAACTGCTCGATATAATCCATCGTCGCAAGTTCTTGCAGATTCAGGCAAGGCTTCTGCAAGTACCTGGAACTTTGTCAAAGAAAGGCTCCTATCCCTGGCCACTTCCGTCAGATAGCTGTCAACAAGCCTGGCGACTCTCATCTTGGCATTAGGATTTGAAACCATTTGGGGACCTTCGTACATATGCTTTTCGGATAATGATCGTCTACTTGGACTTGAACTTTCTGTCTGTTCCTGAACTAGAAAATGCTCCAAAAGCCTCTGTACAAGATCTACATCATACAATGTCTCACTCTTATTGTAAGAAGGAATTAAGAGATCAGCAAGTGTGGCCTGTTCAAACTGCATTCCCACTCGTTTTTCTAATTCAGTGACCAAAGCAGGTGCCACCTTCAACATATTTGCCATGCTAAGAAGATGTAGTAGGAAACTGCAAGAAACGGTGTCCTTTTGCGGTGGAATTATGCTTATTAGACTCTCAATAATCATCCGTTTATCTTTGGCCTGAACTGATGGAGGACCGTCTTTAGTTCCGGCCACGACCATATGTAGTCCACCTTTCCAACTCCCACTGCTACTACTATTACTGTTATTGCTGCTATTACTTCCTAGCTCATCCACTGCCCCGCCTCCATCCTTGATCAAACCCGGAAGCCATTTGAATGAATAATGCATAATTGCAGCTCCAACCAATTCAAATCTCATCCCTTTTACTTTGATTGCTGTCATTACTCTAACAAAGTGATCAATCCTAAGGAGCGAAACATCTTCGAACCACCAATCGGGGGGAACTGGTGAGTTCCTACTTGGACTTGAGTCCTTCACATCATTCCATTTCGGACTAGAGACTTTAGGTGGTCTTCCTGTGTAGGCCCATCTTATTCCTTTCGGATTCGCACAAGCTTTCCAGGCAATGGACTCGCTGCATCTTCGAACAATTTGAAGGTTCTCTGCCCATGGAGAGAGCTTCTCACAGCTTTTCAATACTAATATAGAGTCCCTCCATGAAGACAACACCACGTAACTGAGAAACGCCTCGGTTTTGAAGATAAGGTTACCTTCTTCCAAGTCCTCTGTCATTTCAAGGTACTCTGCGGCACATCTCAGGCCAGAGATATTAGTTGCTGTTAGATCAACAGCAATTCCATAACAAAACTTGGCTGCAAGCTCGAATGCTTCAGGTCCACCAGGGATATCATCTAATACTATCTTGTTCAGGTCAGGATCTCGCGATTCGTATATTAATCTATTCATCTTTCCGCTCCTTGAAAGCAGTGGATACTTTCGCGAGAACAGAAAAGAATTCAAGAACCGTACTTTTTAGTCAATTCTATTTTTGAAGCTTATTAAGAGAAGTGAAATCCAAGCATCAAAATGAAGGAAGCTACCTTGTGCAAGTGGAAGTTGACTTCACCAATCCTAACAAGAAGATCGCTAGGAATATCAGTTGCAACGTACCTGCATATTGATTACATGAGACAGCGCATTCGGCAGTTAAAAGAGTGCTTAAATCAGTTTTTTCTTTTTGGTAAATTAGTTCTAAGAACAACTGAACTCAACTGCTAAAAAAGCAAGCAAAAGCCGGAAAGCTCGACTTTAGAAGGGAGCAAAGAAACTAATTCACCTACGTACCATGACTGGTCCCTCAGCTCAAACCCATCAGTCTTCACACCATGCTTGCTTGAGGTAAGGACTCCATTTCCATAATCTCGGCCACCAATTGACTCGGACTCTGAGTCCCACATGGTGCTACACAAAGATCCAGAACTCGGGAAAGATCTTCTCGGAAACGATTGCTTCTAGTATCGAGTTGGAGCACAGACAATAAGTAGGAAACTGTGAAAATCGAGCAAATAATGCAGACTCATCATGAACAAATAAAAAGAAATTTGTCACATGGGATGGCTTGGAATTATCTTCGATGGTCGGTTTCATATAGATTTTCAAGGACTCTCTACATTACAGGCTGTGAAGTAATGGGCATAGACTATTTTGCTTCCTTGATCATCTCTGATCTTGGATGGAGTTCTTTTCTGCTAGTTTTGGACCCTTTGGCTACTTTTTCTGTGTAAAAGGAACTCTTAAGGTTCAGTTTGTGATAGTTGGCATTATCTTTTCATGTCATTTTATTTGCTTTGCACTCTGTCAATAATTAGAATTTACTACAATATGAAAAAAGACAAATTAAAAATTCCTTTGAGAAGGATAGAGGTGATTTTAGCGAATAGCTAGTGTTATGTTGGAACATCAAAATCACGGAATTGCCACCGCAGTATTCGGGTATGGACCACCACTTTTAGTGCGTTTTGTTCACGTTCCAGGATTGTACAGATTCAACATAAACGAAAGAAACTCCTGTGTCGCTCTGTAACAGAAACAGGAAGAGTATGATCACGAGTTTTAGTTCCATAGTTTCTTATCATCTGAAACTGGAACGACGAGCTTTTACATTTCTTTAAATTTCACAATCGTACAGGGTCACATGCGTCTAGCTTCAACCAAGTTCGTTATGTATATGTAAGGCCCCCCGTCGAGCATCGTTATCTTTCTACTTCCAAAAGGTGTAATACAGCTAAACGGGGGGTCCAGTATTTATTTACCAGTGTTTTATTTCGTAGTACAATTAAAGAATGATAAGCATGTGCCTACCCCCACTTATTGCACTAGCCGGTTTCATGAGAACTTTCTTTTCCTTGCTTTTCTGTTTTCTTCCGCAAAGGCCTATCGATAGGTCGCTTTTTGTACCAAAATGCAGTCCAAGAAGTGTGGTATATTTCCGAGTTTTAAGAGGTGCTTGATTGTTATGGCGACTTGATTTCATGTCTTTTTTTTTTTTTTTGGGGTTAATCTACGAGATATTTTTAGAAAGATCTCAACTATAAAAAGGTATTTTTAAATTATCCATTCTCAGATTAATTCTCATTCGCACCAAATCAACCGGTAAAAAATAAAGTACTGATTAAATAGATTTCTTCATTTTCAAGACTCGAATACGAAACTTTCGATTACTTGTTGGACTCTAACCTTCCGGCGTGTATATTTACTTCCCGTCCAATAATTTTGTACATATGCATATCAACTTGTGTCTTTTCATATTTTCTTTGAACACTTGACTTTTTGACACATAAAATTATTGTGTGCTTTTTGCGGAACTATGAAGTAAACTAAACGAAAATAACATTCTACTCCTAATCATTTCACTGTACTATAACATTATATTCTACTTTTATATTAGACTGTGAGCCAAAACAAAGAATCTTGAATAATAATTAGCTTAGCTAGTTGTAGGGCCGAATAGCCAACATTAGATTCAGGTGTCTCCCTAAGCCATACACATGCCTCTTTACTCACCTTAATTTAATATTCTTATCAAAAATTGGAATTCAAATATCGGGAGTGATACAAATTCATTCACCAAATTATTCTACTGTTAATGTCTTTCTATGAATTATATATAATTCTCCAATCTTTGCATTGCCTTATTAATAAATTAAACATAATATTTCTACCAAAAGTTATCAAATTGAATTAATATACTTTTTATCAAAATTTTGTTTCTTTCTTAATTGTTATCGCCACAAATTTAATCAACTATACACCTTCTAAGCATTCATATCAATTTCCAACTCAAGTAACAAACATTAAAAATATTTTTAAGATGTTAAATTTCATCAAATCATAATATCACAAACTCAAAATTCATGTTATTGTTACTAAATACTCTTAAATTAGTTTTTAGGATATTGAAATCTAGTATTATGCCCTCTAAAGTTTTTCCCAATATAAATAAATATTTATTATTATCACATAAAAAGTCAATTAATTTGACGTTTATGACTAATTTTCTTTCAAATAAAAGCTTTTATGTAAATAGACATTAACATTAAAATTAGTTTATATACATAAAATATTAAGGACTTATTTAAAATTTGTGAAATATTTAAAGATAAATTTTTCCTAACTTAAAAATAAATTCACTTTTGTGAGAATATATAAGAATTTTTAAAAACATATAGAATTTTTTACAGTCACAAAAGTTAATATACCCTTAATAAAAATGCATGCGTTTTGCCTTGAAAAAGAATTGCATATTTAGGCATTAAAGAATGTAGTTTTTGATTTTAACTTGATATAATTCAATAATTAAACAAAACAAAAATTATTTTATAAAAAAGATTAGTATGTTTCTAGTGAGAAGAATACTTAATTCATCACTCTCATATTTGCGGTAACGCATCCTTGCACAGAATTCGCTAAAATATTACATGAATAGAGATCCTGTAATGAAAAATCATAAAACTTGTAGGAGGCAGAGCAAAGCTAAACTTAATCAGAGGTTACATAATCAGATTTCCCTCTGGACTCTAGAGGGGACTCAGGTAGATGTCTTTTATGACATATAGGTATCTATACCGAAATTTACATTTAAATTCATTTTTTATTTTTTTATTTTTTTCTAGTTGAACCACTGAACCTTAATTAACTAGAGGCTAAAGAATAGTTGACCTTATCCATCGTGAAATTTTTTTTGATTAAACAAGTATCAAATACATAGTTTGTTACCTTAAGGTTTTATATTAATAATTTTGATGATGACGATATAATTTTTTAAATTTGAATTATTTCCTTTCAAAAAGATGATGATAGAAATTTTTTTTAGGAAATAAACTTTAGATGTTTGTGATAGAATAAATGTTTTCTTTCTTGCAGGAATCTTTTTAATAAACTTACCTTATTAAAATGATCATACAACATCCGGAAGATCTTACTAATTCGAACAATTAACTCCGAAATTTTGACAAAGCTTTTCTCTTAACGTTTGAATATTGAAAGATTCTAGCAAAATTTCATTCACATGCATAACATGAGCATATATATATACATAAATGTTGATTTAGGAAAATTGCACTCAATTGACATATTCTAGGGTATGAAAGGTTTAAAATGATTATGATTTGATTGTGTATTGCTTATGTCTTGAATTTTGGTTTGATGAATTACAAGTAGTAAATTTGGAATTAATTGTTACAATTAAAAAATTGTTGAATTAAAATGTACATTTAGTCTAGGAAAATGTCAAGTGACAAGATAAGTTGACACGTGAAAATTTAGAATGACTAAGCCTATAAAATGAGTGACATTTGGCATGAAAAATTAAGCGACAAATGGCATAGGAAATTAAGTGACAAATGGCAACAGTGATTGAGTGACAAATGATCTAACATAATTGTGACAAATGGCTGTTTAAGGAGAGGATAAATGACTTACATGCATAGGTGACAAATGCCATTGTATAGTAGTGACACATAACACCTAATGAGTTAAGCTACTGCAGGGATAGTTTTTGTTGTGTTTATTCTTCTTCTTTTCTTTACTCTCACCCCCGAAACACTCACACACCCTCACATCTTTTGAATTTTGTTTCAATTTCGTTCATAGTCACTTCAAGATCCATACAAAAATCTGCTCAAAGATAGTTATAATTTGTTATCATCATTTTGCCTTTATTGAAATCATTTTACTTCCATCTTGTACTTGGATGATTTTGCATGTATGAAGAGCTAAGTTAGTTCAATCATTGAGGTGACACTTGAGTCAAATAAGTAAGTGAAATTCTGATTTTTGTGGCATATTGAAATAGAAATTTTATGATGATTGAACTGGGATGGAATGCATGTGGCGTTGATGATAAGGTTGTGCTAGAATGTGATAGATGAATTCGTTACTTTTCTATTTTGTTATTGATGCATGAAAATAGTAGGTTATACACTATTAAATGGATGATTTAGGTTGAGATTTGAAGTATAAATGAAGGTGGATTCATGGTAAAGATAAGTGTTATTAAAGTGTTCTTGAACCTAGAAAATTGGAGGTGTAGACGTGTTTGTAAAAAATGACTATTAATGACATAAGTGAGCATAATTTTGTAAGCCTTAGTGTAACCAATATAGAAGTTACATTAAACTGAAATGAAGTAATCTTAAAGGACATGAAATCTGGAAAATTGTAGGTGTTAGTGATGTCTCTAAGCTTGTAAAATTTGTGAAGTATTGAAGGTAGTAAAGTTACACACATTAGTGATGTTAATGACAAATTCTGGAATTTTAATTTCAGACTTGTGTACATGTTGAACCGGCTGAGGAATTTCCCTCTAAATTGGTATATTTGGACTTGATTAAGGCTAGGAACGAGCTCATATTGTTGTTTGATTAACTGGTTAAGAACTTAATAAGCTTATGTAGTTAATTGATGTCATAACCTAAAAAATGGAGTGTTTTGATGTGGTTGAGTTCAAATATGGAAATTATAATTTGTTAAAGTAACAAATGAGTTCTTTTAATGCAAACATGGTCTTAAGGACATGAGTAATGTGCATAAGGTATGGATGAATAAGCATTGAATAACATGGGGTTATTATGAATGAAAATTGGGTAAATGTATGAATATATATTGCTGGAAAAAGTTTGGTGAATGTATAGATCTAGCTTGTTAAAATTCCAGGTTTAAAGTAACAATTGTGTGTGTGTTTTATAACAGACTTTTGGATCATGAAAGTGTTCAAGGATAAGTGTAAAGTATGGTTGATGAATTTGGAGTGAATCAAGCTAACTTAAAGGTACGAACTTAATTGCAAAATGGTAGTATACAAAATATAATGTTTGAATGGTCTTAGGGTGTACAAGCACAGATTGAATAGTCAAGATCTATGTATAAGAATAAATACCTAGAAAGTCAATTGAGCATACATCGAACATGACACATATACATATGCATGAGTGAATAATCATATGATTGATCAAATTAGTAATTTATAAAATATGTGTGTATTGCATGACTAAAGAAGCACAAGTTGATTGTCAGCATCTAGACATTGTCGGATCATCAAGGCAATAACTTTTTTGGAGCGTACTGTGAGATAACCTTGATGTTTCTCACTATGATTGATTTTTTTGTTTAAATTTCAGCTATTGAATTGTTACTTATATGATTATGATAATTCTGGACATTGTTGGTCTGAGAAGTTTGATATTCGGGAATGTATTGGAAGTGTTTTCAAATTGCATGTGTAATATGGAATGTGTACTCAATTAAATATTGAATGCTAGACTCAGTTTCGAAGAATGTGATAAATGACATGAGCATATTGAATGAAAAGTATTGATAACATATTATATGAATTGATGCACTCCATTACATTAATATGTATGACCAAATAAAGAAGTTGTGATCAGAGTGACTAATGTGAAAAAAGCTTTAAACACAGGAATTGTGCACAAAGAGTCACATGATAAGTTAATAATGAGCTCAGTATTTACAATAGATATGAGACAGTAAATGAAATGAGCCTGGTATCTACAACATGTACGGGATAGTAAATAACACTCAGCCACAACAAAGCAAAATGAAAATGGAATCACATGTGCATTTGTATATATACAACTTTACATGTATCATATGCATGATTGAGATGAATTAATGGATTGTTCTGAAATAGTGTTATGAAATGTTTGTATACATATTATACTTGTCCTTAATGAAATATGACAAAATGTGATGTGGGCTCTAATGTTGGATGATGCGTTAAACTTCTTGAAATTGGTTATATACTTTACTTTGTGTCTTGACTGGAGTGAGCACATCGATAATGGTTCATTCACTGAGTTTGCAAACTCATCAAAATTGTAACAATGATTTTCAGGTACAAGGGAGTTCTAGCTTCTAAAGCAACCAAATAGAATTCTAATACTTTCATTTTGAGAACAAGAATGGCTTAAAGGTCTGGTTAGCTGATATTTGAGGAGTCTAGTTAGGATGTATTTGTTTGGCTTCTTATTTCATGTTAAACATTTTGTATGGAGTTGTAAACTCTCAAATGTTATGTAATGCAAATACATGGATATGAATTGTAATGATACAATATAAGTAAGTTTATTTTGTTAATGGAATGAGGAGATTTGATCATTTTGAATACTTATGTTATGTGTGATGCCATAATAAGTTAATATGACTATTCTAGCATGTCCTTCTCATAGGATATGTTCTCGAATATCCTCTGGATGTTTAGACATATGCTCTATGGAAGTGGTACGTTACAGTCACTGCATTTGCGAATAATACACAGATTTACAAAATATTTTCACCAACATCAATATTCTTGAAAGTTATATCTATCTCAAATTCTTTTTGTCTTAGAAAGTAAAAATACTCTATTGAGAGAGACTGTTAAACCCTTTAATCTTTTTAAACATTGGGAGTGTGGAAGGTTGAAGAATCTTGAAAAATATGTACTTGTGAGCTTAAAAAGGCTCGTGAAATTTTACTACTTGGAGTTTTATAGCAAAATACTCAAATTGAATACTTGAGGATTGTACGTAGACTTTATTATAAGCTGAACCAATATAAATCGACTGTGTCACTCTCTCTTTCTTAACTTTTAAATTTTTGCATTATAATGTGTATGCTTAATTTACAAGAGGCTCATACACTTTTGGAATAGCCTTATTCTATTTTAATATTGCAAGAGGTTCCTTTTGTTTTTAACATTAATAGGCTCCTTTCATTTTTTAACATTAACAGACTTCTTTTATTTTAATAGGCCCCTTCTATTTATAGACTTTTTTCTGCTAAAATTTAGTAGGTTCTTATCATTTATACGAATTGATAATAACTTACGAATTTTTTTAAGTCACACACAATTCACCCCTTTCCCCCTTTTGCATGTCTTTATATTATCATTTGATATCAGAAAGAAGTTTCACATTTATTGTGTTTTACAGCACATGATAGATCATGGCAAACAATTTAAGAAGCCTTGAAGGACAATCCATCTCAAAGCATCCCTATTTCAATAAAAACAACTATTCTTATTAGAAAGAGAGAATGACTATTTATCTTTAATTTGTAGATATCAAACTCTGGCAAGTTATCAAAATTAGAGCTACACCTCCTGCTACTGACAACGTAGAAGTGTGGACTGGTGTTGATAGAAGAAACGGATAGCTGAATGTCAAAGCAAGACATTATCTAATCTGTGCAATATCTTTATGATAGTATGAAACGATATCCTACTATTCTACATCAAAGGAATGTGGGATAAACTTCAAGTTACTTTTGAAGGAACGAATTAGGAAAAGAAACATAAAATAAGTCTTTTAATCCATCAATACGAAACTATTTGCATGAAAAAAAGAGAGTTTATAGACGAATTCTTCAAACGGTTCAACAATGTCATCACAACCTTAAAGAACTTAGAAAAGGTATATCCCAATGATGAGCTTGTAACGAAGATTCTAAGGTCATTGCCAAAGGAATAGAGACCTAAAATAGAGACCTAAGTGACAACTCTAGAAACTGCAAAAGATCTTAACACTAATTCACTCAACTAGTTAAGAGGAAATTTGATGAGCCATAAAGTCGAGCTTAGGCGAGATGAAGGGTCTTCTTATAGAAGAGAAATGGCACTAAAAGCAGCTGATGAATCAAATCCATCAAACGGTGATGAAAGCGAAATGGAGTTACAAATAGATGGAGATGAAGAATTCAATTTCATAATTAGAAAATGTGTCTGTTTCTACAAAATGAAGCTAATCAAGAAAAGAGAAGGAAACAAAAAAAAAGTAGCAATACACAAAACAATCAAATCATATGCTATCACTGCAAGAAGCCTGGACACATAAGACCAAAATGTCCTCTTATTCAAAAGGATAAAATAGAGAACACTAAACTTAGAAAGTAAGCTATAACCGCAGCTTAGTTAGACGAGGATTTTGAAAACTTTGAACAATAAGAGCTTGAAGAAGTCAGCAATGTTTGTTTTATGGTTGAATCAGGAGACAATGAGGTATATTATTATGTCTCTGATATTGAAATTGACGAATTAAGAGATGCATATTATGAACTGTATGATTAGTATAAAAAATTAACAATAAACAAAAAGATTAAGAAGTTCAAAAATAATGATGCATCCTTCATAAATAAGATTAAATCATTAGAATATGAGAATAAAATTTTTTGTCTAAAATTATGTCTCTTGAAAATGACAATAAGCAAAAGATCTACGAAAAGGAATTCTTGGAACAAAAGGTAAGCCAGTTAGAGAATGTAATGCTTAAAAATTATTCTATTGAGGTAAAACAATTAGAATAAAAAGTTGTTACTCTAGAACTTGAGAAAGAAAATTTTGCTAAAAATCATTTCTCTAAAAAAGGATCTTGCCAATTTTGTTGAAGGAAGGAATAATCTTGATGCATTACTTGGGAATGATAAAGGTATTTTTAATAAGGCTGGAATATGATATAATGAAAATAATAATATGAGGTCATATAAGAATTTTTTTGTTAAATCCGACAATAGCCATAATCAAAACAACAGGAGCCTAATAGAGAACAAAAATCACAGTAATTCTCATTCATCTGTTTTGTGCAATTACTATGGTAGGTATAGTCATATTAGTCATTCCTGTAACTTTCGAAAAAATGAAGAAATTATCTGAAATATATATTTAGAGATCAAAAGGTCAAACCATTAACCTGAAAGGACCCATAAAAATTTGGTACCTAAAATGAAATAATACATTCTACAGATATGTTTCAAAACAGAGATAAGAGAAAATCAATGGATAGTTGATAATGATTGTTCAAGACATATGACAGGTGAAATATCACATTTTAACTATATTGAAAGGAAAGATGGAGTTTTTGAGAAGTTTTGCAGAAAAATTCAGATTAAAAAAAGATACTCATTACATCTATTTGGAGCGACCATTGAGGAGAATTCAATAAAAATTTTTTTGAAGATTTCTGTAATGAAATTTGCTTAATTCATAATTTGTTATGCCCAAGGACTCCTCAGCAAAATGGAGTTGTTGACAAAAAGAACAGGACTTTTGTTCATATGGCCAAGACAATGCTGAGTGAAAGTGGTCTACCTCATAGCTGCTGGGCAGAAGCTGTACCTACTGCTTGTTACATACTTAACAGGTGCTTTATATGACCTATTCTCAAAAAGACCCCTTATGAGTTATGGAAAGGAAGAAAATTGAATGTTGCTTACTTTCAAACATTTGGTTACAAGTGTTTCGTATTAAATAATGGAAAGGATGAACTTGAAAAATTTGATGCGAGAACAGATAAAGCTATTTTTCTGAGTTATAATATTGTCAGCAAAGGATTCAAAGTTTATAATAAAAAAACAAAGAGGATAAAAGAATAAATACATATGGTATTTGATGAAGCATTAACCTCAAAAACAACATCTGATTCAGATGATAAAGAGCATCATTCGATTCCTAAAAATACATTGCAGACTCAAATTACTCCTACATTACCTTCGAAATTACAAGATTAAAAAGGTTCTTCTAAAGCCAGGACAAAGCAGGCTCCTTCATCTCAGCAGAAGCCTATGCAATGAAGAACACCAAGAGAATGAAGAAGTTTAGATACACATCTATACACTCTGGAAGAACCTTCTAAAAGTCTAAGAATTAGATCATCCTTCAAAACACAATTATGTTGCCTTCATTTCACATTTAGAGCCAAAGACAGTTGAAGAGGCTCTTACTGATGAAAATTGGGTCTTAGAGATGAAAGATGAACTCAATCAGTTTGACAAAAATAAAGTTTAGGAGCTAGTACCTAGTACACAAAGCAAGTTAATCATTAGAACACGTTGGGTTTTTTGAAACAAACTTGATAAAAATGGTAAGGTGATAAGAAACAATGCTAGACTTATAGGTCAAGGTTATAATTAACAGTAAGGTATTGATTTTGATGAGACTTATGCACTTGTTGCTAAATTATAATCGATTAGAATTTTACTTGTCTTTGCATGCTATAGAAATTTGAAATTATTCCAAACGGATGTTAAAAATGCCTTCTTAAAGGGATATATTAACGAAGAAGTGTTTGTTAAGCAGCCTCCAGTTTTTGAAGATAAAAACTATCCTGATTACGTGATGAAGTTGACTACAGCTTTGTATGGTCTAAAGTAGATTCCTCGAGTATGAAATGAGAGGTTAAGTAACTTTCTGCTTGAGAATAACTTTGAAAGAGAAAAGGTAGATAAAACCTTATTTATTAAGAAAGGGGTGAACAATTTACTCATAGTGTAAATTTATGTTGATGACATAATATTTTGTGCTACTAATTAATCCTTTTATAAAAAATTCTCAGTTTTAATGTAAGGAGAGTTTGAAATGAGTATGATGGAATAACTAGCTTTCTTTCTTGGTTTGCAATTAGGTAAACAGAAAAAGGAATCTTCATAAGTCAAGATAAATACACAAAGGAACTCATCAAGAAATATCATTTTAAGAATGCCAAACCGATGGGTACTCCTATATATTCTGGAGCAAAACTTGATAAGGATGAAGAAGGCAAAGCTACAGATGAGATAAAGTATAGAGGAATGATTAGATTACTATTGTATCTCATAAGCTCGAGACCAGATAGTATGCTTAGTGTGTGTCTTTCCACACGCTTTCAATCAAATTTAAAAGAGAGCTACCTTTAAGTAGTCAAGAGGATTTTTCACTATCTTTGTGAAACTTTAGACTTTAGATTATGGTGTCCAAAAACTAATTCTTTTAATATAGTTGGCTATTGTGATGTAAATTATGTAGGTGATAAAGTTGATAGGAAAAACACAAATAATCACCGTCAATTTCTTGGAGGATGTCTAGTTTCTTATTCTTGGAAGAAATAAAAGTGTACATTGCCTTTAAAAACTAAAGCGGAATATATAGCAGCCACCAAGTGTTATGCTCAAATCTTATGGATAAAACATCAACTCCAGGATTTTTCTCTGAACTTTGATTATATTCATATACTGTGTGACAATATAAGTGTAATAAATCTCTCTAAAAATCATATGCATCATTCTAAGATAAAGCATATAGAAATTAAACGTTATTTTTCTTAGAGATCATGTTTTAGAAGGAACCATTGATCTATTGTATGTTAAAACTGAAAATCATGCAGTTGATATCTTTACTAAACCACTTTTAGAAGATATATTTTGTTTATTAAGAAAAGAGCTTTGTATGTGCAGATTATCTAACATTTAATTATGTTTCAAGATATTATAGTACTCCTTTTTACAAATATTAGCAAGCTCCTTCTAATTCTCTCTTTAGCAGGCTCCTCTTAATTAAATAGGCCAGAGTAAAAGTTTCTTAAAAAGGTAGTTACTAGGTGGTTTCGTTTCAGTTTTTAAAATGTGTGAGCTATTTTGACAACTCTTTTTTACATCTTTGTGCAATTCTGATATACTTCTTGATTGTTTAGTTCTTTCCATTCTTCTTGATAATGACAAAAGGGGAGATTTAACAGATGATATATTTTGCTATATTTTGCATAATGTTAATCTTACATGATGAATTGCTAACTGTTGAAATATTGTCATTCTGAACCTGTGATATGCCTCAGTTATCTTTCAAACAATAAACTCCTTATTAGAAGTTGTAAAAAATGGCTCTTTTTAATCACAGTTGACTTATAAAGATTACAGGTATCTTTCAAAATCCTTTATTATTATTTGAATTTTGAAAATATATCTGTTATTGCTTGTCATCATAAAAAAAGAGAGAAAGAGAATGTTAGCTCAAGGTTTTACATTAATGATTTTGACGATAACAATATAATATTTCAAATTTCATATTTGGATTATTTCCTTTCAAAAAGGTAACGATACAATTTCTTTTAAGGAAATAAACTCTAGTTATTAGTGATAGGATAGATGATTTCTTTCTTGCAAGAAACTTTTTAATGAACTTACCTTATTAGAAATGATTCCAAAACATTCGAAAGGATCTTACTAATTTGAATAATTAGCTCCTAAATTTTTGGCAAATTTTTTCTCTTAACGTCTGAATATTGGAAGATTTCAGCAGATATGATATCGAAGATTTGTTAGATACAAAGTCAACTTAGAATTAAAATGAAATAATAGTTAGTTGAAGAAAATGTCTACTTAAAGAAGAGCCATTGCATTTGTGCATAATACACAGATTTCTTACATACTTCAATAACATTAATATTCTTGAAAGTTATATCTATATCAAATTTCTTATGTCTTAGAAAGTGAAAACACTCTATTGAGAGACATTGTAGAAAACCTTTGTACTTTTTTTTTTGTTGAGAGCTCGTAGACATTTGTTAAACATTACGAGTGTGAAAGGTTAAAGAACCTTGAAAAATATAAACTTATGAGCTTGGAGAGGCTCGTGAAAATTTACTACTTGGAGTTTTATAGTGAAATGCTCAATTTGAATACTTGAGGACTAAATGTAGGCTTCGTTATAAGTCAAACTAGTATAAACTCTCTCTTTCTTAACTTTTAAAATTTGCATTATAGTGTGTGTGTTTAATTTACAAGAGGTTGCTTTATTTTTGGAATAGGCTTCTTCTGTTTTAATATTGCAAGAAATTCTTTTCACTTTTAATGGTAACACGCTTATTTCGTTTTAAACGTTAATAGGCTCTTTTCATTTTTTTAATGTTAACAAACTCCTTTTATTTTTTAAATGTTAATAGGCTCCTTTCATTTTTTTAACAAGCTCCTTTTATTTGTAGACTTTTTTGTTGAAATTTAGATGGCTCTTATCTTTTGCAAAAATTGATAGTAACTTATAAATTTTCTTAAGTCATACACAATTCACCCCCCTTTCTTGCGTGTGTTTGCTTTATCATAATTATCATGTTAAATTTTATTTTATTATAAATTTTGAGTTAAAACTTCTCATAAATTTTAAAAAAAATCAATTATTTTATTATTATTCTAAATTAAGTAAAAATTTTAATTTTTTTTAATAACAGATGTAAAACATTTGATTATTATATTGAATAAAATTATGAGTATATTATAAGAAATTAGACATATAATCGTTTGGTTTCATTTAACGGTTTCCAATAATGATAAAAACTAAACTAACTAATGATTTACAATTTTTACTAATTACAAACCAATTGTCTAATGATATAAGCAGTCTAAATAAATTAGTTTTAGATGATGTGTGATCAACTCTAATCAATTTTTTTTTCTATCTGATCATAATGAAATGAAACTCTTGTTGGGAAATCATAGAATTTGATTATGTGCATCAAAATAATTACAAAATCATTTCGTATGACTTCTCTAAAGTCAAAATCACTTTAAATATATAACATGATTAATAGATAGAACATAATAAAACATAAATATTAATTCGTATCTTACTATAAAACTTGATCCTTTTTTAGATTTCCTTCAAACTTTTTTTGAAACTAACTCATATTAATCACTATAGTCATACAAGTTTCCAACTTTCAATGGTATTCATAAAACATTTTGAGAGAACTTTACAATTGTTATAAATAGGCTTTCAATATTTTAATAATTTAATTGAAATTAAAATTTAATTTTAATTAAACTTTAATTAGAATTATAATTATTTCTAATTAAATATCAATTGTGTCTAAATAAGATCTCATATCTTATATTGATCATTGTTTATTTAATGTCTTATATTTAATCATAAAGTTTCTTAAAATTTATAATTAAGTACAACTTAATTAAAAGACCTTTTCTTTCTTCAACTCATTCTTTGTATGTGATATATTAAGTTTTCAAATATGTTGACAATATATATAATCATATCTAGGATTATATAAAGAAAACTTCTTTAATTTATCTTCAATTCTCTAATTAAACAATTTATATACATAGATCAAGATTTTCGTATAGTAATGCATCATTTCTACTCAAATATTTAAGAATTTCAAAGCATTTTTCACTAATCTTTCTGTGTATGATTTCTATATAATTCAATTTCCCTCATATAATGTTCTAATTGAACATTAAAGCATATAATTAAGGTCTAGTCTATTTAAGTCTAATAGTGTTAATTTTTTATCATTAGTAATTGATTCAATTAATCACACTTGAAAACTATTTTCAAAGTGTCATTCTACTTTGACTAGGATTTCTCGAATTATTATTAACCGATAATTAGGGTGATAAATCATATATTGATTACTTAACCACCTCCATAAAATTCATGTTATCTAATGACTATCGACCAAGCTAACCTTAACTAAAATAGGTCATACGTAATATCAAAACATAGCAATCCCTATACTTACTTTGAAGATCCTAAATGTTGGAAATTAAAAAAAATACATATTGCATTTTCACATTAAACAATATTCATGACTAAGTTATATAGGCTTACATTGTAATAAACTAGAGATAAACATAAGCTACAAATAAAGTAAAGTAGGTAACATGTCCCATTAACATCTAAAAGAAATTTCCAAAAATTAAGTAAATTGAACATCCTACTAACTCAAATACAACTTAAAATATAAAAAAAATCAATGATAAACATATGCTTAAATAACAAAACAATACAACCATTATTTTTAAAAATAGGAGATAACTAAGTAGTAGTTTGAAACACTTTAATAAACACTCCCCTTTACTTCAGACTTCATTGGGCACTTCTCTCCTCACATTTTGTAGCAAATTTCTTCAATATGATGCACTTCTCATTATCATAACTAAATTTTCTAGTGCCCTTTATCACCACTCTAATATTTTGGAGCACATTTCTCCACAATGGACATCTCACTAACTACTCTAGAAATGAATTTCTTTTTTTTATCACTTTTGTTAAATTGTTTGTTCTTCATCTTCAAATTTGTTATTCTTTCACAAATGTTCAAATCTTTTGCCTTTGTAACATTGAGGTTTTCCCTCATGTTGAGAGTTCTTTTCTTCAAGACTAAACTTTTTACAATTGCTACATTAAGGAACATTTTCTTTCCTTTTGATGATGAAGTCTTGGCTAGATAAGCTCTAAAAACTTTTTCTTCAATTTCATTATCCCTCATTGATCTTCTTTGGTCCATAGTTTGAAGAGCATTAGGTAACTTTACAAAGATTATTTTTGATAGATCTTTAGAATTTTCAAATGAGGAAATTTTTGACTCATTCCTTTCAGGGAGAGTCACAAGAAGCTTGTCCACTACTTGTTAACTAGGAAAATCTTCATCACACAATTTGATTTGATTGACAATGGACATGAGCTTATTTCAATATTCCTTAAAACCTTTGAATTTCTTCATCTTTAGCATCTCAAATTTTCTTTTGAGATTCAAAATTTGCTAAACCTTATTTGATTGTTGTCTTTGAACTCTTCCTTAAGCTTCTCTCATGCTTCTTTTGGTGATTCATAAGTCACTATTTTTGTAAAAATTTTCTCTAACATAGTCGAATGTAGATAAGAGAGGTTTTTGTTTCCCTACACATTTATTCATCATGTTTTTTGATTTGATTTAGTGTGGGATTTTCGAAAGAGGGATAAGACTAAAATCAACCTCTCACAAACTCAAGGCTTTTAAATAAGTTTACATTTTGATGGCCTATTAGTGATAATTTTCTTCATTAAAAATATGGATAAGAAGAGAAAAATTATTTGATGTCACTAGACCAAAGGTTGAACACTCATAAAAAAAATTACTCTATCCACACAAGCCTGTAAAACTCCTGGAGCTCTAATACCAAAATTGTTGGAAATAAAAAAATTGCTCATTGCATTTTCATTTTAAACAACATTCATGACCTAGTTATATAGGCTTACACTACAACAAACTACATATAAACACGAGCTAAAAATAAGAAAAAAGTGGGTGATATGTCCCACTATATCTAAAAATGTTTTCCAACAGGCAAGTAAAATGAACAGTCCACTAAATCAAGTACAAATTAACATAAAAAAATTCAATAATAAACATATGCTTAAATTTTAAAAAAATCACTACAATCACTATTTTTTTAAAAAAATAGGAAATAGTTAAATAGTGCACTTTATTTAACATTAATTAAAAGAATCACTTATAAAATCATCACAATGAGAATTTTCATAGACATATATACAAGTAATGTTCTAAATGGAATTCTCATATGGGATCAATTAATAAAATTGTTATCTAATAAGTATCCATACTTTTGTTTAAGTATCTTCTTACTTTAGTCTATGAAATTGGCTACTTTTCTCGTAAGAAAGAAACATAATGTATGTTATTTTTTAATGCTATTTTAATGTTTAATTTTAATAGAAGAATAACGATGAAAAATTTAGGGATAATACTTATGCAATATGAATATCATAATTATAATTTCATCATAATTTTATTTGCAATATACATTTATCTCATGGTCTTTATCATATATATCATATACATTTAAATATATATAAGTTACATAATATCTTTAAATTATTTTGTCTATAAACTATAACTAATCAATTAGTTATAGGGCATAAACTAACAACTTTCTCTCATGGAGCATGCAACTTGACTAGAAACATAAGAATATTCCACTCTATAACTCACTTATCACTAAAAGTAGTTAAATTCTATCAGCTAAAATAAATCTAAAGTTGACCTAATAGAATCAGGAGGCTTATCTATTAAGATGTAACTTGATGCAATTGTTAATAAAAATGCAATGAACAGGTAGGGAGAAAGAATTAGCCTATAGTAGGTGGTGAAACATTACCTAATGCTGTAATGTATTTGTTGCCTAAACGTGTAAAAGTCCACAGGATGTAAAGAAGTTTTAAAAAATCTTAATTCCATGGCTAAGGTCTAAGTTTAAAATCGCATAAGCACTAAGAACACATAATATATTCAAGTCCACATAAAAATAAATTCTCCCTTGTCTAAATAAATAACTACTTAATTTGGCTTCATAATTACCAAATTTTGATTTTAACTTATTGAATTTCGACAAATTGAAAATTATATGCAACAAATTTCATAATATAAAAAGTAAAAATTAATTCATCAAAGAATTGTAAAAGATGTTAAGAATTTTTATTTTTATAAATATTACAGTCTATCATATTAACTGTAATTGTAATTGCTTATTAGTAATTCTTAAAAATAATAGCTGCGTTCACTAGAATAATTTTCAGGCTAAAGTGCATACAAGGATCTATGAGCATACGGTAAGGCAGTATATAACTTGGAGACTTGTGACTAAAAGGAAAAATATTTGAGGCCAAAAAAGGATAGTTGTTGCAACTTGCACCAAAACCATCGCCCATCTACATCCGATAAATGGTCGCACTCGAACTTAAACAAAGTATATTAAGCTTTTTGTAAATTTCATGAACATTGATTGCGTCTACAATGATTAACTGCGCAATTATCAAGCATGCATTTTAAGATCTTTCCACACAAAATTCTGCTTGGAATCTAACGGAAAACAGGAAGACAGACCTGACCCTACAATTTTGGATGGGAGTCATGACCTATCGGGACTCATTTTTTATCTTCTTTTCCATTGTGGCCGTGATGGGATTTCTACGCTCTAATCAATATCTCAAAATGACCTGCGTCCACTGACTTTCTGAAAGCAGGCTGTCTTGTATTGTCATTGGCCCTAAACTCGCAGAAAAGCGAGGATTTTTCAATAAACAATATGTACTTAAAGTTTTATTATTTAAAACTTTTAATAATTATTCATCGGAATTGCACAACTTTGTGAGATGCATTGAAATAAGTTAAATAACTAGTACATATTGACGTAAATTCTTCAATCTTCATGTTTTGTTAAGAGTAAATTTAATAAATATGATTATAAATTCCTACACAATTCCAATATTGAGGTACATTTACAATATATCCTTTAATTTCAACCAGGATTCAATGCTTACAGTCAATTAAGTTCTTCCGTTATTTTTACTTGAAAGCATAATTCTTTTTAATTCCTAGAACATTAAATTGGGGCATTTTTCGTAATCATAGTTATTATTATGTAAAGATAAAAAAGAAATAGTTGGAGAGGTTTTAGAAGTTTAAAATGAAAATAATAATAATAATAATAATAATAATATCTACCCATTCCCTTGGGATAGATACTTGCATGATCAATGTCGCGCAAATCTTTGTGAAGATAGCGGTGGGAAACGACCCACGTTGCCTTCCATTCTCTCCCCCACATGCATGTCCCCATTTGGTTTGATGTGTATTCAACCCTTAACCAGACCAGGTTGCTGCGGCCCCCTCTCTCCCTCTCGTCCTCTCCCACTCTTGCATATTAATCTATTAAACAACACCAATAATAATAATAATTATTATTATTATTATTATGTCTCTAATAATTTCACTATTCGATATCTATTTTGCATTATTTCTATATTATTATATCTCAACTTGGTTTTTGCTTTGGAATGTTTTTTTTTTCCCCTGTTCCCTGGATACTGCAGATGATACCAAATGTGGTATGGTTTGGAGCCACTTCACCAGAGTCACGTCCATGACCTACTTCTCCTGTTTTAATTTGGTCCACTCTATTGGATAGATGGGATTGATTTCTTTCATTGATGTGACTGTTTTTGGTCCCTGGTACTATTCCTACTCGTTTACATTTTTTGTCATAGCTGACTAATATATCAGATTGATCTCTCTCAATCGCTCGATCTTTGATTTCCGTTGTAGCTTATAAAGATATTCCAACTCTTGAGCACTAAGAAAATAATGGAAGCAGGAACATACCGAGTCAAATTCAGGTTGGTTGTTCCGGAATTAATGGAAAAGAAAATATGCTCAGGCCTAGAAAATATGGCTAACAGCCTCAGCCTGGCCCATGACTGTTTTGATTTCCCAAGAAGTCAGCTTTTGCTATATTGGACTGACCAGAGCGAAGATTAAGCCATCTGCACCGAAATCTACAATCTGGTAGTGTGGACTGGTGGACTAAATATCATATTAAAATGTTCAAGGTTAATTAATGACTCCAGGTTTTTCAATACGATTGAGTTATGCCTCATTTTACTACACTGGTCTACTAATCAGCTTTGCACTTGACACCAGAAAATAAACAAAGACTTGATTAGCTTGAAAATTGACTAAACCAATGGTCCTATGAACAGGATAAAAATGGGAAATCGGTTCTGCCTTAGTTTCATTGAAAGAAAACAAAATTTACATTTGAAATTCGTCTGAAATATAGCCTTTCAGCCACAACCACAAGTAGGAGTTGAAACAACAGCTGCGGTCCTATTGGCCAACTCTTCCAACTTCCTAGCTTTCACTTCATTAAGAACATTTCTAGCCCATTCACCAAAGTAGGTCTCGTTAAAGCCAATTTTGCCGCCTTTGTAAATGGACATACACCGACGATCATCTTCCGGGTAAGGGCAATCATCGCCGTCGGGGTCTCGCCAAGCGCCTTGGTGTCTCATAGCAGACCAGCTGGCAATCCAATGGAACACAAATTGGCCAACGCCTGCGAGTTTTAACCATCCTTTTGGGAAGAATTCCATTACACTACTGTTTCTGTCCATTAGGAACATGTTGGTCAATTGAGCTCCGTGAGGAGACACCAGAATATCTGTAACGCTCATCAACTTCACCTGCGGTATCAACACATCATTTTCTAAATTATATCGTTACTATGTGCAAAAGCTTTCTGACCTTCGAATCCCAAGTGTTCAAGAACCTAGGCAATATTCGTTTAGTGCTCTACTAAAAGCAGCCTCTTTTAGTAACTTTTCTTTATAGAATTACCTTAAGTGGGAGCCATATGCAAGTGTTTTCGGATAGGATTAGGTTGAATACAACCAGTATACAGGTTTTAAATTCTTGTCAATGCATGAAAAGATCATCAATCAGAATATTAAAACAAGAAATCAATTGTAATCTGTTGGCCACTATAAATTAGGAGCATACTACTAACCTGTTCACAAACTGTTAGATTATTGGAGTGGGCCACAATCAACCTGCAACCTTTAACCTTAGCGCACTCCTTTTCAAAGATATGGATCACCATAGATTCATTTTTTAATGATCTCGGCCCAGTCCTCATTAATAAAGTCATTCCGATCACCGGAAATCCCTGTTGATCAACGTCAGCAATCCTACCTTGCAAACTTACATTACAATAAACTCTTGCCTTGCATCTTATCAAATCATAGGTCTCCATCCTCCTTTCCCTTGACATGCCTCCTTCATTGTGCCTCATAACCACAGCTTTCTCAAAACAAACTGCCTCATCATTATTAGCCCACTCAAACCCTTCAATGTATGGACTTCCACCAAATGTAGCTTCCACTACGATCCTCAGCCAAGTACCCATCTTGAACCTCAGCTCACCCCAGTGGTACAAAATCCATCTCTCTGGAGAGATGCAGCCGTTCTTTTTATACCAGGCAACAAATGGGAATACAGCAGAAAGACCATGCCAAATGTTATCGTAATTGTAATGGTTATATGACACAAAAGTCAGACCCTTCATGAGTGTAGCATTCAAGGGAAGGGCTTCAGGCCATGCAAGTGCGTAAGAGTTCCAAGAACCATCATGTGTGTCCCTTCCTTTCAGGCAAAGTAGCCTACCTTTTGAGCGTTCTGAAGGAAACTGCTGATATTGTACCTCACCGTCTTCATGATTATCATACATAGAACTCATGAACCATGTGTGGCCTTGAAGGGCTTTTTCTGAATAACGCAAGTCCTTGAGTGGGAGAAACGTGACTGACTGCTTTAGTTTTTTGACCATGGCCGATCGATGAAGCTGATCTTGGGTACAGTTGGAGGCTTTATAATTATTCCATTGGTGCACGAGGAACCATGGTGGTATTGAAGATGAAGATTCGGGTGGTGGGGTATGGAGAGATTGGATATGGAACAGAGTGAAGAGAGCGGTACAAGTAGCTAGAAGCAAGATGAATAGCTTAGGAGAATAGAAAGTAAATGCTCCCACAGTCCGTTGCTTAGGAACGTTGGTCTTGTTGGGACTGGGATTAGTGAGTCGACTACTCGCTAGCTCCGGAGATGACTTTGCCATTGATCATATGTGAGAACATTAGGTAATGCTGTTCTATCTCTCCCCCTTTCTAAAACAAATCATGAAGAGAAACAAGTCTATTCATTTATCTGGTTATCTCACAAGCTAAACCAGAAAAAGAAATAAAAAGAGAAGGAACCAAGTTTGATTGGGTTTAAAGCTACTTTATTTATAAATAAATGTTAAGTAAGTGCATGACAAGTGTGGCAAGATGGGTGAAAGAAGAGACCAAAAGAGAAGCAAGCTAACCATGTGAAGAAGAGCTGCTATGCAAAGCAACTTGTAAAAAAAGTGAAATAGCTGTGCGTTTCACGTATTTTGGCTGCCAAATGTTTTGATAGCCGGATAAAATAATTCAAGGATTTGCGGAGTTACCTATTAACAAAATTTTCTGGTGCACAGGAATAAACTACTTCCATACAAGGCTGAAACTTGAAGTTAAACCTCATTTTGACTTCTGGCCTTGGAATTCCCAGCCAGGACTTTTCAACTTTACTCAAAATCAGCACAAGATCCAAAGAAATGCTTCTCCTTTAATTTTAAGTTGCCATCTGCTTTTTTCTTGTTAGTGACGGAAATAAGCCCTAACAGCGGCAAAACGGGGTGGCTACCTCTTCCAGAGCAACAGGACCCTGCCCAGTAGTCGTAAGCATTTAAAATATAGCTTCTTTAAATTGATCGGATCACTAACACCAGCATTTTCCTTACCTATTATTTGCCTTCGTTCACCTCTAGACAAGCATGACATGGTAGAAAATCATGATACAGAATATGTACCCACACTCCTAATGTGAGGATTCTCTACCCTCTATTTAGAAAAAAAAATCACATCTTATCTATTTGCTTGTTATTATATCTTATATAATTAGTTATTTATTGTTTCAATTCAATTTATCTTAATTTTTAAGAGTTAATTAAATATTTAATTTGCAGGTATCTCTTTATATTGTTTCTATTTTGTATGTCCTTATATAAAGGCTTCAAAACTCTGGTTGAAAATTAAGTTTTTAGCCTATCTTCTCTTTAGAAAGATAACACTTCTTTTTATTTTTTTATTCTCTTTCAAATAATAGTATCAAAGTTTAAGATTTAAGAGTGAAAAAATGTAAGAACAAATTTCTTTAATCTATTCCTCATTTATGCTAGGGTTACATATTCCAATTTTGTGCTAATAGTCATCCCATACTTTAGGGGTTATTATGATCACCGGAATATGCTAATGAAGATTTCTTTTATTCAAAGGAGCCTTGGCTAGTTATCGAATATGGATTTTAAGAGCTACCAAAAGACATGGCTTTAACTAATTCCTAGAAAACCAAATTGGAAGCAAGAAGGAAAAAAATTATCTCTATTAGGTTATTGATGTCTCATCTTAGAAACTATTCTTTGCAAAGAAACTTGTAAAGTTATTTGGAACTCTATAAAGAAAATTATCAAGACTTTGTTAGGGTAAAGTGTGCACAACTTTAAGCCCTAAGAAGTAAGTTTAAGACTTTAGGAATGAAAGATGGCAATTTTTTCAACATTTATTATACCAAAATAATAGAGATAAGTAATAAGATTTGATTTTCTGGTAAGAAGGTAGACGATGTCACCATTTTTGAAAAATATTGCATGTTTCCTAACGTCGAAGTTTAATTCTATTGCCTACTCAATTGAAGAGTTAAAAGATATAGATGCACTATCTCTTGATTGCAAAAGCTTCATATTAGTCCATGAACTAAAGTTCAACAATAAAATAGAAAGTATTGAAGGCTTCTACTAAGGCTTATTCCAGCAATTGTAAAAGAAGGGATAAAGATAGAGATAAAGATAAGAGATAGAAAATGAAGAGATTGTGAAAATAAAAATGTCAGTAGGGATAATGAGTGGAGAAGAAAGCAATGGAGGTTTTTATCAATACTCATTCCAACAATTATAAAGGAAGGAGTGAAGGTAGAGATAGAGGTTGAGGATAAAGAGATTGTGAAAATAAAGATGCCAATAAGGATCGCAAAGCTACTAATGACAACCTTCACGATAAATACTGATTTTGACAAAATCTAATGTAAAGTGTTTTAGATGTCGTGAAGATGGTATACAAACTTTTTAGAGTGAGAGGATCTCCCTTATCTCTAAGATTTACATTCATCATGTTCTGTCTTTTCTTTCTAACCTCTAGATATTGATTATTGGTAACTTCCTGCTTTAACTAACTAAACTCCTGCCAACTTTTAAAAAGACTGCTTCTTATCTTAATTAGTATAGAGACACCCTTTTTTACCACCATTCCTTACCCAACCCCTCCCTCCCACTTTCTTGAGAATCACTAATCCTACCACCATCTCTCCTAACCCCTCTTACCCTTCCTATTCATCACTCCTCAATGATAACAAAGGCCTTCTGTCATTACCTTTATATGTAAAGTCTCCTTTTTCTAAATCTTCGAATGGTTATAATGCTCTTCCTTGATTCATTCATAAGGAATCTTCTACTTTAGCTTCTACTCTAGTGTATCTCTCCTCTTCTACTCCTCTTCATTCTTTTTTATTTGTTTCATTAGTAACACTTTTGTTTCTATATTAGTATTTACTATTCAAAAAACAAATTTCGAATGTTAGATGGTGAAACTCTAAGATTTAGAGAACGCTTTGTGTTATGTTCCATTTTCATATGAATGTTTATCACAAATGATTTGACAGAAGATCAGGTTGAAGAAGAAGTGAGGAACATAGATGTAGCATGTTATACAACTCAATAGAAAAGAATCTATGTTTCCTACCATATTTCAAAGGCATCAGGAAGTCATTGTGGTCCTCTTACCATTGATGAAACTTTTCAGGTAGTTGGAAGGATAACAGAAGGGCAGTACAAAACCATCAGAGTTAGAAATATTAGTTTCAACATAGAGCCTCTTGAGCACCTAATTATGCACCTTAGACCCTTGAGCTCTATATCGTCAATTGGAGATGTACTATACCTGTTTGGAAAACAAATTCTAAAGCTACCTCGACCTGATGACCTTGATCTCCCTGACAGAAACTTACCTTTCACACCTTCTGTTATTACAATCATTGAACTAGATGTCATACCTTCAGAATCATTTAGTACTACTATTGGTTTGAAAGAAGTACAACAGAAAAGTGATGTAGTCTTAGTCGAAGAAATTGAAGAAATTCATGAGAAGGCTGATGATCTACATGTTTCAGTGGGTGATTTACATAAGGAAGTAGCTCATATACGACAAGACCTCAAGTCACTCTACACTGAGATACAATTAATGTTCTCAGAGATTATGAAGCATCTACGGGAAAATTTTTTTTGATTAATAACAAATAGGGGGAGAGGAGAAAATGAGAGAGAAGAAGAGAAGAGAAGAGAAGAAGAGAAGAAAAAGAGAAGAAAGGAGAAGAAAGAAGGAGAAGAGAAGAAGTGAAACAAGAAGATAATATAGCTTACAATTTTTTTCTATTGTATATCTTCTTATAAATCATACTCGTCTTTCTAAAATTATGATTATTTGTTATCATAAAAAAGGGGGAGATTATTAAGTCAAAATGACTTCACATCTAATAATTTTGATGACATTCAAATAATATTATTATTAGAAATTGTTGAACCGTTTTGATCAGGAAGAAAGTGAGACAAATCAGAAATAAAAGTAAGACGAAAGAAAATAAGACAGAAGCGAAAGAAAAAGTAAGGTGAAAGAAAGTGAGACGGAAGCGAAAGCAAAAGTAAAACGAAAGAAAATGAGACAGAAGCGGAAGCAAAAGTAAGATGAAAGAAAGTAAAGAAAAACGGAAACAAAAGTAAGACAAAAGAAAATAAGACGGAAGTGGAAGCAAAAGTAAGACAAAAAAAGTGAGACGGAAGCGGAAGCAAAAGTAAGACGGAAGAAAATAAGACTAAGCAAAAACAAAAGTAAGACGGAAGAAAGTGAGACGAAGCGGAAGCAAAACTAAGACAAAAGAAACTAAGACAAAGCGGAAGCGAAACTAAGACGGAAGAAAATCTAAGACGAAGAACTGATACTACGTCGAACGGTTAACTAGTTTGAGTTAATTACAGAACCCAACTAAATAATTGTTTCTACAAGAATCAAGAATCAAGAAGTAAAAAGCAAAAAAGAAAGAAGCAGTTGAAGACGAAGGCTATAAATACAAGTCGGAGTCGAAGATTAAAAAGGTAGAGATTTTAAAAAGTTTTTTATCTTTAGAAAACACTGTATTCATTATGCAAAACACTAGAGCTATCATTACTGTAACAGAGCTCGCAATATCTTTCTATAAGAAAGAAGAAAAGCTGATAACCTGAAAAGGCTAAGTGAGAAAAACAATACTTGGTGTAAAAAACCTAAAGAGGCTCTGTGAAAAAGAATACTTGTATTTTTTTAGAAGAATAGTGAAATCTCATAAAAGATTTTGAGAACTGGACGTAGCCCACGGTTTGGGGTGAACCAGGATAAAATTACTGTGTCAACCTCTACTCTCTAACTCTCAACTTTTAATTTCTATTGTTTTATACAAGTATATAGAAGTTAATTGCAATACATTGTGATTGTTTACTTAATAGTTTTTGAAAAAAGTTATTTTTCAAAGAAATTTGAAAGGGGATTGTATTCACGCAAAAGGATACACAATTCAACCCCCCTCCCCCCTTCTTGTGCATTTTATCTATTGAACGTAAAGTCTATACTAATACGTGATTTACTTCATTTCACCTTCCCCTATCTTCTGTTTCATTTTTGACCCCTTCAGAAGATGGAATTGGACCTCAAGGTCTTCCTCAAAGCCGTAGGTCTCAAAGCCTTCTTTGAAATCTTCCTAAGAGGATGTTAACTCGATGACCCCAATGACAGTTATGTTATTTGTCCCTAGGCTGGTGCAAAATGATTAAGGTCAACATCTGTTCGAAATTAGTAAAAGTAAGTTATCTTAGTGGGGGCACACCACCCTTGCGGGACACGTGTCCAGATGTCATTTAGGACATCGGGCTCGTGACTCACAAGGGCAGGGTGTCTAACAAAAAATGTGATTTGAATGTGAATGTGCAAGCATGTGATCGATTGAGAATATGATATGTGAAATATTTCAATACATAAACGCATGTAAGATAAAGGAAGTTGTGATCGGAATCGCCAGGATAAAGAACTTAAAGCTTAGATTGTGAATAGAGCCTCAAGCTTAGTTGTAAATGTTTTGTAAATGTACCTGACATCCACTAAGAGATATAGGACATTATTTGACACAACTTGGTATCCACTATGGGATATGAGCTAGTAAAAAGGCATTTGGTCACAATGATAACAATAAATGAAAGTGAGTCTCACGTGCATTTCATTTATATTTGATATGTGTACTTTACCTAAATGAAATGACCATTATGATTGTTCTAAAAGTGAAAGGTGATACTTATGAATATGCAAAGATGTGAATTACAAGTTATGTGTATTGATGTGTTGCATGAATTGAGTGAACCATCGATGATGGTTACCTCATTGAGTTCGCAAAACTTACCTAAAATTTGCAATATTTTTCGAGCTCAGAAGGGTTACCCTGTTAGGCTAACGGGAGTACAAACACCTGCAGTCAAGTAAGAGATAGAGTTTGGGATCAGTTCGCGTTTGCATTTTTTTCTTTATTTTGTATCAAATAAAGTCTTCCACAATTATTGTAACTTGTGTATTCAAACATTTTTGTTTTGTAATAACTTTCCAGATTGGAGATGTTTGTAAATGATTTTGCAATGTGATGAAATTATGACTACAAGTATTTTGTATTTGTAAAGGGCCCAAGTAGCTATTGAAATTATGATGATTGTATTATTGTGACTGAAAAAGTTTATGACTAAAATGGGCCGAATTCGATATTGATTTCCACATACGCATTTGTTAATATTAAAAAATTGTACTGAATTTCAAGCGTCTGACTAACTGAGTATGCCAACATGCCATCCTCATGAAACATGGACTCGGATATCACTCAAAATGTTGGGTACGTATCTAATGAGAGTGGGTTGTTACACACATATATCCCAATCAACAAAATCAAATTGAGGTAAGATGTTATTTTTAACTAACCTTTGTACCCTTTCCTTGGATATATGATCTAATCTTTTATGCCACAAAAAAGCAGAAAATTCATTTTGTATACTACATTTACTTCCTATAATATGGTCAACATGAAACAAAGATGCAACAAAATCATCATCAAGATTGAAACAATACAAACAACGAATTATAGTTCCAGTAACATAATAGTACTTATGTTTATACAATAAAAAAAAAAACACCATTTCCAATCTTAAATTGAAATCCTACATTATCCAATTTTGCAACATAAACTAAATTCATAGGATATTCAGGAACATAAATACATTTTTCTAGATCTAGGTAACACCTAGTGTTTAAGATCAATATGTACGTCCCAATGCCCTCTATCCATACCTTCATTCTGTTCTCCATATATAAGAACTTTTCAACTCTATTTATAATTTGGATTGAAAGGAATCCTTGTTTAACATGTGACATATGAGTAGTTGCACCAGAATCTAACCACCAGGTATTATTAAGTACGTCAATAAGATTTGATTCAAAACATACTAAGATATAGTATGTACCTTTCTTTTCATACGAAGCCTTGCTTTTAGGACAATTTTTCTAAAAGTGACCAGGCTTCTTACAGAAGTGACACCTCTTATCTTTATTGATTCAACCCTCGTTAACTTTTCTAAAAGCTTTGTCGTTATCTTTGCCTTTCTTTCCTGTTTATTCTTGTTGCTACTAACGCCTTGATGAAAAGTGAGATGAATAGAGTGTTCCTTTATTTTCTTCAATCTTTCTTCCTCCTGAACCAACATGACCTTAATTTCTTAAAGGTTCTATTTTCCTTAATGGTGTTATAATTCACTTGGAACTGGCCAAACTCTAAAGAAAGGGAGTTGATAATGAACTGTACCAAAAAGGAATCACTCACATCTATACCCATGAATTTCAGCTTTGCAGCTAGGTTTGACATATGAGATACACGAATGTGAATAAGCTGTGACCAGTTAAACTTTTTGGTCATCAGCTCACTCGTTAAAGTCCTTACTATGGACTTGTCAGCTATATCAGACTGGGAGTATTCTTTAAGCTTTATCATGAACTCTTTTGCATTGTCCATTTTAAGCATTGATGGCTTTACTTTTTCTGGGATTATCATTCACATCAAATTCAACCTCAGCCTATTAGACCATTCCCAAGCCTCATGATAAGACTTTTCAGCTTCAGAACTAGTCTCAGTTATGGTTGCAGGCCTTGGGTCTGAAACTATGGCCAAGTCTAAATCCATTACACTCAATTAGAACTAGATTTGTTCGGACCAATCAGCACAGGTTAGACCATTGAACTTGATTAGCTCATTTTCTAAAGCAAACAAATTAGCAGATGCTGCAAACACATGTAGCTCACACATTAATACTTTGAGTAAACCTAAATGGATTCAAACTAAATAATACAATTTGATTATGCTTTTAAATTCTCCTTTTGGTGAAATTTAAATACATAGTTGTAACCTATTATGATGATATATATATAGTTCACTATAATGGACAATCAATCATATTCTAATCAACACACATGTTATCTTTGGATATACAATCATATTAACTAAATATGTTGATAAAGTCCCTTTAATGTCATTAATTATAAGCAGTGGTCTATCTTTGGGTGACCTCCTTACATTATAATTAATTATCTCAATTGTTCAGCTCAACCTTTATGTCATTTTAGCATCATATCATAATGAACAATTGAAATACTCACAATTAAATGATTAATGTTTTCAAGTTAGGCCACTTTGGTGACTAACAGGCTTTCCATGCAATAAATATTTAATTGGACAATTATCATACATAACAAATTTTAATTTAATTAGTTTTGTCAATTTGGTAACTAATAAGTATTCTAAATTACCATTATGTTATGTAGCACATGTATCATATAATATGAAATTTTAATTTCAAATATTACATAATATAAAATAGTCAATGTACCAAAGAAATATATAATATGGCACTGATTTTCCAAATTATATTATGTATAGAATATAAATCAATTATGAGTTAAATAATCCATTATAATTGGGTCATAATCATTTATTAACTCAATCTTAATCTTTAATGGGCCATAATCATTTAGAATAGAATTTTAAAAAAACCCCCAGAAAATAGAGGCGTCTGGAGGAAGAAGATAGCATAGCGTCTGGATTATTCCATCATTCCAGTTCTGCAACATATTAAATTGATTTTCATTTCATTTCTATACTAAAAACCAGTTTCAGAAATGCATGGAAATAAAAGAATAAAACAAAAACAAAATAAATGTGCAGCGTATGAAAACAAACAATACAGAAAAAAAAAACTTGAAAATCACATTCCAAAAACACAACAAACAATACCGTGCTCTGATACCAATTGTAATATATTTTGGATCGATGTTTGTAGACATACCTATATCCATGATTGTTTGTTTATAAAGCTTTATTTCCTCTCTTTTTCTTTCTTTAATGTGTTTCTTCAATGGTTCAGGATAACTATTCAACAAGTTTTTAAACTTATATAACGCCACCAACTAACATGTCATTTGATAATTGGAAGAGAGATAGAAAAGGGTCATTGACCCAATTGAGATCCATTATTTCATACCCAATAACCATTATCTTGGATGCTTTTCATTGGACTCAAATCTATAAGTCACATGAGCCATTAAATAATCTAACAATGATGTGTGAAGGAGACAACTCCTTTTGTTAACTTTTCGAGAAAGAGGGAGAATATTTGGGAATAAAGGTGAAATTAGGGTTATGTAAAAATTGAAGAGATATTATGCTTCTTTTTCTTTTCTGAAAATCATAGTGGCATTTAAAATCCACTTGGCCTTTCCAAATACACTTTTTATATAGAGTAATGGTGCGTGTATAACACTTCCTAATTTCCATCCAGAATAATCTAACATTGAGCAAACTCGTAAGTGTTTAGACTTTTATTAAGCAAATTAAAAAGTTTGGTCATAAATTGATCAAATCCAAAAAAGATTGGCTCCAATTTGTACTTTTAGCCTAAAAAGTTTAGATTATATGCATTAGTGAAATATAATTTTGATAAAAATAAAATTATTATAGAATTATATATATAATAATTGAATATGGATCAAATACTATTCTTATTTAAATAGAGTTAAATTAACCCATATCAAGCCAAAAACTAAAAATTATTATACACAAACTCAAATTTAACAGACAAATTTGTCGGGTACATACCTAACAATCTTTACCTTTCGTGGTTCAGCTTATTAAAAATTTATAGATCCTGTGATTGTGAGTTTTGCATTTAATGAAGCAAAAAAGTGGGAACATATCGTTATAAAAATAAATGAACAAGGAAAAAATTTCCTAAAAGGAAAATCGGACGTGTAGCCATGTAGGCTTTGTATGTTTACCAATTACCATATTCGAAGCCCACTCCTCACTTCTTGTTATGGATACTTTTATTAACATCCGAAAATCATCCGGTTCACATTGATACCTAATTTAACTGCCATAATTACTATAATGGGTCACTTTTTTAATTTATAAAAATATTTTAAAATTCGATAAATAAAACTGGGTTTAAATAATTCTTAAAACCTGTTTGTATTTAGTTAAAATTATTTTTTTACAAGCGGACTTCCAGAAAAATTTCAAGCACTTGCATGAAAATAACTGCAGGAAAATTAACATTAGATAAAGGTCATGTCATTGCCTTATATGTTCTATTCAGATTATTCAGGTAATAAAATAATTTAACTTATTTTAATAAATGAGATATGCGACCTGCTTCACGAGACAAGATCTTCTGTTCAATATTATCATATTTTATTCTGTTTTATAAAATCTCAGCTATTTATTTTCCAAGACTTACGCGAAGCTCACGCAAAATCTACGTGAAACTTATATAAATAAATAACTAAAATTTATTGGAAAAGAAACCGTAATATTATACATCCAGACTCCTGCCTTCTGCCTCGCTGTCTGTTTAAGTTTCGTTGTTCATTTTTTATGCATACGTAAAGAGAGCACGAGTAAAAAAGCTTGTAGCAGGTGAGACATGTCGATGTTGGCCGATTTCTTTATTAAGGTAGATGACCTGCTGGATCCTGTGCTTTAGTTTTTATACCTAAGAAGGAGATCAACAACCTCATTTTGTAATATACTTTGGAAGAGAAAGGTCAACTGTTGTAAGGCAGTGATTCATTTCTCTTCCGTCGAATCGATTGGCTCAATGGAACTGAAACCTTTGGCCCTTTTCCATTCTCTCCGTCGTTATATTTTTTATTACGTTTCTTTCGGCTACCCTTTAGACTAATAGTGTGATTAATGGAGACGGAAGGCCAAAAGAAAATGGCCATAAGTAGTATGAGGTGGAATGACTGGCACATTATAGCTCCGTCAAGAAAGGCTTTTCGTTCCACTTTAGAAGCAAATCTACAACCTGAAAATCCGGGCTATCAGTAACGTTTAAGGATAACTAGAGACTTCTGACTGATTAGGAGATTAGATTCCAGAATTGCAAAGCTTACTTACAATCATTATGTCTCACCCCCAAACATTACACTGAGGGTACCATCAGAGAAACTACTAAATAAACACAAGGCAACTTTCGTATATAGAGGAAGACGATGGTTCAGGGGCGGCCGCTTTCCTACCTACCTCATGGCCTCCACAAACCCAAACCCGTCCTCATGGTTAATCTTCAACAGTCCTGCGCGATCTCATAGTCAAACCCCGTTCATCCAAAATAAATAAATAAATAAGAGATGCTGTAGCTTCACACTGTACCTAAATATCCTGTACATAGCTAAGAAACAAACAGCAAGAGAGAGAGAGAGAGAGGGGTTGGCTTAAAAGGGTGACTAACTATGAATGCATAGAAATGGAAATAATTCTTAGGAACGTAATGGCAATCTGGGAATGTAAATTCAATGAGAAAAGACAAAATATACAACACGGAAACAAACAAAACAAGTGAAGTAAAGTTATGTAGCCTCCTTTGGCCCTGTATAATAATCAGTTTCTGAGATTGAAACACCAACCCTGCCTTTTCATATGGGTGACTCAGAATTATCAGACAGCCCAAACATGTCAGCATTAACACCAAAGTCTAAACGCTCCTGACAGAAACCCTTTTTCATATGTGTGAAAACAAAAACTGCCAATCAACTGTGCCAAAACCAAGAAACCAAAACTTTTAAAAAATAATGATACATTGCAGAAACATAACATAATCGAAGAAAATCACAATCTTTAACTTGATAAATTCAAAATATTTAAGAAAAAGTCATATGGGATTAAGAGAGGTATGTACCTTGAGGCCTGCAATTAGGGGGATCTTCAAAGAGTGATAAAGATAGCTGCTTGTGAGCAACTCCAATGTCGAATAGTATGAGGCCTGATCTTGGGTCATTAGCGATGATATCTCTCACTGGTAACCAAAGAAAAAGCTCTTCTTGGGACAAACCGACCACACCTATGAGGCTACCATAGCTGAGATTAGCCCTCACTACACTGTCAAAGAAGACTCTATCCTCATACTTGGTCAAGCAAGGACCATCAAGAAACACCTCTAAGCGACCATCTTCAGAGAGAGTGTAGTTCTTGACTTCCTTTGGCAGGAGACCGGCTGGCAAGCCTTTTGAGACGAGGAGGTCATGGATTGAAGAGGAAAATGAAAATGGTAAGGAGAGAAGGAGCACCACACTTAAAAAGACTATAGCTTTGGTCTTAAAGATGGCCATGCTGGTGATTCACCTCTTGGCTAGAGGAAAAGAGAAGGGATGGAGAGAGAAAGGTAGAGTGAGGGAGGTGGAACAGTGGAAAGGCTGTTAAAAGGAATAGTGAGGGTTTAGAAGTTGGGATACTATATTATTATTATTATTATTGTCATCTTTGGGCCAGGCAGAGGCAGCAGAGAGGGTTTTACATGTTTTGTAGTTTTGTAATTTAGCATCTAATGAGGCTTAATGAGAACAAACTGCCAGTTATGGGTGCCTTGCTTTATTTGTTTGCCTTGCAAGATCTAGACCTCCTTCCTTTAAGCAACGGACCTTGGAATCTTGTGCATAATATAAGTTGGGTACAGCATCTTCATTTTGTTTTAACTTCGCAACCGAAGGGAAAGTAAGAACTAAGAACTGAAGTGTCGGCGAAAATTTGAGGAAGGAAATTTTCAATTCAATTGATAAAAACATTTTTGAGTCTTTTTTCCTATTAATTTCATGATAAAAAAAGAGAAGAAGAGAGGGTCTTCTTGTCTCTTTACCTGTTCCTTGACTGTCTTTCCGCCTTAATTTTCTAAAGCCTCATCATTAGGCCACCTGCGGTGGACCTTGGCAGGTGAACGCCTTGATGCTTTCAGCCACGTGGATGCTACCACGTAGGGCACTCTGGACCCCGCTTGTGACTCGTGAATCACCAGTGTAACGTTGGTCAGGCATAAAAATACAAAAGCGAGAAAGATCAATCATCAAGAAAGTTGTCAGGCTGGCCCCACCAAACACTACTGTTGACCCTTTTATCGGCCACTTTTGGGTCGTCGGATTCACCAGATGTTTTAATCGAACGGTCCAACAATCTCGTTCTCTATTTACTTGAATGATGTTACAAACAAGCCTCATCTGAAGCAGCTCGCTGGAGAGCAATAGCACATTGTTAAATGCCTTCAACCAGGGCCAGATTTAAGAGGAGCTTATACTCAGTTCCAATCATGCTGCTTCAGCTATATGATTAATACTTGCAAGTGGAATAACTATGAAAGAGGAAGAGACAACAATTCATAACCCATTAGAGGTACAAACACAATGTTGTGCTGGAAAGAAACTGGTGGTAAAAGGACCAACAACATTTGATCACTGAGAAAATACAAGTGTAGAATGATTCCTAGCTTTGTAATCTAATGGAGCCAGCCAATACACAAGACAAAAAGGTCTCACACAATGGCCGGAGTTGTTCTTTTTCCTGGCAAATATACTCTACTTTTAGAAATAGGAGCCTGACCTGACCATTAAGTCAATGTCGTATTGAAGAATAAAAATGAGAGAGAATATTAACATGATAAATGACGCAAAAGCGTCCAAGAGTCTCAATTTAATGTTAAAGAAAGCGTCAATTGAGATTATCTATTCGTCAGCACTTTACTCTTTACGGACTGATCGGGTATGAGTAAGAATTACTCTAGAAATGAATAACTTAAAGGCACGTTCTCACAATTGAGATCCTCTTAAGACATCTAGCGGACTAACAAAAAAAAAAAAAAAAAAAAAAAAGAAAGCGCCAATTGAGATTATCATCCTCCAAACGGTTTGCTTGATCTCTTGGTTTGGTTTCCTACGAGTATTTGGTGGATGAGCATAATTTTTGTTCGTCATCATCTCATGTTTCGTCCTACTCCTTGACAAAGAAGGGAAAACAATAGGCTGTGGCAACTAGTAAACAGGTACAAAACGGAGTAGGTTGTTGATGCAGGCCGTTTCATCCATAGCTAAGCTAAGCTAAGAACCATTGTTTGTACAAGGCACATAACATAGAACTGAAGAGGAGTCCATAGCATTACTCCAAATTGATTCGTCTCCATCAGTTACATTTAATTCTGTAAACGAAGAATCTGAACAGAAAGGAAAGAACTTAAACTTTAAATATGCAGGACAAATGAGAAGGTTAACTTTCAAACAAACAAATCCAACTTTAAGAGTGTTCAGTGACTCAACATACATTCCCATTGTCAGAAAGACCAATTAGGGTGTATCGTACATGCTCGGAGTAGTAATGCCAACAAATAAGAACATAATGCCATCTGCACGAGGACAATTTCTATAGCAGTGCTGTTATTGCTTCTACAAAGGTTCGCCTTGGACCATTTTGGTGGCTTGGGTAATATGGGCAAAAAAGGAAGCCAATTTGGAAAGAAACATGACTCGTAAGTAAAAAAATGAAGAATTCTCAGAATGCCACACTCACGATGCTGCATTTTAGTCTAAAAGGCAGGTAACTTCAAGGCAATCCAAAGGAAACTGAAGATGTTTTTTTCCCTTGTATGCAACATAGAATAGCTCAAAACAGCATCACTGCCCATAGATGACAAACTGAGACAAGCAATTACCTTGATGTACTTGTTGGATCACAGTTCTGTTCGATCAAAAGCATGCGGAAGTTATCTGCAATTTCAGGTAATCCAGCAGCAGACAATGCATCCAAAAGCCTATTACCAGCAGAGATATCAAAGCCTGTAGAACTAGATTGCTTCCATTGGTCAATAACTTCACCCACTTCTTTGAAATGTCCAAGCACTAGATATGAAGAAAGAACGGAAATAAAGTTTCTGCTTGTCATTTTTTGTTTGGTCATTCTTAAGGATTTCCATATTTGATCTATTTTTCCTTTGTCTTGTAAACCAGCATACAAGATAATGAGGAAATCATATGTTATCCATTCTCTTTGTGTGATTGGTTTTCCAGCCTCAACCACAGTACCAGACTCTGTATTCATAAGAAGACCTGCTCTAACGTATATATTAACAATGTTAACATATCTCAGCCAATCATCATTAGTAGTAGAATCATGGCTCATCTCATCCAATATTTTTCTAACTTGATCAATATCCAGAGCAGCTGCACATGAACTTATCCATAAATTGTAAGTAAAGATGTCAGGAACAACCTTTTGGCGTTTCAGCTCTTCAACAATTAAAGGAACTTTCTCCACTTGCCCAACGGACATATATAAAGTCATCATCTCATTGTATGTTAGAGCAGAAAAGGACAGGTTTGAACCCTTTATTCTCTCAAAAAATTCCTCAGCTCTTTCAATTAGTTTTGCCCCAGCATAAGAGTGGAGGAGAGCAGTGTAAGTTTCACTTGTTTTGGCCGAGTGAGGGAGACCTTCAAAGTATCGCTCAGCAGCATCAACACCGAAAACTTTTGTTATCAAGTCAATACGAGTTGCGTAGTCATAGTCGGATAATTTAAACTCTTCATGCGTAGTCATCCACTCAGATATCTATAAATTCATATTCAATTAAGAGAGCTTAACAAGCACACTATGAGAGCAAGAAAGAGAGAGAAACTAGTTAATATTTCTATCATAGCAGTGAAAGATTTGATAGCTGTATAAATTATGCATTTGTTTGAACAAGAATTTGCTTAAAACATCATTATGAGTTGTAACAAAAGCCGGATTTGGCAACAAGACAAAGTCATTTCACATACAAAATAAACTCCAGCAACCTGCATCTTTTGCACTTAATCTTCTCCTTGTACTTTATATAATTTTTTTTCTTTTTCTGAACCTAAGCCCCAGCAACTTTTTGATATTGCTTTACAGGAGGGAATTACATGTAGATTGTTCTTCCAGCTGAAAAAATACTTCTCAGAAAAAATTTGTGTGCTACTTCTATATTCTAAGCATTTGCCAATCTATCTTTCAGGAAACTTGTTCTCTATGTATCATCATTAGATATTCATATGTTCACATTCGAAAGCATTTCGTGGACATTATTTGCTATTGTTAAATAAAATAAAGAAAGAAAATACATCTGATGTATAAGATCAGCCATGGTTAAAACCAGAACTCAGAATTATGATAGTAGAAGTCCGTAACAAATGACATCAGAAGTATACGAGTTCAAATCCACTGTGACAAGACAACCAATATAAAATTCAAGTATATAGAACATCAAACCGCTATTCAAGACCAATATAACTGAATTCAGTTATATCCGTTGTAGTTTGCAACCCCTAACGTCCCCTTTCTCACTTTCCTATGTTTCTCATACATTCCGAAAAAGTTTGGTAGTGGGAGTATCGCTATCGTTACTTCAAATATCTTTTTTCCACCAACCTAGTCTCACAAATGATCAAGAGCTCGTGACTTATGATAATGAATTACCAGTGGCATCCTCAGTTCCAACATCATAGAAACACAACTAGGCAACGACCCTTGAAACAGTAAAAAGAAATTCATCACAAACACACAAGTTTCTGGCGATCATAAAAGTAGGTGTGATGTAGGACATAAAAACAAAGGAAAAAAAGCAAACGGCTAACCTCTAGAGCATGCTTATAACGCTGAGACTGCCTGAGCTCTTTGGAGATTTGCCGAAGCTCAGAGGCCGTAACAGTCTTACCTTCGCTAACCCATCTCTGAATAGCGTTAACGGCGCTTCGCTTTGGAAGTCTAAGCCTGAAAATTCTACTCTTCAAGTCATCACCCACTTCCTTTGCATTCAATTCCTCGTCCAACACTTCTTCGCTTCGCGGAGCACCCGAATAGAGAAATCGTCCACCAAATACACTAGTTTTCTCCGAGGCACAAAGACATCGAATTTCGCTGTCGATGCAGTTACGAAAGAGAAAGCAGTAAGAGAACGAAAATGCAGAAAGAATTTAGTTAAAGATGCATACTTGATTGTGTTTTTTGCTTGGTAGTTCGGAAATTACAGGAAGATTGAGAAAAGACGAAAAAATTTGGATCTTTCTGAGTTTTAAATTCCATAAAGAAAACATTTTTCCCTTAATTTGGAGTTTGTGCATCTCTTAAGGTACCGAAGAAAGGGTTGGATCGAGCTTACAGCCTGAGACTGAAGAGAAGTGAGCGGGACGCCATTGATGGAGCTCTTCCTTAGGTTTCTATAAGATTCCTCAGATTTCTTACTCTTACATCGCCTTGAAAACAGGGTTGTTTTTTTAAATTTATGGTTAAACAAATATATTTAACACCCACGTAGTGCCGGAAATCGGATGGTTTACAAATATATATATATATATATATATATAATTTTTATCATCTCGTAATATCCAGAAACAAGTCGTCCGGCTCTTATTACCATTTAGTAACATTTCCACCAAACAGCTAATAATCCTGAATTGGTTTACATAAAAATTATAATCAAATTGCAGTACTGTACAGGTGGTGATATGATTGTAGCTCTATCCGCCTCTTTTGTTAAAAAACAATAACAAGCCCACACGGACTCAACCAGTAGGGTCTCTCGTGGGGTGGACCAAGCTTGTCGTTGGGTAGGTGAAGGTTAATACGGATGATGCAGTACACTCGAGTATTCGGACAATTGTCGCTGGAGGGCTTAATCATGACTGGCAGGGGGAATAGAAAGGGGGGTTTCAGCACCACCTCGAAGGAAGTTCCCCATTGTCAGCGGAGTTATGAAGGGTGTTCTCGGGCCTCACTTTGGCTTGGGATCTAGGATTTCATTGGGTGGTGCTTGAAGTCGACTCTCTAGAAGTCATTAATCTTCTCTCTACTCCGCCCATTTTTCTAACGGATATTTCCTTTTTGGTGACAGATATCCAGCAGCTGCTGCAGCGGGAGTGGTCGTGTCAACTCCAGCATGTTTTTCAGGAAGGGAATCAATGTGCAGACAGTCTAGCTCGTCTAGCGGGCCGCTTACGCCTTGGCCTGCTTCTCTTTCAAGAGCCCCCTTTGGGCCTCCAGGAGCTCCTCCACCAGGATGCGCTCGGTGCAGCCCTAGGACTTTAATGTAGATTTATGTTTTTCTTTTTCCTCTTGTAACCAAAAAAAAAAAAACAATAACAATCAGCATTTGTAGATTCTCACAAGATAGTACTTGTTAATAAACAACATGCTCTCAACTCAACCAACTCTCAACTCAACATGCTCAACTGAAACCGATCGCTAGGCTACTAAAAAAGTCCGCATACGTGAGAGGGATGAAGATCTCCCTCCTACTGCACCTGCTTCTCAGAGCAACTCAGTAAGTTACAGTGAGATAGTAACTGGACAAACAGAAACTGGCAGAGGGGAAAAACTCATGAACTGACCTGAAGAAGATCCCATTGAAATCATAGAGAGAAACATATCTATCGTCCAAGGAAAATTTGGAATGGGTTTAGAACTTTCCGACACCTTCAAAGGCAAGTTGGACAAAATTTAGACAAAGGTTGTTGTTATCAAACTTTTAGGCCGAACAATTGGATTCAACATGCCCAAATACGACTGATTTCACTACAGAAACCAAAGGGCCCAATCAAAATAGTTGACATCGAAAATGAATTTTACCTTGTTAATTTCATGGAGGAGGAAGACTTTGTGCATACATTTACCCAGGGGCCTTGGATCATCACAGGTTACGTTCTATCAGTTCATCCATGGTATCCCAAATTCAGACCCTCCTCCGGTAAAAGAACTCACGTAGTGGCATGGGTGAGGTTTCCCGATCTTTCCATCGCTCGATACCATCCTTTGATCCTAAAAGCTCTTGGAAATCTAATGGGTCCAACAGTCAAAATTGACAATCACACACAACTCACACAAAGGGGCAAATTTGCTTGGGTAATTGTAGACATTGATCTCAGCTCTCTGCTTCGACCCCTCATTCAGCTAGATGGTGAGCTTATTAAGGTAGCTTACGAGAGGCTCCCACAGATTTGTTTCGGTTGTAGGAGGGTCGGACACGGAGCAAGCAACTGCCCCATGAAATTGCCTGAAACTCCTGAACTTGTGCAACCCCTTGATGACCCGATACTACCCATCTGGCCCAACAACCATCCAACTGCTACCACCGGAGACTCTCAACCAAACGAGTACGGGCCATGGATGCAGGTGATTCGCCGCCCTCGCCAACCTCCGACTACCCCCACGGCCCAACGAAAAAACGGCTCCACGAAAAAACGGCTCCCAACACGTTAATTTGAAAGGCTCGTGGTTCATGGCTCTGATAGAGAAAGAGTCATTGGTGAATGACTCAGACACACCTCAATCAAGTGAGGTGACCCCAAGGATGAAATCGCACCAGACGAAGCTTCAGCCCCAATTCGCCACAAAATCCCTAGCCCCATTGACGTTTAAAGAAGGACGAACAAAACGCTTGTTGTCTCATAACGACATGGTCTCAGCAACATCTCGCATAACACAACACCGCATGCTCCTCTCAAGACCCACACGACATCATAAGCTCCACTCCAGGGCCAAGGCGTGGGCTAAGCTGGAAAGGCCCAAGACGCAGGCCAAGCTGGTTAAATCCAACATTTGGGCTAAAATCCACACCTCCAAGCCATGCTTCCCTCAAAGCCCGTTCCAACAGCAATCCAAAGCCAAAACATGGACCATGTGACCCTATCCATTCCCTTCCACGCGGAAATTATAATTCACGATAAATCTATCACTCTGTCCACAAATGCGAAATTGAGTTGCAGAGACATGGAGCAGGAAGACCAAACACACGCTACTTCAACATCGTCTAGCCTCACGCAAAATATCCTCCCCCCACCCCCCC
>JANITW010000236.1:59664638-59678706 GCA_027564335.1 Erythroxylum williamsii | reverse complement strand
GTTTTAGCAATTAGTTAGTATTTATTAGTTTAATTTAATGCCAATTCCATATTTTGCATGATTTAGGTATTAATTTTGTATTAAGAATATGTTAATTGTTAAATTAATTAATTTAATTTAAATTTTAAGAATTGCATTAGCAATTGCATAATTAGATTAATTTTGTATTAAGAATAGGTTAATGGTTAAATTTTAGGAATTGTTGTAGCAATTGTATAATTAGATTAATTTTGTTTGTTAATTGCATTTTTATTGTGCTATTAAATGTATTAGTTTATTTTTAATTATTTTATCAATTACATTATTTTTTATTTAATTTCATTTGTAATTATCTGTTTTTGCAATTGCATAACATAGTGAGTATACAAATTCAGTGTGGGAAGATTTTACTTTTTCGTATTAATAATAGTTATTTTCTCACATTTTATTTCATTTTCGGTATAGTGACAAGAAGAAAAAAAGGTCAGGCAACAATAAAGATTAAAGGAGGTATCAAGGAAAAGATAGAGAGATGAAGGTTATCTAGAGACCTGAGTGAAGTTTGCTAATCATAAGTGAGAGAGAATACAGCACATCCACAAGAGCGACATAAGATGTTGGTTTTTAATGTCGAAAAGGGAAAATTCTAAAGGATTAAGGACAAGAGGTTTTGGACTGACGGATGCATAGACTAAGATGTGTTAAAGTAGATTGGTATGGCCTAGTAGGTCTGGGAGTTAATCAATATTAGAGTGTATTCTCAATTCTTCAAGATTATAGACAATGTCGACTCTGGGCAAGGGCCAGCAAGGCATAAGGCACCTGCCCAGGGCCCACTATGAGAGGGGGCCCTACCTTGCCTTACTCCACCTCCTCTCTTAAGACACTACACACTAGTGATGTTTTAGGTTTTACTGTTGTCTCTCTTCTGTTTTGCGTTGCACTCCAAGTCCAACAGCCTCTTGTAACGTTATCATCATTTCTTTAAATGATAGTTAGATCTTAAAACTTATAAGTTAACATTGTAGTCCTCCTGTTTATAAATAGTCTTGAAATATTTAAGTGTACTTTTACGTTCTAATTTCTTTATTGTCATCAATATATGTATTTAAAATACTCTATCTCAAAAATTAGCAGCAAAAAATTTTACGATTCTGTCTTTTGAGTTCTGAGTATAATTTAAAGATAAAGTTTATAATTTTTAATGTATTTTTACTCTTTGTAAAGTTGTTGGAGTTTGGTTATGCCTGCATACTTCTTCCAGTTCCATACAGGTACTTTTGTTCTTTTTTTATCAACTGTGTTATAATTAGTTTATATTATGTTGCCTAAAAAACATTTGTCTAGAAGTAGAAAAAGGAAAAAAGAAAACAAGTAGTAGTTGATAGAATCCAAAAAAGGAGCAATAAATAATTTATTAAAAGAGTATGCTCCTCTAGTAAAAGTCCCAAGAAATTAGGTGAAGATAGTTTTGATTAACATAAAGAAAACTTAAGTGATGAGATTCATATTCACAAGGATATTAGAAATCTGAGTGAGGATGATCATATACCAAATGCATCCACTTCAGAAAATTTAAAGTATATTGAGCAAGTAAGCCTTATATTGGGCAATATTGATCTTGATAATATTATTAATGATTTTGCATCTAAAAATGTACGGAGAAATTGTTTTTTATAAATCATGATCCTCTGTGTATTTGTTAGTGTTATGATCATTTAATATTTAGTTGATTGTGTAAACTTATAAATTGAGTCATTTATGTTTCAGACAAATATGTAAACTTAAGTATATTGTCGATTTATTGGGGCCCTTTTTTTTTTATTTCGCCCAGGGCCTACCAAACCTCACTTGTTGATAGAGATAACTATCAAATTAATTATAAAGTAAATCTCGTTAACGATTATTCTTTCATCGCATCTCAGTACTTTGATGCTACTACTTAGCAAATAGTACACTAAATCTCCAAATGGATCAAAGATGTGGCATATTGTGGATTATGAATCATTATGGACGTCTTTAGGAAAAATATGACTTCCTACATACTTTTGAAATGATATCACTACTTGCAATATTTCCATCAAGTTTTAGTGAGACCTCGGCACCATCCAACCATGGCATTGTAGAAATACAAACATGATTTTCATGTTCATGATAGCCTAAATTATAGTGTGATATTTCCCCTTAATTATTGAGTATTAGATTAAGAATCAATTAATTAATCATTAGATGTGCGAGTAATCTCTATAAATTCCTCTTTCTATTAGAATAAAAATAGAAAGTCTCTTTTATTTTCTTCTTTCCTAGTCAATTAAACCTTACTAATAGGAATATGATTACTTAGAATTGTGATTGATCAATAATTTAAACTTGAATATCTTATATTTTTTATACTTTTTGAAATCCATTATCTTTAATGAAATAATTGAACTCATACATACGTTTAGGATCTATAGAAATTAACTTATACAAGTAAATTTTTTAGAGTTGAGAGTACTAAAAGATGAAAAGATGTGTTGAGAGTACTAAAAGATGAAAAGATGTGTATCCAAATTATTTTAGTTTCGAAATTTTCTCTATGTAAGTTTAATACACATGTAAATCACATATGCTCTTGAAAAAGTAATGGAGCACTAGAACAAATTAATAGAAACACTATCAGGAATGAAGAGATAAAATCTAGATCAATATAAAATTATATCATTTGGAGACTATGAAATTTTAAAAAATTAAAAAAAAGACTACATTCATATTGAAAGTTTTGAACTTAAAGAACCGAACTAAAAAATTGATTGCATTGAGACCAGATATGTATCATCCCATTTTGTAACTACTTGAAACTAATTATATGTCATGCAATTTTATCTTGAGTGTTTATGTGGTCCAAAAAATATTTCTTGATGTAATTAGATGAGAGTTTATAAGAAATGAAATGATTTACTTGACAAATTTATCTTTATTGTCAATCTTTGGATATGTGACGTTAATATGCATGCTATAGAGCTTCCAATAAAGTAGTTGTGAAAGTTTAGTAGTAAATTGTGAAATCACACATGAAAATTGTGTGTCACAATCTTATATCTAAGTATATATAATAGATATGAAAATAAAATGCTCTTAAAAGATTAAGTGGAACATTTAAAATTTTTGAAATAGAATAACAAATTTTTTAAAAAAATATTGGATTGATATAGAATTTTGAAAGTTTTAAAAACTAAAGAACTATACCTAAAAGAGAATGCATTCAACATCGAATGTTTTGCAAATTAAAGAAATAAAATATAAAAAATAATGTAGTTAGATGGAAAATAGTACTATTTACAAATTATTTCAAATTTGTTAAGTAAAATAGTAGTATTGGAATATTAAATAACAACACTGAAGAGTTGACACACATTGAAATTTGTATAATAACAATAAATACATCTATTAATGCTTGGAGAATAACAACATACAAATGTGCTCATAAGTTTGAATAATAAAAAGAAATCCACATAAGCGAGATGAGAAATTAAAAGAACCTACAAAATATTGGAGAGTAGAAAGTTATGGATGCACTAAAGATGCTATAAGTGTATGTAAAAATCATTTTGTTGTGAATGGATTCTATGTAAGTGTATTTCTATCTGACAATGGTCTTCATAATATAAGTTGTTTATAAAGTTATACTACCTTATGTGCTATAGTTTGGAAGTGCTATTGTATAGAAATTATACAAAAGTTGGTAATAGTATAGAAATTATAAAAGAAATTTGTAATCTTATTGGCAACAAAGTAAATAGTCTAAAAGATTGATTATTATGAGGCCAAACAATCAAAAGTCTCACATTCCAAACGATAAAACTTTGAATAGTTTAAAAGATTAAGTTCAACCTAATCGATTAAAATGTCTCACATTCTAGAAGATAAAACTTTGAATTCAAAAGATTATATCAAACCTACTTGCTTACATTCTAGCATAGATTTTAATGTTCATCTTCATTTCCTATCTATGTTGCAAATATTTAACTAATAAAAACCTTTAACTTGTTTCATTTCTTAAGTATTTAAGACTTTTGTGCATAAGGCTAACTGATTCTCTTTCTCATTTCTTTAATATTCATCATAGTCTCTCTACTTTATGTTGATATCTTAATAGCTTTAATATCTTTAATAGTAGTTGCAATAGGTATTTTGACCCTTTTTTAATAGTAGATCTATCGTAACTTCTTGTCCTCCTTTTATTTCTTTTTATTGATCTACTACTTTATTTAACCAAATATCTCATATGACATTTTTTATTAAGAAAATAATAAGAATTAATTTAAGGATATGTCTTTGTATTAATTGGTATTGTCATATGTGCACATTGATTTCCATAATCAATTATTATGGTTCTCTTCTTAAAGTTTAGATTGATTATTTTGATAATGATACTCTTATAGAGGTTATAGTATCATCATATGTGTCATATTGATTCCTATAATTGATTGTTATAGTTCTTTTCCTGAAGTGCTTATTAATTGTTGTGATAGTAGTTCTCTGCAAGGTGGCCAGAGTATCATGCCTTAAAATTGAGCCAATCTTATTATATTTGTGATAAACTATCACTCAATGATAATGTGTAACCATTAAAACCTTACCATCAAGTTAAGGTTAATTACCTACTTGATATCACAATACACAACACAATTAAAAATAAAAATAAAAATCTCATTAATAATAAAAAGTATTTATATTGTAGTAATAATTAATCTGAACCAATTGTTAATTAACTTAAATATGAATATTTTTTCATAGTCAAATTAATAATAAAAATACCATCTAACTAAGAAATTTCATTATCCTTATAATCGAATATAATAATCAATTCCATCGATATCTTAATTCTCCTTTTTAGTTTTCTAACCTAAAAAACACATGTAATAGGATTGTATAATCCAATTATGATAAGAAAAATATTATAACTCCTACTATGTTAATATTACAAGATAGAAAATCTCATCATACAATCTCCGTAACTTGTTAATAGTAGTAAATGTATATGATCTTCAATGACTTATACATATCATATAATGCTTAATTATTCTATAAAATTCTTACAATGCCTTGTACTAAGGGAAGGTGTCAACTAATACACCAAATAATATAGTAGTTCTTATTTTGATATCAATTAATAAGTCTTGACTATCATTACATTTCATGTATTTTGTAGCACAACACAACACAACATCCTTTTAAGACATCAAATATATCACTATGCACACATCAATTACTACAAGATACTAGTTATATGCAGACAACATTGACATCATGAGTCTAACCATAAGCAGTATCCAAATTGATAATTGGCATATATATAACACGGAAGATTACATAATGCATGTATTATAACCATATGTCAATAGTCACATGATTCCATACTTACCACACATGTCTAATTTTCCTAAAATTTATAATATAATGAAAATTCTAAATATATCATTATCCTAATGTGAAGTTTGTGTAATTGTATCTTATTTCTGTCAAAGAATGCATACAATCAGTTAAACATCATAAAATAAATATGTTATAACATACAATTAACAAAATAATCAACCTAAAAAAATTATATTTAGATATACTACATGTTAAGTACATAAAATAGTCAATCCTCTCTTTAGTGTAAAAACATATGAACATTACGAATCCATACTATTATTGTTAAATCCTACTAAAATTAAAAAAATCGCTTATAAATTGGTCTTTATTCATCATGTGTGACTTTTCTCTTGAATTATGTTTTAGTTTTGATGAGCTTCAAATAATATCCTACTATTATTATAATACTCAACTAATAGTGAAGTGGTAGTTAGGATTGACTCCACTTGAAGCTGTAAAATACTAGATCTAATCTTAAAGGTAATATCTAATCAATAATAAAGATGGATTTGATTAATTGATTTCTAATAATAAACTAAAATAAATTAAGGATTAACTACTTTGAGTCACCACAGGAACATTGCACAATAATTAAAGAGATTATTAATATATAAGGAAATATGTAGACTAGATTTGTCTAAAAATTCATCTTATATGTTTCTTTGATTATAAGAATTATATTTTTTTGATCAATGAAGTCTCTTAGGGTACTGTTGATGTATAATCACTTATTCCTAAATAGGTTAACTGATATCTCTATATGATTAAATTGTATCATAATGCATTATACTTCTTAAAATCTTACCAAACTTAAAGGGTCATGTAGGTCTATCTCTAGATTCCCATTCAATCTTTAATATATATGCCAAAGACCATTTCATATATAGGTTCTTGACTATGCCTACATGTAACTCAAGTTAAACCTAAGCTCTCTATTATATATGGTCAACATTAAGAATAAAATGTATAATTCTTAAATAAACCTTTATTAAATTTTAGTAAAAACATATAAAATTCATTAGGATTTCATCTATTCTCTATATTAAAGTATTTAAGCACAAATCATCCTTGCAAATACAAAAACAATAGTTAAAACGAAGAAGAAAACTCATTCTAAGGTATCCCTTAATGAAAATCTCTATCTTCTGTTGGTGATTGTTTCTTCATAATGACTTTAAGTCTCTCTCTATTGAAAATGGCCTTCGAATGTGTTCTTTCTTTAGGTAGATAACAACTAACCCTAGCTAAAACTAAAGTCTAGAATGAAACAAAAATTAAATTGAAAGCAAAACCTTATTTATAACACTTTTATAATTTTTTTGTCAGCCATGGATACAATTTAAGATATGACTGAGTCTTATGTAGTGTGATTTTTTGTTCCTAATTTTAAATATGGACATATGCTCAAATACAATAGTGTAACTTTTTACTTCTCTTCTGATTACCATAGGACCTTCCTTCAGCCCATGTATTAAAGTTTGTATTTGTTTATTTCTTTTTCATGAGAGGCATAGACTATAACATAACTATATGTTAGACTATGTTTTCTAGGAAGTGGTGCTCGCTTTATATTTTATCTTGCAATCTCCTTCATTCTTGATTATATCATTTCTCAAATAATTTTTCCATAACTACTTAAAGAGAGACATAAAATCAATTGAAGCAAGATAATTTGGATTAAAAACATAGTAAAACACTAAAAAATTATAAGCATTTTCATCCATATCAAGTTTGCATGAAAATTGATAAAAAGAAAAAAATTAATTTATCAAAAGAATGAAGAAACTTTATCATCAAAACTATTTTCTTTCTAAAGAAAATAATAAACAAACTTTCACAATAAAAAAGAATTTAAATTCTATTATTTTGATTTATAGATTTACTATAAGTTCCAAAAATGCCAAATACAAATAAAAAAAAATTAAAAAAGTATATAGAAGGCTGAACCTTCTTGTAATTTTAATTTTATAAAATTAGTTCAAATAAATATAAAATGGGATGGAATGTGATAAAAACAAATTTAAAAATTTTAAATTAATATTTCCAAAATTGTGACTTATAATATATGGAATCAACTCGATCTCAAATGTGGAAATTTATCCTAAAAAAAGTAAACAATGAATGAATTAATCGTAAATTATAGGAATTTCAGTAGGTGAAGGGGGAGGGACCACCATATGAAAATTTATGTATAATTCATCAAAAAATACACTAAGATCATACTAGTTGATCAATACCAAATATTGCAACTAATGTCTAGAATTTTGGCAACAATAGTCCACCAATACATCAACCATTGTATTTGTTTTTCTAATACAAATTCACTATATAAAAACTTCAACTTTCTTACTTAATTTGATTGATGGATACTATTATTTGGTTGAACTATATTGTTAAAAAAACTGAAACTAACATCATTCTTTCACATTTCCTAATCATATAGCCCCTAATCATCATTAAGCCTATAAAACACATCTATTCCACTAGGAATTCTAAAATTACAATAAAAAATAAATATTATATCAAATTGTACAAAAAAACATAAGTTAAAAAGTTTTTGAATTCTTATGCATATTGTTGCTACTTTAGTAAGTAAATTTCTAAAAACCTTAGTAGTTTTTTCTTCGATTGTAAGGTTTTGCTCTTATGCTCTTAATTAAATAGTAATAAAGACAAAGACGGCGACACAGGCGATTGTGAGGAGACACAGATGGCGATTGTACAGCGATTATCATGGCCGGCATCTCGTCGACGCCTCCACCGGCGGGAGTGCGCTCTTTCGCACAGGCTCTTACGGGAGCAAAGCCCTCTCCCCTGTTGCTTCTCCAGCTGCAGCGATCTGAGGTTCACATTACGTCTCGACCCAAGATGTATAAGGGAGAACTGACTTTCTTCCTTACTAAGGAGGAAGAGGCACAGCTCGCTGCTCCTTTTCATTTGCGTTGGTAGGAAAATTTTCCAAAGGTCGGCCGAAGATGGATTTCCTGAGATCTTCTTTCGACAAAATCGGGTTTAAGGGTAACTTTACCCTCGGCTTGATTGATTTCCGCCATGTTTTAATCTGTTTTGATCTTGAGGAAGACTTCCAACATTGCTGGTTGCGAGCCATCTGGACGTTCGACAGTCATCTTATGCGCGTGTTTAAGTGGTCGCCGGACTTTCACCCTGACCATGAATCCCCTGTTGTTCCAATCTGGGTTTCTTTCGAGGGTTTACCGATTCACTGTTTCCATGAAAATTACCTTCAATGGTTGGCAACTATGATAGGCGTTCCACTGAAAATTGATGTTCCAACCTTAAATCTCTCTCGGCCCTCGATTGCTAGAGTATGTATTGAAGTTGATTTGTTGAAGGAGCTGCCAACTCCCTTGAGACTGGGTACGGAAGAGCATGCCTATTTCCAACCTGTGCTGTATGAGAATCTACCTTCATTCTGTCGTCACTATCGGAAGGTAGGTCATACAGAGACTGACTGTCGCCACAAACTACGCAAACCTCCTCCCACTGCTGTAACTATGGATTCAAAAACTCCTCCCGTTCAGGTTTGGAAGGCTAAGGAGCCCGCTGCTTCTGGTCTGTCTGTCCAAGATATGGATCATTCTCTACCTGCCCCCTCTGTTCCTCCTACTGCTTCGGTTCTTGAGTCCGCGATGTCCGATAACCCTTCGCGTAAGCCACAGCCTCCTGGCCAGAATGATGATGTTGCTACCGTCCCAATTTCATCCTGCCTTCAAGTTTCCTCTTAATGTGTAATATTGTCTGAGATTGATGAGGCCACTGGCCATTCTGTTCACCCTCTACCATATGTCCCCCAATCTAATGCAATCCTTGAAATAATTAATGATGAAGTGGTTAATATTGCTCCCGAATTTGTAACACCTTCTGCATTAACTGCCCCTGATTTGGTGCATTTTGGAATATGCCTTGCTCCTACTGATGCTATCTTTGTTCAACCTAATACTACTGCTAATACCACACTTGCCCCGAAGGATATACATGGGGACTCTGTTAATGTGGCTTTCACTACTACAGACTTAACAGCACCACTTCAGAATTTTTCTATTACCGTTGAGAATCCTCAAGTCATTTCTAAGGGTCCTATGCCAACTCAAGTTCTAGATGACTTCTGGCTTGGTACAGCTTCTGGTCAACAGAATGTGGAGATTTCACGAATGGTTCAGTCTGAAGGCGAAACCACCCTATCGAAACGGGGTCGTCCTGTGAGTTCCAAAAATAAGAAAGTCACTTTTGCTGATGAATCTCTCCGCCGATCGGTGAGAGCTCCCAAGGCTACTTCTTCTGTTCATCCCCCATGATTAGTAGCCTCATTTGGAATATACGTGGGGTGGGTAACACGGCCTCCCAATGTCGTCTTAAGTCTCTGACTGCCATGCACAAATTGTCTACGATTTTTGTGATTGAGCCAATGGTGCAACCTACTTTTTTGGATGGACTACTGAGGAAATTACATTTTACAACTGGCTTTGTTTCAGACACTAATAAAATCTGGGCTCTCTTTTCCAATGCTTATTCAGCTACGTTACTTAGTGGTACTGAACAGGTTATGCACTTGCAATTGACCCACGCTAATGTGCATACAGTTTTTTATATCTCTGTAGTCTATGCGAGGTCGACAAGACGGGACCGTCATGCATTGTGGTTATTGGGGGGGGACTTTAATGTCATCCGCAATCTTGATGAATATAGCAGTCTTGGATCTCCTGAGCTTGCCTCTATGGATGACTTTAATTCCTTCATAGCTTCTTGCAGCCTGTTGGAACTCCCAATACAGGGTGCTGAATTCACTTGGGTAGGCACTAGATCTAGTGGTTGTGTTATGAAGAAGTTGGATTGGACAATGGTCACTACAGAGTGGGCTGATCTATTTTCGATTTCCTCTATTCAGAACTTAAATCGAACGGGGTCAGATCATAGCCCAATGTTGTGCCAATTTAACACGGAACAAATTTCACGCCCTCGCCTCTTTCGTTTCCAACGGATGTGGCTACGTCGCGATGATTTCCTCACTTTGGTACAATTGAATTGGGCTCAGCCAATTGACTGTCATGATATGTTACGGTTTTCCTTAAAGCTTTGTCGCCTCAAATCTTGTTTGCGGCTCTGGAACAAGGAGAAGTTTGGGGATGTCTTCCTTAATCTGAAAACGGCGGAGTCAGCTGTGATGCAGCTGGAACGGGAGTTTGAAGCCTCTGGAACCAGTGAAGCTCTAATGAGGCTGAACAAATCCAAAGCTGAACTGTTACTACGACTTAAAGAACATGATGATTTTATGCTTCAAAAGTTGAGATTGAAATGGCTCAAGGAGGGTGATGCTAACACTGCATATTTTCATGCCTCTTTGGCAGAAAAATGAACGCGATTGGGGATCCACAGGATTAGAGATAGTAATGGGCAGTGGTTGACAGACCCGACACACATTGAACTCGAAGCGGTCAGATATTTTCAATCCCTCTTATCAAAGGAGGTCGTTGAGGATGAGGAGGCAGCAACCTCTCGGCTGCTAAGCTACATACCGAGGCTTGTTGAGGATGAGGATAATGTTTTGTTGTTACAACCGGTTACAATGGAGGAGGTTAAGCAAGCAGTCATGAGTTTATCGTCCACTAGTGCGCCCGGAGTTGATGGATTCTGTGGAGCATTTTATCATAATTGTTGGGACATCATCTGTTATGATCTCTTTGATGCCTGTACTGAATTTATGTCCGGGATTCCAGTTCCTTGTGCAGTAAGTAGCACGTTGATTACTCTTTTGCCGAAGAAGCTAAGTGTAAATTCTTTTTCTGACTTTCGACCAATCAGTCTCTGTACTTTTCTGAATAAAGTCTTCACGAAGATACTTACGGAACGGTTGAAACCTGTTTTACCCAAGTTGATCTCCCCGGAGCAGTCGACTTTTTTATCTGGGCGGGACATTGTGGACAATATTCTGATGGCTCAGGATTTATGTCAATTTCTTAACCACCCGGCTCGAGGTGGTAATATACTTCTCAAACTGGATATGATGAAGGCTTTTGACCGTGTCTCTTGGTCATTTCTATCCCGTCTATTGGCGGCTTTTGGTTTCACTGATGGGCTTATCAGGCTGATTACTGGGATCCTTCAAGCCAGCTGGTTCTCAATTTTGGTGAATGGCAGTCCAGTGGGTTTCTTCCAGTCATCCCGAGGCATCAAACAAGGAGATCCTTTGTCACCTTACTTATTTATCTTGGTTTTGGAGGCTTTGACTCGCTCTATGCACTCATATGTGATGCAAGGCAGGATATTTCCCTATGGTGTGCCTACTAGCTCGCCAGTTGTCTCTCATCTCTGCTTTGCTGATGATTTAATTCTCTTTATCCGGAGTGATAAACGGTCACTAACTCAGCTTAACCTCCTGCTTGCTGATTATGAAGCAGCCACGGGTCAAAAGGTTAACAAGCAAAAAAGTTGTTTTATATTGCCAGAAGGTGTGTCTCATAATCATCGACGAGATGTTCTACAACTCCTACAAATGGGCCAAGGCTATTTCCCCTTGCAATACCTAGGTTGCAGATTATTCCGGGGCAGGAAGACAGAGCGTATGTTCACTCATTTAGTTGAGGCAATTGAGAAACGAATTTGTAGTTGGAAGAACAAGTGGCTATCCCTTGCAGCTCGGATGATTTTAATTAAACATGTCTTATCCTCCATCCCACAACACGTCTTCACTGCTATTGAACCTCCTAAATCCATCTTAAACAAAATGGAGAAGGTCTTCCAACAGTTTCTATGGGGAAGCTATTTTGCAGATAATAAACGACATTGGCGTTCATGGGACCGCCTTTCTTTCCCGATGGATGAGAATGGGTTGGGCTTCCGCAAACTGGAGGATATTGTAGCAGCCTATTCGATTAAGTTATGGTGGAAGGTCAAAAACCAAGTGGGTCTTTGGGCTAAATTTGTTACCACCTTATCACCGACTGCAAGACGTAGAACGCATTGGCGGAGAATTGCCAAAGTAGATCGGCTTGCTCAGGACTATGAGTATGTTTCCATCCATACTGGACTAGCGTCCTTCTGGATAGATAACTGGTCAAATCTTGGAGCTTTTTCTTTGTTGGATCAAGTACATCAAGTTCATCTCCCACTGCTCACTGTCCGAGATTTCTTTTCCCAGAGGGAAGAGTTGTTGGGCTGCATTATTCCCTTCTTGCAGCCTGCTCACGCTGCATTTATATTTACCCATTCCCAACAGTTTTCTTCTGGGCCTGATCGGCGAATTTGGAAACCAACTGTTACTGGAAAATTCAGCCTTTCCTCGGCCTATGAAATGGTAAGGTCCCGTAACCCTGTCAATGTCTCTCTTCGTCCAGCTTGGAATAAGTTTCTGCCAAAGAAGATCTCTATTTTTGTGTGGCGTCTCTATAACTCCCTTCTTCCTTTCCCGGAAACATTGAATATGTTGGGTTTCTTTCTAAATCCATCGCAATGTAGTATTTGTTCCTTGGCAGCCGACAGTGTGCAGCACTTATTTTATGAGTGTCCCACGGCTAGAATGGTCTGGCGACATTTTGCAACCCTGTTAGATCTTCATTTAGCTTTCCCCCTAGCCTTTGGCTCTTTATCCGGTAGTGGTCTACTCTTGGTAGGGGGACAACTGCAAGACCAGTGATCATTTCGGTCATACCTTATTTTATCCTCTGGGAGCTGTGAAAAATGCGCAACCGGCGCGTATATGAGGGTAAGTCCACAACAATCCCAGCCTTGATCTTTTCGATTATGCAACATGTCTCCTCTATGGTGCGAGTTCATAAAATATTTCCAAAGGATAGGCAAGAACTGATTAATTTATCCACTTCTTTTAACTATCATTTTCAATTGCCTCGCAAGCCGGTGATTACGACTTTATGTTTGCGGCCCCCGGATGATTGCAACGTTGTTCTTAACACTGATGGCTCATCGCTTGGTTGTCCCGAACCTTCAGGTTGGGGATTCGTGGTGGGTTATGCCAATGGTTCTTTCTTGTTTGCTGAATGTCGATACTGTAATTCGAATGTTAGTTTCGTCATGGAAATAGAGGCCATAGCTTGTGGCCATCGGTTTTGTATTGCCTATGGCCTCCGGTAAATACAGGTTCAAACAGACAATATGGGTATTGTGTAACTATTGAACCACAATTCAGAGTTTTGGCCTTGGAGGTATGAAGCAGCGCTTGAAGATATTCGACATATGCTCTCTGAATCGACGTCGTCCATTCTCCATGTCTATCAAGAGGTTAATAGCTTTGCGGATTTTTTAGCAAAGTTAGCTTCGAGTGGTATTTCGACACAATTCGTTACGGCACTTACTCTACCTCCTCAACTCCGGACAATCTTGCGAATGGAACAAAATTTTGTTCCATACATAAGTTATAAACCATGAGTCTTATTTCTTTTCTTTATAGGAATTTTGTACTGCACTTTATCTACTCTTGTAGAGCTATGTTTTAATAAAATCCCCCTCCCCTTTTTTCTAAAAAAAATAAAATGAAATCTGGAAAATGTGAGTTGTGTAGGTTTTAGATTTTAGCTTATAACTTGAGATGTGGTTGTCCAATTGAGCTGAGGTTTGTTTTAAATTAAACTTAAGAATTATGGCTAGATTTCATATGAAGGGAGTGTTGCTCAATTCTGCCTTTAAGGATTTTAAATTTGGCAAACAAAGTGAATTA
>JANITW010000236.1:59632578-59645589 GCA_027564335.1 Erythroxylum williamsii | reverse complement strand
GGTTTGGATTGCCACTGCAAGTATTGGTGCAGTGGAGGGATCGAAAGACCAAGGAATTTGCAAGTAATTAAAATTAAAATATTTTATTTTTAAGTTTTATTTAATTTATAATTATTATTATTAATAAAATATTTATTATTATTTTAAAAACTTTGAAAAAAAAGGAGGGAATGAGAGGTTGGTAGGAGAGAGGGAGGGAATTTTTGAAAATTTTGCAAAAAAGTTCCCTAATTTTTTATAATTTTCTGTACCAGTTGGTATTTGATTGGTATTTTGAATACTGGCCGGTACCACCGAAATTGGCCAGTACCAATCGATATTTTTTACCGATACCATTTATACCCATTCTGGTACTGGTACCGATACCGGCCGGTACAGTACGAAATTCAAAATATTGGTTATACCTACTCTTTTATTTTAGTACAATATTAGATTTGAAAATATCAAAGATTTCGGGCTTTTTGAAAGATATATAAGAATTTACTTAAAGCTGTTAAACTCTAAAAATATCGTTACATCTTCACAGTTCCTGTAATAATTTAACAATTGTTGTTAAATATAGTGATAAAGGTTAGGTTTGGTGTTTATTTCCAAGGATTTTTTTCATTTACCCTTCAGCTATAATACACATTACATGCTAAGAAAGTATTTACATTGGACAGAAAAGGACAGAAAAAGAGATACCTCTCATGTATTCTTACTACTTAACAACTTAATCTTTTTATGATTATATATCTTTTATAAGTCATTGCCTTTTTATTACATAAGGATAAAGCTACGTACTATCGAACCTTCTTAAGTTCCACGCCTTATCGGCATTTCAATTGGGTATTGATGATGATGGTGGTGATAATTTTTTTAAGTCATTATTATTTTACTATTAATTATCACTTAATTAAACACCTATTTTTGCTTTTTACTTGTTGATAATTTAATATTGAAGCCAAACCAATCCCAAGATTTTGATGAAAGTTTAACTAAAATTCAAACCATTCAAAACGTTCAAATATAATTTTAAAGTTTAAAAAATTTTAAGTTAATAGAAAGTAATTCTCTGTTAAAATTTTCTAACATTTAATTTATAATTTTTTTAGTTTTGAAATTAAAATTCAAATAGACAATTAAAGGTCCTATAACGAATGAGAAAGAGGTTTTAACTTACCATCTTTTATTTCCTTTTCCTGTAAGTTTTTTTTTGTTTGAAAGAGGCAACCAACCTAACAGTTACTTAGCATTGGACTGATAACGACTATCATGTAGCAACAAATCTCCCAATATAAGAGAAGGAGATGATAGAACACAAGAGTCATCTAGAAAGCCCGAACATATTTCGCAATAAAGTCCACACATCGATTAGCCTCCCTAGGCACGAACTAGAGACTCACTCTTTGATCTTGATGAAGGAGCTCCTAGATATTGGTTATAACATACTCATTTTGGGTCCCATTTTCGCCATGTAGAATTTGTTTGATGGCCAATTCATAGTTAGACTCCATCCAAACAGTCCTGGTTCCTTGACTCCATACAAAATGTACATCATGAAAAATGCCTAATATCTCAGTAGTTAGAATTGAACTCCTGCCAATATTTATGGCAAAACCCTTTATCTAAGTACAATGCTAATCTCTTAGCAAACCCCTTATAGTGGATAAACCATTGGAAGGGTTTACTGCTTCGTCGACGTTCAATTTCAAAGAACAACGCAGGGGGGGTGCCAGTTCTTATTGCTATCCAGCTGTAGGTCATTAGGACCAATGGAACTTTTTGGATGAGCTATATGAATTTCAGAGACTATGTATAATATCTTTGATTTGCACTAACAAGAGCAAATCCTGTTGCTGAAAAAGATACAAGTTCCTTCCATTCCATATGCTCGACACAATTACCTCAAAACAAATAGCCCAATCATCATATCTATGAAATCTCCACTGATTTCGCTGATTCACCTGGAGCTAACCTTTGAAAGGCAAGGAGAAAAATTCATTCATGTACGTCACTAGCACCAACTGATTCCACACTAATCTTGCCCATCTACAATCCTGTAAAACATGAAGCAATGTCTTCTCGCCCTCCTCACATCTTGGGTAATGAGTATCTTACATCACATGCCTTCGAGCTAGCTCCTATTGTGTAAGGAGACTAACTTTTGCTGCTAACTAAAGAAAAAATTTAATCCTCACTTATCGCCCTACTTCCAAATTCACGTCTACTTGTTATGCCTTGTGTGCTCCTCATCTGCCATTAAGATGGCATGTGCAGAACGAACGGAGAGATGGCCATTAACAGAATGTCACCAATAAAACTTGTCCTCGTTGACTTTGTAGATGGGACCTGTACTAGAAATTATATTCATAAGGATACCAGGAGGAAGCCACAATTCAAACTGTCTCCAATTTAAGCTCCCATCTTAATGTACAAAGGCACTTACTACCTTGGTCAAAATATTCTCAAGAATTTCACATACCACATAAGCAGTTAGAAAATTTTTATGGAATAACCATCTGCTAGTCCAGAATTGAGCAAGATTACCATTGCCAATAGTCTAAGCTAAGCCTCATAAAGTTTAGCCCACATAGTGCTTATGGCTTTCCAAAAAGGAGAATTTGTCTTTTTAATAACACACGGCACAACATCCTAAGTCCATATTTAGCCTTTCAAGCCTGAACCTAAAGCTTATCTAGGGAATGGATTAACTGCATCCTGATTTCATAAGAACAGCTTCATTCATGTCCCAAAGCATCCTGACACCCAACCCTCCATGTGCTTTACTGCAGCACACCCCTTTCCATGCCACTAAACATATATGGTATTACAAGATTCCCAAATAAATTGACGAACATGCTACTTAATTTTATCACAAATATAATATGGCAACTTAGTCATTTGCATGGCATATATAGGAATAGTCTACAACACCGTTGTTGTTATTGTAACTCGGCCTGCCATTGAAAGGTTAAAGGCAGTCTAACCCCATAGGCTCTTTTGAACTTTCTCCAAAATTCCTACATATGTTCTTTTGGTGATCTGACCATGCAGGATCAATATGCCCAAGTATCAACCTAGATCATCGATGGCCTAAAATTCAAGTTTTCTAGACAATTGTGCTTTTACATGTTTAGTTACATTCCTTAAATAGAAGACTACCATTTTAGTAGCGTTGATATGTTATCCTGAATGGGTACAAAAATCCTCCACCAGATGCTTGATAACTCATACTTGTCCTTAAATGCTTCAGCAAAAAGTAACAGATCGTTTACGAAGAAAAGGTATGAGATATGGGGGCTTTGATTATTAAATTGAAAAGGAAGCCACAATCTATTCTCCATAGCCCTAGCAATGTGTTATGTTAGTCTCTCAACACATAAGATGAACAGATATGGTGATAGAGGATCCCCTTGATGAATTCCTCTCCCCAGATCAAAAGAATTCTAGGCTTCGTTATTAATTACAATGCATAATGAACCTAAGTAAGATTTGCATGCAAAGGAGTAGGCGTGCCTTCGTCATAAGTTTGTGTCTAGGAAAAATTTTGTAATAACTAGTATTAAAGCTAAAATATCAATATGGTGCGAGGTAGTAATTTGACAGAACGTGTCAAAAGAGTGGAGGCTTTCATGAGTTCAATTCCTTGAGGCAATTAAGAGGTTACTTCCTATTCATTTCAATTCAATATTTTATAGGTGTAGGTCCAATAGATGCAAAATCAAACGGCAGACTTGATAAAGGCACAAGAGGACACTAAACTAGAGATCACGATCCTAAGATGTACCATTGCAGCGCAGGACGTTTAGAGTGTCAAATGCACTTTGATGAAGGTACGAGAGCCTTAAGTTTTCAATTTCAAACAAAGTACTAGGGAGCATAAAGTTTTAGAGATATGTCAAAATCATATAGATGATAAAATGTATTGACATTTTGAGTTGACTAATATGTCTGATAAACTTTGATGATAACATGTAAGATGTATGTCAACACCATGATAGCAAGATGCAAAAAGTTCCATAAAGTAGACCTTAAAGGTACAGTATTTTGCTGGAATTGCTTCACTTAATTTAGCCTACTAAAACCATAAACATAGACATCAATTAAAGACATTTCCTATAATATGATAATAGTTGTCATAAGAAGAAAAATGATTATATGACTTTTCTTACCTTTATGAGATATGATAGAAATCATATGTATTTTTAGTTCATGTTTATGAGTATTTGATACTGAATTTTAAATTCAACATTATTATAATTTTCAAAGCATGATAAGAAATATATTTAAATAAAAGTAATTGATCCTATTTTATATAAATAATTTGTATGTGTTGGATCAAAGGAGACTTATGCTTAATATAAATGGCATTAATACCAGTTGGATAACTGAGACTACCCTTTATGTCAAGTTTGTTAAATCAACGTAACGATAATCATAAAGTTTCATACATAGATATATGTATCCTTTTGATTATGAATCATATAAAACTTGTGAAACTTGTCAAGTTGAAGAATAACTGAATCAACCTTTTTGAAAGGATAATGATGGTATTGAATTGATAAATTTATACATGTGATGTATTGGATGAAATAAAAATTCATAAAATGATAATACCTATATAGATTAGTAATGAATTTATATGATATAGTCATATGTATTAATGAAATAATGATTTAAAATTTTTGGCAGCTCAAATGGTTTAAATCTAATTAGAAATTAAGCATTAAGAATTCTTAAGCACTTCAATGAGATAATCGTAGTAATTTTTAAATTTTCAGTTATCCATAGGTAATGGGATTCTCTAGTGAATACCTTCACAACTAAATTAATAAGAGTATGAATTTATATAAGTATGAAAATAAAATATAAGATATTGTATGATTCAATATTAGTTTTCCTATAGCTATGCATAATACAATGACTTACCTTCTATTGTTCCAATCAAATCAATTAGTAAGATTTCATATTAGATATGAAATGCTAAGTCTTTGAAAGAGTCAAAGTTAATAATTTGAGGATGTGATGCTTGGATGAAGCATACATTATCCGTTAAGTTTAGAGTTAAATTGGATTATAAAAGGATATGTGATATCCAAAATGTTGGATATAATGTTGTGGACCTAATAAACAATTGTTTGTTTCAATGTATAATTATAGAAGAGTAGTTCTTAAGATAAGTAATGGGAGTAAGATGAACTTTGACAGTTTCAAATCTCGTGACAATACATCCAGATGGAACTGATGCCTTTGTTGATACATTTGATGTGTAGACGAAAGACTACGAGACATTGAAAGATTCATTTTCATGATGAATTCAAAGAGTTTCTTTTGAAGATGATTATGAATTTATCATGTCTACAAAAAGGTTACTAGGAGTATAGTTATCCTCTTCAGTGGGAGTATATAGAGACATATTGCTCATAGAGAATGATAATTAAAATTTTCCATTGTTGAAAATATAATTTTCAAAAAACAACTCTTGTCAATTATAAAAAAGTAACAAGTTAATCTAGGAATTAGATCTATAGAGATAAAACAGAAACTGTTCACCTATTTTAAGTCTAAGTACACAGATAATGTACTAAAGATGCTTAGTATTTAAGAAATCTAATACTTATGAAATATTAAAGATATTCATTATTGTATGTATGAGTTGATATTTGATTTCAAGGTCACATGGATATTAACTTTAGAAGTAAATCCCAATTAAGGTCTATTTTACTTATAACAATATCATTTTAGATTGGCAAGGTTCCAATGTATCAATGATTGTTAATTAAGCCATAATACATTTTTCATTTAGTCAAAATGTTTAATTAGTTTGATAAGTTCTTTAGTGAACTTAATATAGTTCCTTGCATTTTTAAGACAATAATGTAATGTGGAACATTATAACCATTGGGTAAGTAAAAGAAGCTAACATCTCATCAAAGAGCCAAGGATGTATTTAGGAAAATTTCTTAATTATGATTATAATTAAGATGGAAGTTGTAAGATTTAAGCAAATGCTCACTATAGAGAATAATGTAGAATTCTCTCATTAAGCTACTATACTAGTAGTAGCATAATCATCATATGATGATATACTTAAATGATTGGCTTAGTGCAAAATAGGAAATTGTTGGTTTATGCACCTATAGCCAAACAATTTGGTTGTAGTTTAGTGATAATTATTTAGACATTTTTTTTACCTTGTATATGTTTAGATATATATGATAAAGTTCATGGGATAATTATACATTGTAAGTAAAATTATAATGAGATTATAATTATGATATTCATATTGCATTTATATATTATCCATAAATTATTCCTAGTTAGTGTTCTATTAAGACTAGATATTAATATAATATTAAAAAAATTATGTTTTGTTTTTCTTTATAAAAGAAGTATTTGATCACATAGAGTAAAATATGGAAATACTTAAACAAACGTGTATGTACTTATTAGAGAACAAGTTCACTAAACTGGCCTGATATGAAAAATTCATTTGAAACATTACTTATATATCTATAAAAATTTTCATTGTGACGATTGTATAAATGATTATTTGACTTGAGGTCTCTAAAGTTATCTTGTATAGAGATTAATATGTTTTGATATTACTTATGACCTATTATAATCATAGTCGTTCAGTCGGTAGTCATTAGATATAGCATAAACTATATAGAGATAGTTGAATAATCAAGATAAGATTGGTCACCTTAAAGTAATTAAAGAGAATGTTTTGTTGTTCTCAATTAATATTGATTGGAGAAATCCTTGGCTAAGGTTATCATAAAATTTTGTAAATAGTTTATAAATGTCATGAATTGAATCGATAGCTAATGTCAGAGAACTAATAAAAATCGGACTCAAAATAGAGTGAATGTTAATTTCATGCTCTATGTCTAATTGAAACATTATATTATGAAATGATTCAATTATATATAAAAAAATCATACAGAAAAAAGTTAGTCAAAATCACTTTGAAGTTCCTAAATATTTGAGTGATCATTATGCTTTGTTAGACGTCCCTTGGTCTATGATTATAAATTGTTTAATTGAAAAATTAAAGATAAATTAAGAGAAGTTTTAATTTGACTAATTCTAATTATAAATTAGAGTTTTAATTTATAATCATTGTTAATATATTGAGGAACCTAATGAGTCTCACATCAAGAATAGGTTGAAGAGAGCAAAGATGTTTTAATCAAGTTAGATTTGATCGTAAAGTTTGAGAAATTTTATGATTAAATATGAGATATTTAATAAATAAGGTCAATATAAGATATTATAACTTGTTTAGGATAATTGGAATTTAATTATAATTATTTGTAATTCTAATTAAAGTTTAATTGACATTAGTATTTAATTTCAATTAAATTATTAAAATGTCCAAAGCTTATTATAAATAGGTTTAAGCTCTAATAGAGCTAAGACTACTTACTTAACCCTCTCTATAAGAATTACAAAATTCCCATAACCTGTTCTATGGATATTATTAGAGGGAAGACACTTGCACGACTAGGATGCTTGAGATAAACTAATTTTAGAAACAGTTCAAGCGATATAACAAGAAAATAATCAAGCGTCAGAATAAGGTACGAATACGTTTTATATTTTATAATAATTTATGTGTTAATTATTTTATACAATTAAAATGATTTTAGTTTTCAAGAAATCAAAATATAAAAAAATTTTATAATTATTTTATTGCAGCCAGGAATGAATTTCGTCCCAATTTTCCAACATACCTGTGGTCAGGCAGATTTATGGCGAATCCATCAAACGATACGTCAACCATTAAGATACGAGTTGATGATGCCTTGGTTGTTAAAAATATAATCATCAAAAACTTTCATTCTTGTAAGGGATTATGATTTTATCAGTAAACCTTTTTCCACAAAAATCCCTAAAACGCTTCATGAGCAGATACTGATCATTAAGAGAAAAAAAAAAACACATTGGTCAATCACAAACACAAATTATGGTAATGCTTACGATCAACACTGCGATGATGTATGAATCTTGTGGAGTAATGCACTTCCGGCACTTTCTCATTCAGGTAACTGTGTTTGAAAATTAGCATGTTACATTTTATGCTCTGAGCACATCAAAATTAGGGTTTAAGCGGTTAGTGCATTTTAACTTGTAATGCATTTATGAAACAAGAAGCATAATATTGGACAATAAGGATAATTGCTTGCACTGAGTGGGAAAAATTGAACAGTTGTACTTACAATTGCATGGTTTTAACTCATAATCTGAGGCACGACATTTTAGACCATTTATTTTTCTTTCTATATTCTTATCAATATCCTATTGGTTGTATAAGCCCAGAACTGCCAGCTTCAGAATTTTCAAAACATCTCAGTTTCAACTAATTAATGAGAATGTTGAAACCTGAATTGAATGCAAGCATCATTACAAAGAGAAAGAAGAGTTCCTTCCTCGACGATACCTTGACAAGAACAATTTCCCGCTACAGGAAAACGATCTCTTCAGTGAACTTGGTCTAATACGCAAAGATCTCATAATTGAAGAGATGTGATGTCCACCCGTTCTGCTTTGCACCATTTCTCTGTCGGACTCGTAGATCTTAGCCAAGTGATTAACAGGATTTCCATCAGATTGCTCTGGAAGAACGGTAAGAGCCTGAGTGACGCTAAAAGCCGATAAAGAATTCATAGAAACTGATCTTCTCATTGGCTGAATACTGTCCTCTCTGTTTAGACTTTTGCTCCTGCTCAAAACACCCTCCTCCTCCTGTGTACTAATAGTCAACTGTCCATCTCCCCCATCTCTTCCACTACTAGATTCCGCATCATCTAACAACATCCCTGCCCGACTTTCATCTCCAGGACTGGAATTATTAGTATCGGAGTCTGTCGTTGTTGGTCTGGTCGAGCTTGTGACAATCGGGGCGCGACACAGGGGGCAATTTGTGTGTGATCTGAGCCAAGTATCAATACAAGGGATATGAAAAGCGTGGCTACACTTAGGCAAAAGTCTGAGAGTCTCATCTTCCTGAAACTCATTCAAGCAAACAGAACACTCTGTTCCATCAACGAGACCATCGCCTTTCCTATACTTACAAACAGCGATAGAACTGATGACCGAGGGCTGCAGCCCCACGGTGTTGATGTACCAGATAGGATGGTCAATGACAGGGCCATGATCTTCATCGATAAACTCATCGTGGGTCATCTGATTTCTTTGCTCCCACGATCTTCTCCTCCTCCTCCTCCTCCGCCCTGAGCACCATTTCAAATAGACCCCATAACAACAAACAAGAACAAAAGCTGTGGCCAGACCAGCAAAAGTTGTGATCAAGAACTTGCTAAGCTTGTGAGCATGGTGAACATAAATTAAACCAGAAGGTGACGAGGGGAGAGCAGAGGGGCAGTGAATGCTGCAGTAGTCCAAACACTGGTCTTCACAGCAGCCCAATTCATTTGACGGATCACAAAAGGGTTTAAAGATTTCTGAAAGAGTGTTATTATTTAACAAATCAATAGATGGCAACAACCTTCTGTACTGTAAACCCATCAGAAATGAAGAAGACAAGGGACGGAAAGCTCTGTTGTGAACCTGGCGAAGAGGAGAGAACCAACCATGAAAATACAACCTTTTCAAAGTCAACGATGGAATAGGAATAGTTAGGAAGAGACAGGTGTGGACTGTGACTGGTGGGGAATCACAGGCAGCTGTTTTCGCTTCAACAATTGATAAATTCAAGGTCTTTCTTTTTATTAATTTGGACTTTGGCTTTGATTTTTCCTGTTCCGTCTGGTTGTTTGTGATTAGGATTTCATGGCGGCGGTTAATATGGGAAGCGACGAGACTTATGGGCTCAACTCAGTGTTACCATTATGCTTCATAACCATGTCTTTTTTTTTTTTCCATATAAATATACTGCTAAATATATAATATAATAATATCTTATTATTCCACTTATCATTTTACTTAAATGCATCGACAATGTAAGTGGATCATATGGTTTCAATTCTTGATGCCTTATTTTGTGATAAAATATGCTGTGATTTCTCAATATTTATCCCCTTATTTTGCAATATCGTCTAGTTGGATATGCATTTCACTACTTGTCTGACCTTCATTCATTTTGATTTATACTTTTAACTGATAAGGCGTGTTATAATCGAGAGAATCCGGCTACAATTTCTTTCAGCTAAACAAACTATGGATTTATGCCAAATCTTTTTAATTGCATATATTATTCAAATTTACCTTGTTGATCTCATAAGTTATCTATTCAAATTTAAATATTTATACAAAATTAATAAAAATATATAACACATTATTTTTAGCATAATTACTTTCTCATAACATCAGAGATTATAATATCTAATCAAAATATTTTTCATTTTCAATATTTTCTTTTATATGCAAAAACACAATCATGATTAACACATTAAAATAATAATAAATATAATTTAGACACCAAAATTATGACCACATAACAATAAGTTAACAATAATCATCAATATCATAAATAAATTCTCTTTCTTATCATTTAATATATAAGATCATATGTTTTCTCATCACCCTTTTTGTTTTGAGATTCAACAAATTATTTTATGGGAAGAAACTAAATCTAAGTTGTCTTGACCTTATTTGATCTCTATGGATATATTGATGGCACTCTTCCACCATCACCAGCAGGAGAATCCAACCTTGATTTTTTAGCCCCAGAATCACCCTATTTGGAACCATAAGAATTGAATTTAATTACAATATTGAATTCAATTCAAGTATTTGAAATAGAAAAACAAACATAAATTTAATTCACATATGTAATTGAAACCCACTACTCTTTATAAATTCAATTCAGCTACAAACCCTCGTGAATTGAATTACAAATGCCTGCAACTCTTGTTTTTAAATATTGAAAATGAGTCTTCCAATAATACCCACACAATAACCTTATTACTCTTCAACGCAATAACCCTATCATTGCAAATAATACCCATGTAATTGCAGCCGCTTTTCTCACATCTCACTACTCTTCAACTTAGCCACTCTTTAATTCTCATCTTACTACTCTTCAATGCAGCCACTCCTCAATGCAGCCACCCTCCTACTAAGAAGAACAACAACACCTTCTTTTCGACACCTCCGACGAGTTTTATGTTAATTTCGTATTCTGTGGATTGGGTTTCGGGGGGAAATTAGGTTGCGGGTTTTCGAAGGGAGTGGTTGGTGTTCGTTTTTGAAGGGAGTGAATTTCACTTGATAGATCCATGACTTGATATTGTTCTTGATGACAGCTGATTCCTCAATATAACTACTTCAAACACCACTTTTCTATTCTGTACTACTTTTAGTTGATCCCTTTCCTTTTGAAGAATTTCGCACTTGGTAAGTAACAATCAACTCCTCACAGCTAAAGCACACAATAGGAAATTAATACACTTGTTTGAAGCAGCCAACTTGAAAATTTTTATTTATTTGTTGTTAATAATAAAAAACACGAATACGAGAGAAAGGCAAAATTTGGTTAGATGTATTGTCATTATAGGTGATAGCACAGCAGGACAGAAAAATGTAGCTTTAGACCTTGTATTTTACATGTAACTATAAGCTTGTTGAGGTATATATTGATCACTTGTGTTATTTTTTATGGACAAGAATCGTATTAATGTTGGGAGTTGCTACAGTTTATATTATATGCTTATGAAATGATTTGTATCCTTGCTAGAGTTAACAAGTTGATTTGTGATGTAGTGAGACTTATTAGTCTGATAAATGATTTGTATCCTTGCTAGAGTTATCAAGTTGATTTGTGATGTAGTGAGACTTATTAGTCTGATATTTGAGATTTTGATGCACTATCAGTCAGCAATTCTGGTAGAGACACGGTCAATGCTATCTATAAACAAAATCTGGACCAAAAGCATTTGAATGTTGTCGATGATTAAACTGTAACATTTAATTATGATCCTAGAGCTGTGTTAGTAAATTTCTTGACCAGTTTGAAGCATTTACCACCTAGAATGTATTCGGTGCTTGTTGTTATGGCACTTACTTGGGTGAGCACTAGTCATTATATATCCTAGTCATGACTGTTCCAAACCAGTATATGCATTATCCAAAAAAAATTTCATTAACTATAGAAGTGATCCATCTTTCTAGATGATTATTATGATGAATACCATTCTCTTATGTATCTATTCAATTCTTGGTTTCAATGAAAAATTGAAGTTGTCATGTTCCCTTTCTTTCTTTTTGAAGATGTAAACATGTCATAAGACTACGAATTGATATGTCAATATTTTTTCTACTTGTTTTGTGATAATAAATAAAATTTAAATACAGGCAATATGAGAGGATTTGAAAGAAATGCTCTACTTGCTATGGTAGCTTGTGCGGGTTATTTGATTTAATTGAGACATACATATCAATATATGTCTCGAGCTAATAGATAACTAGTGCATCCAAAAAGAGGTCATAGAGAAATTGTATATCAAGAATTACTTACTGCAATAGAGATGCATTACAATGTATATAGCATTTTAAGTATGAGTTATGATGCATTTATTCACTTATGTTCAATTTTTCGTGGGAGGGGATTGTTAAGAGATAACCAATATAGTTTGGTTGAGGAACAAGTTGGAACATTTTTACATATTTTAAGTGGTAAAGCTAGTACTCGTTCATAAAGTTTTTTTTTCGACAATCTACTGAAACAATTAGTCGTCACTTCCACCAAGTACTCAGAGCAATAATAACCCTCGAGAATCAATTTTTGATTCAACCAAATGGTTTGGTTGTCCCTTCCGAAATAATCAATAGCAGAGGAAGATTTTATCCATATTTGCATGTATTTTTTAAAACAATTTATATACAAAACATACTTTTTTATATTAATAAAAAATTCTAATAAATTTTATGGACTTTTTAGAATAGTATTGGTGCTCTTGATGGAAAACATATCAAAGTAAAAGTTTCAAAGTAAAAGTTTCAAAGGAAAATATATCAAGGTACAGAGGAAGGAAGAGTTATCCTACAATGAATGTCTTGGTT
>JANITW010000236.1:59610112-59628306 GCA_027564335.1 Erythroxylum williamsii | reverse complement strand
CGATGATGGTTTCTCACTGAGTTCGCAAACTCACCCAACATTGCATCTATTTTTCAGGAAATGAAGAGTACCCCGTTGGACACACGGGAGTACGTCTACTGATAGCAAGACAGAGTATCGGGTCGGGATCAGTGTCGTCCACATCTGTATTAGTGTAGTGAGTTGATTTCAGTAGGCCCAATTGTTTACGTGTAATTGTATGGTAGGACCGTAAATGTTTAGAAATAACATTGGGCCCAGTTGGGATATGCATTTCTATATGTACATGATTGACTGAGCACTATTGAGTGCCGATTTACGACTGAAATTGGTTTGTTACTAAAATTATTTTTATATTTGAAAATGTTTTGTTATAATTGGGCCAAACTATGGATTGTTTTGCGCTCTCAACGGTTTTCGAAAGAAAAAAAATATCATATCGAGTTTTAAATAGTAGTGATTGTTCTAGTACGCCACCTTCGCGGGTCACGGGCTCGGATATCACTGTGGATGTCGGGTTCGGGTCTCGTCGGGTGTGGGGTGCTACAATTGCCTTTGCCTTTCAATTATTTTCCTCACGTATTCCCTCTATTCATTCTCCAAATTCATGGACTCAACCTACTACCTTTGCCCCAACTTCCCATCTTATGATCACATGTGCACATGATTATACCAATATTCCTTAAACCTTTTCTACTATACCACCTACTCAACTATCACTCATATCTCTCATACTCCTAATCTCACATCTTTCACTCAAACTAATAAATTTCTCTACTAGTGCTAAACCTTGTTTGATGAGTTCAATGCTCTTCATCAGAATTACATTTAAAATCTAGTTCCCATCATAAATATAAATATTGTAGGATGTAAATAGGTCTTTATAAAAAAAATGTTGATGATTCTTTTAAGTGCTATAAAGCTCGCCTTGTTGCTAAGGGATATCATTATACCATAAGAATGCATTACACTAACAATTTTAGTTTTATTATCAAACCCACAATTATGCCTCTTATTCTCACTCTTGCCCTTTCTAACAATTGATTTATTTGTCAACTTGATGTCAATAATATGTTTCGCTATAATCATTTATAAGAAATAAATTTTATATCTCAACCTTCTAGATTTATAGATCCCTATCATCATAATATTTGTTAAGCTTATAAAGCTCCTTACAATCTCAATCAACCTCCTTAAGCTTGGTTTCATCACTGTATATAGAAACTCCTTAATTTTACTTCCTCCAAGTCTAACACCTCTTGTTTTATTCATACAACCTTTCTTTTAGTTTATGCAGATGTTATCTTGTTTACAATTTCTTCACACCCTTTCATTACCTTACTTATCCATGATCTTAACTTAATCTTCTCTATTAAAGACTTAGGTTCACTTTATTATTTTGTTAGCATCAAAACCAAAATCAATTCTCATGGTCTTCTTCTTATCCAAATATAATATACCAAAGATCTTTTTCTCACAAAGACCTTGACAAATCCAAACCTGTTAATACATCTATCGTTGCCACTTTTTATCTCTCTAAAAGTCATAGCATTCCCTTTCCTAATCTCACTAAGTAATGTAGTACTATATGCTCATTACAATATCTTTGCCTTACTCGAGTTTGCATCCAATTTATTGTTAATGAAACATCATAGTTCTTATATTCCCCTTCCAATACAAGTTAGACTATGGTAAAATTGATTATGCGCTATCTTTGTTCGATAACTTCTCATGGCAATCATTTCACTAAATCCTCCTTATTTACCTTATAGGCCTACTATGATACTAACTGGGATGGTTCATGATTATTGTTCTAGTTCTTGCTATTGTATCTTCCTTGGTCCTACTAAGAAACCACCCAATATTGCTTGGTCTAACAGTAAAGCTAAATATAGAAGTATTGCCCTCTTTACTACTAACTTTTGTTGGATCACCTCTCTTCTTAGTAAATTAAAATTGTCTCACCTTAAAACCACCCTCTAGTGTGATAATCTTAGTACCACAAGACTCTCCTATGTATATTATCTTAAATAAATGATCAAGTTTCATGAGGATATACTGACTCTCCTATGTATATTATCCTAAAGAAATGAGCAAATTTCATGAGGATATACTTATGTAAAGTATGTTTTTAATCTGACAAACACATTAACATATCTCATACAAGGGAAGAAAGTCAAGTTATCAACTGAATCCATCTATTTATTTTCTAATTCTTCAAGACATTCTAGAGAAAAATAATTAAATGAAATGCCCACCGTGTTAAATAAATTAGTGATGCATACTATTGAGCCAATGCTATCAAATTGCATATAGGCAGGCGTTTACTTCTTTATCATATGCCACTAGTCAACAATTTGATTGATAATGACTTGATACTTCCTATGGAAATTTTAGTTAAACCAAATAAGCTTATGTAAATTGTTTCTCAATTGTCTAAAAAAGTAATCTTTTTTTATCACTTGATCAGTTTAGAGGTTAATTACATCAAGACTTTTATAGTATCAATTATTTGTATTATTTTAATTCTATAAAAATTTTGACAGGTTAATAACTAACCAAATAAATTATTTTCTTAATGATTTGATAATATCAATGGAACAACCAACTTTTACTTTCCTCAACAACTTAACTAAAGAGCTGCCACACTGGAAGTTACAACAATCTACTGCTAGCAAGACCACTAACAAATTGATACATTGGTAGTTGAATCACCAACTAGACACCAATTAGATGAGAGCATAATAATTTGCTCAAAAAAGTTTGGTTAATAAAACTCCTCTAGTGATTTTAAAAACACATCATGTCAGACTTTTAGGGACATTTCTAGGAAAGACTAAAAGGGGAGACACGTTATTAGAGATAAAACATGATAGAAAACAAAAAGGATAGTGATTCAACATTAAGGATAGTGATTTGAATAACATTAAGTCAATTTCTATAGTAAGAAGGAATTTAAGATGCACTTCCTATAAGTAATAGGTGGTATCTACACATAAGGATTTCTTAGAAATTGGGATACAATTGTGTAAACTTTAAGGGTTATAATAGATTTGGGAATTTGTCAATTTTAAACTAAGATTGATTCTAACTTGCAAGTTCTATGATAATGAAATATGTTATTACTAATATCTTTATTCTTAATAGTATTAGTAAATTAATATATAAAAGCTTAAGCACAATGAAAAGTAAAGTGAATAAAGGATTCAATTCAATAATTAAAGAGTAAAGTTAATGAGCAAGTAGAAAACGTGTATAATTAAACGTAATTTAAAGAAATTCAGTTATTGTATAGGCATTTATATGGAAAATGTAAAACAGAAATCCTTCTATAATCAAGAGAATTTTTTAAATTGATAGAAAACTTATTGATCTTCAAATAAAATATAGAAAACTTTTGAAATAATTTTGAATTAAGTCATTATCAAAATATTTATTTTATCTTTGAAAGACCTAAGAATTAAAGTTTTCAACTTGATTTTATAGGAGTTCAGCCTAAAGTCCAAAATATTTATGTAAATATTTGATTTCTAATAAGAAAGGAAAGAGAAGGGAGAGTGATATCAATGATTTACTTAAAATTAAGCCTAATAAAATGTTGTTAACTGATAAAATATTAAAAATCCAGTTTGAATAAAATATAATAAACAAAACCCAAATTTATTTGAGAGTTTTTAATAGTAAAACCAATCAAGTGTTTAGTATAACTTGAAATCTTTATAATTTTTGTTTAGTATAGACAAACTTATTAAGTTCCTTCTCAATCAAAGTTGATTAGGCATAGACACCCACTTTTTGTTTAAGTTAATTTCTCAACCTTTTTTTTTTTCAGTTTAAGCATGTTGGAACTATAAACTAAATAGTAAAATCCAAAGCTCATTGTAAATCCAAAGTACTTAGACAAGCCACCTAATTTAAGTTTATTGTATCATAGAAATTATACATTAGGTTACTTAGGTTAATTCATTTCATTTCATTATAATAACTATATCATTTAAGTTAATTTATCACTTTCACTATATTTATAAGAATTATATCATTTTTAAGTCATTTATTTCTAAAAATCTTCAATCGTATTTTAGTATTAAGCCAAATTCTTTATTCTCATTTTGTTTTAGTTTATTTAATCTTTCAAACCAAAAATCATCAATATCTCATCTTATTTTAGCATAGTTATTATTTTAAATCAAATTTATGAATTCCTTCTTATTTTAATATGTTTATGAATTTAAATCAACACCACAAATCTTACTTAATTTATATCATAAATGAATCATTTAAATATTTTTAGAGTTCATACCATCCATATTAGAATTTAAACCATATAGATTTTTTATTTAGTTTTTTTAGAAATTATTCTTATTAAGCTCATTTCATCATATCATATATTTCAACTGTTCAATTAGGGTTGGTGTATTATATACATTGATGTCATTCTATTACAAAACAAGAACCTATGCAAACACCAAAAAAAGAGATTTCTATAACGCACAATAATGTTTCAAAAGTTCAATTAAAGAGATACTCTAAGGTGAGGAGGCTTGTTATATTGTTTAATTATATAATTTTTCTAAGTGTGAATGATTGCAACTTTGGATTATTAATCTAGTTACTTTTGTTATGATATTTCTAGTCCTCATATAGATTTGCGATGGGATGCAACAGAAGATGAAAAATAATCTACAAAGTATAATTAGGTAAGGGAGCTTATTGATTTACCTTAAAATTGAAAATCTATTATCTATAAAGGGTTTATAAGACTAAAAAGGAGTCCAAAACAAAAGTAATATCATAAGAAAATAAAAATTTTAAAAATATAAAACTTTGTATGGTTCAACCAATAAATGACCAACATCTATGAGTAACAAGATATAATTATTTTATTATTTTGAGAAAGATGATATAAGGAGAAGTATGATAAGAACCTTTAACTCTATACAAATCTTATTAAGGTATTTATAGACTAATATTACATGTAAGAATTTTTAGGATAGTGTAACTCTATTTCCACATATTTCTAAGGTTAGTGAAATTCTATTTTAGAAGTTTAAGGATGGTGAAATTTTATTGCTACACTTCTTCTAATTTTCACTCCTAGCCAAAATTTAACATACATCTCAAAATTCTCCATCTTGACTTGAATTCTCCAATGTCTAATCAAGAATAACTTTCTACTATGTAAGCCTTTAAGGACTTCAAGTTATGTGAACATTCACGAAATTTAATTTATGCTTAAAATTTTCCATAGGTAACATCTTTATCAATATGCCAATTGCATCCTCCACAATGTAACCCTTTTCTAATAAGATTTTTCTTGATGCAACCAATTTTTCATTCTTATAAAACCTCATATCCTTCACCATAGCAAGCATATATCTATCTATCTTGTAAATTTTCCTAGCCTCTTGAAAGATAATTGCATCCTTTCTACTAATAGTAAGAGCATATGCATCCTAACCATATCTTCTTGACTACTTGATAGTCCATCTCGATCAATCCTTGGTTATACCACACTAATGCTTTCTTTATGAGATTGTTTTATCTTTTGAACCAAAATTTCCAACTCCCTTAACATTTGTTTCAAGTTACTTTAGTACCACTTTTGAACCAACACTACTCATTATTGACCCTAACAAGTCCTTTCAATATGTTTTCCTTAATATAAATCAATCCTTTAACACTATATCCTTAAAGGTTGCCTTATAATTTTTTATAAAGTACACAAAACTTACAAAATTCTACCTTCACATGGTTGTCATCCTTCAATAATCTCTCATGATGAAGCTTCACGATCTCTTGCACACTAATATAACTCAGCCATATGTGCCATATTATAATAATATCTTCCTTTTACCCTAAAGGATGAGAGACATGTATAGATCCCATTACTTTCTTTCCGTTTAAGGTATAGAAGTCATAAAATAATTTTTCTTTCATTATAATCAACATACCATTTTAGCATCTTAAGTTATCAATCATCTTTTAAAAACTTTATACCCTTAACTATCAAGAGTTTTCATAGAAATCAAATTTTTTTGAACCTTAGGAATATACCACAAATTTATTGTTTTAACAATTCTAACAAATTCATTTTGATATACACTAAACCATTGCTCTTGATAGCACGATTTAATCTAATAATACCACCTTATTCTTTAAAGAATAGAAATAGTCCTTATTAAAAATCATATGATAAGATACCTTAATGTCTATCGCCCTCTAATTTGTATAATTAGAATTACTCACAATTAAAATATCATCACTTCTTCCATTATCTTTACTGGAACTCTTGTGGACTATACAACACTTGCTTTTCTTTTTTGTTCTCATTTCATTTCTTCCACTACAGATGACTCTTATAAAGTGTCCTTTCTTGTTATGGTCAAATAATCAAACAATTTTAGCCTTCAATTTAGGTTATGACTTTCTCTTATTTTTAGAATCTCTTTCCATGTTCCTTCCTCTATCAACAACAAGACCTAAATCTGATATATCTTCATATAAATCAAAGACCTTTTTTTTAATTACCTAGAATACATGGAATCCTTCACATTATTAATAGAAATAGTATGTCTCCTATATAACATCGTAATAACAAAGTTTCTATATAAATTAAGTAAGAAGCATAAGGTTAATCCTCATCTTTAATTTTAACCCTAATACTTTTTAAATCTAAGATTGATTAAAATTATCAATTTGGTCTTTTTCTTTTATACTTTCTGTCATTTTTAAGATATATAAGTGTTGCTTCTAATATAACAATTTATTAAAGATCTTTTTATAATACTTGCTTTTAAGTTATGTCTATAGCATTTATGTAATTATTTCATCAACAATCACTCTCAAGACTTCCTCACCTAAACTCAAAAAGTATAGCATTGCAAATCTTTGAGAAAATCCCTTCCTTCTTTGATTGTTCCAAATTCGACATTTTTTTTTACTTTTAAAGTTAATGTGGATCCTTACTTAACACCTCATCTTTAACTTTTATATAATAAAATCATTTGATTTATTGAATATCTCAATATCAAACTTATGAAGAGACATCCTAATAGAAAGCCCTAGATTTGTAAAGAACCTTAGGCTGAGATACCAATTATCACTTAAACAAAAGCAATACAGAAAGAAAATAAGAAAGTAAAAAATACAAGAATTTACATGGTTTGGCTAATAGGTGACCTATATATATGAACAAGAGGATAGATTTCTTTTATTAAAATGAAAAAGATAGGCAAAAGTATGAAAATGACCTTTAATCTTATATTACCCTTATTAAGGCACTTATAGACTAAAGTTATACATAAGAAGTATGTTGGCAGATGACTCTATTTTCACATATGCCTAAGATCAATAAAATTCTATTTTTGTAGAAGTCTAAGGATAGTAAAATTATATCTCCCAAGTTTTGGATTTTCAGTCTCCACCAAAATTTAAGACATATCTCACGGTCCTCTTAATATATTGATGAACCATTTTTTACAGTTTCCTATTTTAAATTTTCCAACTCTTCGATGGAAATAGTACTATGGAGAAACTCATGATAAGAGGAAGACATTATGTATCATTTAAATAAAAAATCACATTATGTACCATTTAAATAAAAAATGAAGTCATAGTTAGTATTATTATTTATATTTAGCCCATTATAAACAACCTATTATGTATTACCTTGCTAATATGCTCTTATTATATAAGTAATGTATGAAACGAATCATAATATGAAAAGTACGATTATCTCTTCAAATCTTCTTCTTTTCTATTTATTTCCTTCTCTCTCAAAGTTTCTATTGTTTTCTTACTATCAATTGATATTAGAGCAATCATGTTGTTTCTTTATCAAGACCCCCACTATTCAAATCAATGACCCAAACATTATAGATGGAACTAGAGCTAAGAAGTGTGGAAAATAGAAGAATCATTAAGCAACCAAATTAAGGAAATATAAAAGGTGATGTTAGAGCACTAACCTACTCTATAATACATAAGTGAAAGAAAGCTAAGAGATAGTAAAACTTAGGGATATATTTTAAGAGTATACATTCATTAATAAATCTCAAGCATAGCGTCCATCACCTAACATGGTCTATATAGAAAATTATTGGAGTACAATATGCATATATGGATCTTTCAAGCTAAGTAATTTTTTATACTTAATCAAATAGCACCAAAATAAAAGTAAAAATTGTTGTGGTGCATATGAAAGGTGTGGCTGCAAAATAGAATCAATTTTTGGAGGCATTGTTTGACACTCAAAGAACTTAACTAAAGCGAATATTTAGTAGCTATCAATTAGGGAGAAACATTTAAAGACCTTGTGGAAGACTTTAAGATGCTGCAACAAAATGTTATCGTCAAGGAAATTATGTGTTGTTTAATAGGTACTCAATTTTCCTTCAAATTCCATACTTATCTAGCTAGATTACAAGTCAAAATTTTAAACCCAAAAACATTCTAACACGGATATATGATGGAGAAGAAACAAAAAGGCAATCACATTTTTTGTCACCTTACTTAAGAATGCCTCTCTTAAACAATTCTGTTTCTCTTTTTTCAACCTCAACCACTAATGCTACAATACATAATGGACTATTACGTTTCCCAACTACCATTTAAAAGAATGCTCCTAACAAACCTTTATAGAAGTAACAAAGGCAACTAAGTAGTAGAGAATATGAAAAAAAAAGAAAAGGATATTTGTTTTTTGTGTGATGTCAAATATGTTCCATGGCATAAATGCAAAAAAAAACAATAAAACATATTTTTGGTAGACGATGATAAGGATAAAATGGTAGAATTAGATAATACGAATGAAGTTATCACTAAAGAATCATCTATTATCTATCTACAAGTTATGTCATAAGTATCTATAGGAAATTCAAGCAAAGGAAAGTGCTAGGGTGGCATAAATGCAAAGCAATTCAAATCTTAATCAAAAATTTTAGTGCTCACAATTTTGTGGATGTGGCATTATTACAAAAAAGGGTTTTACAAGCTAAGATCATTAGAGAATATCATGGTAACTATGGATGGAGGTTCTTACCTACCTTGTGAGCATCTTTATGAAAGATTCAAGTGACAGTTACAAGGCATTCAATTTGTTACTAATGTCTTAGTATTACCATTTGGAGGTTGTGACGTGGTTTCAGAAGTCCAATGTCTGTCCACTTTAGATGAGGTTCTTTTCCACTTTAGTAAATAAGCCATGTTGCTCAATTGGGATGGAAAGCAAATGCTACAAAAAGAACGTTTACCTTATAAACCAAAATGGGTCAATACAAGAAGTTTTGGAAGTTACTAGCTAACATCTTGTAACTAGGCAATTTTGTAGGTCGAGGCTTCAATATTATAAACCAACAATTCCATGAATTATCTATAAATGAAAATAATATAGAGAAAAAGTATTAGTTAGAATTGAAATCTTTGTTGGCTAAGTATGCATTTATATTTGCAGAACCTAAGAGATTGCCACCTTACAAATCCTAAGATTATAAAATTCAGCTTAAATAAGGATTTAAGCAAGTTAATGTATGACCTTATAAATATGGTAAAGCCTACAAAAGGATACCAATGAACAGCTAGTTCAAGATCTTATGAAACCTTTTTATCACCAGTAGTATTAGTCAAAAAGAAGGATTGTTCTTAATGTTTATATATTGATTACAAAGAACTGAACAAGAACACCATTAAAGATAAAATTCTCATCCCAATGATTGAAGGGTTATTAACTTCAAGATGCTACGTAGTTTTCCAAACTGGATATAGGGTTAGGGTACACCAAATCTTAAGTACCCTCGTACACAACGTCATCCATGCTTCGCAGCCAGAATGACACCTTTAAACGACCACACCAACATCTTCTACCTTGCACACAACATCTTCTACCTTACTTGCTGAACCGATGAGTGTAGATAACAAGTACTGAAAACGCAGAACAGACCAGCAACACGGGTGCTCGTGTGATGATGGTCAGGCAACTCCCAAAAATGGATATTCCTGTTCGACCTATGCATCTTTAAACCTTGTTGCCGAGGTCATTTAGAGAAGTGGGTAATAATACGGAGAAACTCGAGATAAACATTATACATCTTTCAAATTTTAAATGAAAACGACGTTGTAACTAGTATCATTAAACTGAAAATTTGATATTCCAATAACCGAGTTGGAATTCGTCCTATCGATATAACTTAAAACTGCTCCAAAAATACAAGATAAAAGGGAAAGACAGACTTCATGACACGAGAATTGCAGGAGGCAAACATTGTCATTCTTGAAGTTGAGAAGATAGCAGAGGCAATGGAAAAGGTAGAGACCGTGACTGAGCAAATATCGATGTCGCGCGAGTAGCAGGAGAATTCATTCATAGAGTAAAAGCATTCTCTGATCTGAATTAAATGAAAATATATAAGTTCTAACATTAATAAATATGCAGGTTGATGGCAGAAAGCATGATTTTGGCTACTTAAAGAAGATAGCTGAACCTGTTATAGGACAAAATGGTTACACATCCACAAAAGTTTTGACGGATAGTAAGACATAGAGCAGTTGCAAACCAAATGGTGTACCTCACCATAGCAACAGAAGTGAATTCTCCAAGGAAACCCTGCTTGCTTAATTTATGACTTGAAGAATTCCAGCCAACAGCATACTACTGTTAGTATACGAGACACACTCCTGATAATTGGAACTGCGGCGCTCATCAAATTTGTGCAATTTGTAAGCCCCGCTATATACGATTGTTGCACCGATTCTTCTATACTTATCAGTGTGATGCATGCACTGCACCTAGCTAGGAAATATGCGTGCATCTGTAAATAACTAAATTGGAATGCAGGGCTCCTCGTACGAATGAGCAAAGCTACTGCTGATTCTCAACCTGGCATCTATAAGAGATAATATGGAACCAGATCAGATGCTCAAATGTCAGTAGCAATCAAGAATCGAAATAAACACTGACGCTGATAAAATTAAGTGATAATGTTTATTTTCATCAGTGGTTTATATACAGAAGCTTCTAAACTATATACACCATGTACAAATGCGTGCATGCCAATATGTTATATGTACAAGCATGTCGTGTTAACACTTCTGAGTTACACAATGGCAAGATGTACAGATCTCAAATGTCCATAGCAATCATCACTGCAGCTAAAACATTCCGTGCAGACCCAGCAGATGTGTTTCCCACACCTACATTCAACATGATTACAACCCTCTACCTTCTCAATCATGTACCCACAACATGGACAGCTCCTAACGTGTTCTTTCCCCTTGCACCATTTCTTTAATGACATATCTGGGTCGTCCTTGAACTCTTTATACCTTTCGCAAGAAACGTATGGGTGATACTCCAAGTGACACTTTGTACATGTTTCAGCAAAGCAGGCCCCACAAACAAATGGATTGCCGGTCATCCCAGTTTCTGCTACCCGGTAAACAGAGGGGCAATCAGGAGAGGGGCAAAACCTGTAAGTGCCACCACTTGAAGCCACAAACGCTGCCAAAGAGGCCCTGAAAAGGTCCTCCAACCTTTCACATGATAAAAGTGATTTTATATCAGTGAGCCAAACGTGCATACCACAGCCCTCGCAAGCACAACGAATAGGAAAACCATCTTGACTTCTTATTGCCGATTCCAACTGATCAACCAAGCATGACCTGCAGAATTTATGTGCACAACCTTCTAGCTGGTAGGAGTCCTCAACTTCACATAAACATATAGGACAAGAACTCACATCTTCAGACAGTTTTGTACAGCCACCAAGACTAAGAGACTGCTTAAAATCATAAATTATCTCCTCCACTCTCAACCTCAGTTCCCTTTTCCCCTTAAAAGAGATGGCATGACGCCTTGTATTGAGCATTAATTCAGCCTCGGGAAAAATCTCATTCAGTCCACGCAAATCAGGTCCATACTTCTCAACAAGTTTTTTCATTAGATCAGGCATAGATGGTGCACCACGAAGGCAGATATATGTTCGTTGGTTATCATAGAGAGTTAAAAGGGATTTTATTAATTTCTGTTCAGCAATAGCAACTTTGTTCTCTGGACCAAAGATCCTTACACTCCGATTCTGCCGTTCAAAGAGAATGTAAATTCCTAATTCACGCTGTAACGTTTTCATGAGGGAAAAACCATCTTTGGAGATGAGAAGCTGGAGAACAGCTGGGGTGAGAGTATCACAAGTGACTGTCTTCCCATTCATCAACTTCTCTAGAGGCCTCCTTAACTCTGCCACTGTCTTCGTAGCATTAGCACATATCTTCACTCTATATGAGCCGTTCTCATTTCTCTCTGACTTGCAGATCACACCTGTACAGGAAGTTATGTCAGTGCTAAAGAAAGGTCAAAGATCTATGAAAATTTTGAAAATCTCATCTGTAAACACGTAACAGTACAATTAAATAACAGGATGCACTTTAAATTCATTTATCTCACAGACAAGATTATGATTTCCTTCATATCATTCCCACAGATTAATACTAGAAGCATCAGGTTAGCGATAAGCTTGAACATTACTTGGTGGATAAACTAGATAATTAAAACAAACCATTGTCAATTCCGTCAAAAAGACTTTGAGAATTTTGATAACAAAGAAGAACGTATGAAACATCATGCAAAATCTGTCACACATTTTAGTTGAGACATCAATATTATATGTAGGCACATGGATCAAACTTCATGTGAAGTATTACCAGGTCGATGGTTAAAACTTCTGACCAAAGAATTCAACTGCCTCTCAATGAATACATAAACAGGAGCAGGACATGATACAGAGCTATGGAACACCTGATGACACTGCATCTTTTGCCAAGAAAAACATCCAGAAAGTACTTTCCCTTGGATATGTTGCAGAGCTTTTGCAGCCTCTAGATGTAGCCTACCATCAAAAGTGATCAAAGCCTTCATAAAGTTATCCTTTGGCTCAGATGGAAAAACTTTAACATGGCAGTAATCACTCAAGGGGGCCTGATCCGGCATGAATGGGGCAATTTCCTTAAGAATTGCTTCCTCGCAAGCAGCAAGCGAAGGACCTATTACAGCATCACCCCTTATTAAGAAAACATCTAAAATTCTCCTATTCGTGGCCATTTGTAGAAATTCAAGTAATTCCACTTCAGAAATTTCTCTATCCAACCCTCTAATGATAATACTGTTCACATCCTTTGTGCTGACCTCACAATGAATAAACCTCCCACCAATGAGGAGATTAAAACAATCCCTGACAACAAACTCGGCATCATTCCTTTCACATCTGACAATTGCATATCCTTTGCTGTACCTGCGTGGCCAGATAACTTTGGCTCTTACAGCTGGAAAGGATAACTTCTTATTACCCCCAGTAAATGACCAAGCAGGGGCCAACTGAACCAAAGATCCAGATAATTCAATCTCGTTATAATCTAGAGCTTTCCTAGCTGCTGCAGGAGAGAGAAATGTTACCCTACCCCATTTTGTGGTATCATCACCATCTTGTCCAATGGCTGTAAATTTGTGAAAGCTACAAACTCCAGACACAGATTTCTCAAAAAACGTTAATATCTCCTTGTCATCCAAAGCATTTTTGCTTGGAAAGGACACATCTACACTCAAATACCTATTGTCCAACTCCAGGTGCCTAATCTCTGCACCTGCTCCCAAGAGTGCAATTGGGGGAGATGCACCAGCTCTTACTCCACGAAATAAGCATCTTTCTAAGCATTCATTAATTAACCACTTCTTCTCATACGTCAAAGCCTCATGCACAAGATTGTGAACATTTTCCATGACTTGCTTAGGTGCAAATAATTGAATCTCATTATTGTCCACATTAACTTCAATTCCAATACGCTTGTCCTGAAAAGTCGATTGTACACGCTGAAGAAGTAAGAGCAAGCTATTATTTGATTTTCCACAGAACCTCTTCAAAACAGTACTCCCAAAACCCTTAATCAACCTCAACATCAATTTTCTACTCTCCAACTTTGAAACATCAAATAAAGGACTAGAGTCAGACAATGTGTCAAAATCAATAGCAGAAACACAGACTAAGTATTGGCTTGAAATAGACAACAGTTCACAAAAAACAACCCAATTAGGCTTCTGACTGTACATTTGTAATGAACATGAAGGATGAAGTTGAAAGGATTCTCCACTTGAGACCACCTCATAGCCAAGACGATCATATCCAGAGTACATAGCTACATTCTCAGCTAATGAAGAAAGTATGATCTTCTTCATCTGTTTGTCATACTCACTGACAATGTGAGGACTCCAATTCCAGTAAGTTGGAACAATAATGCTGAGCTCATTTTTCAAACAGTTCTCCAGTTCTACCACTGTCTCTCTGCATCTTCGCATTGTTTTTGCATTAATGCTGTTGTCCCAGCACCATGTATTTCTATAATCTGGATGCACTCTTTCCCATTCCATGTAAACAGAAAGCAAAGTGAAGAGGTCCCCATCTTGATGGCAGAACCGTACCTTAAGCCGATCAGATTTCAGTTTATCATCAACATCGCCAACCCGGCAAAATATGCTATTAGCATTTGCCATAACGGCAGCAAGGACAACTCCTTCCTTTATCAAGTTATAACGGACACTTTCAAGAATAATTTTACCGAGGCGGGGCTCAATACCCAACTTAACTAAATCATGCCCATCAAAGGTCAATTCTAGTAGATCATTTTTGCAGGAAATAGCACCTAAGTGCACAAGATTTTTTATTGCCATGTCAACTGCCTCAACACTGGGTGCATCAATGAAATCAAATGCAAGCACATCCATACTTCCCAAGGCAAGAATCCTTAGAACTGCAATACCTAGGTGAACCTTGCATATTTCAGGTTCCTGATGGCAAGCCATTGACTGATAATCATCTGTGGAGTATAATCGGTAACATTTTCCAGGTCCAATTCGACCAGCACGACCAGCTCTCTGGTTAGCAGAACTCTTGCTGATCCTGGAAACTCTGAGGATGTTCATACCAGAAGTAGGTTCAAACCTGCTCTCCTTAACCATACCACAGTCAACTACATACTTCACCCCGGGAATAGTCAAGGATGTTTCTGCTAAGTTTGTAGAAAAAATAACATTTCTTTTCCCTGGATAGTTCTGGAAAACACGAAACTGTTCTTCATGGGAAAGCTTTCCATGTAATGGTAAAGCGATTGCAGAAGGAGACTGAAACTTTTCACAAGCCCATTCCACTTCCAATTGAGAGGTCAAAAAGGCCAGTATTGCCCCTTCCCCCTCTGATTCATGAATCTGCATTGCCATGTTAACAACATCAGAAACATATAGGGCAACATTGCTGTTGTTAAATAAGGTGGAAGAAGCTCTGGGTGCATCAGGAACATATTTGATATCAACTGGAAAGCTTCTTCCTAAAACATAAAACGTCCCGCAACCATAGAAGTATTCAGACAATTTGCTCGAATCAACTGTTGCAGACATTACAACTAGCCTCAGATCTGGCCTTATCATTAGTAACTTTTGTATCATCGCCAACAGAAGATCAGTATTCAAGCTTCTTTCATGAGCTTCATCGACAATAATGCATGACACTTTAGATAAAGCCGTAGATGAAACTTCAGATAAAGCCTCATCTTTCATGAGATGTCGCAGCAAACAGTAATCAGTCATGTATACAACCCTGGAATCGAACATCTGTGCAGATGAATAGCTTGGATAACAGGCAATTGCATTTTCTTCATAACATCTGATGCTTTCTTCACCAACCCTTTTCGCCAAGGAAATTGCAGCAACTTTGCGTGGTTGAGTGCACAAAACAGAACCAGAGGTAGGGACTCCAGAATCAGCAAGAAATTGTACCAACTGTGTACTCTTCCCTGAACCTGTCTCTCCAACCAAGATCATTACCTGTGAGGAAAGGAAAAGATGACAAATAACTAATTGACAATTAAAAACAATTCTTCAGACAGGTCTAGCAAAGGAGATGGGAAAATTATAAATTGACTTGGTTCATCACATCATGCAACTGAAAAGTGGAGGAATCAAATTTTCTACAGTTAGTGAAAAACCTGCAATTCCTCAAAACATCCCAACCAAGAAACTTTTCATCAGGATACTCGGATTAAGCATGTATTTCAACTAAAATTGTTAGGTACAGCAATCCTCCAGTGGAGTTACAGAGTTATTCACTTATGTATAAATGCAGTGAGTATATATTAGGGTTCCTCATGTTGCCTGCAAGTTCTTCTCGGTAAGGGGTTAGAGATTGCCACCTCTGGTAATCTCGAAGTACATAATTTTTATTTATTTATAAAGTTACTGAATTACAAAAAAAAAAAAAAAGAATAAGGGAAATAGCCATATATTAGCAAAGACATCCATATAATCTTCATAGAGTGGCCCGTGTCATGGTTACATGCGCCTAAATAAAGTCATAGCGTGTAAGCTTCATAGTTTGGCAATTTAAATTTGTTTCACTACCATAATGGTACGAGAAAAACATTGGCTCCGACTTTAAATATACATACAATGCAAAAGCTATCCAAGAGAAATAAAGTATTTTACTCACACAGCTCTTCTTCCTCTTCTATTATAACAAAGAACTAATAACAATCTCTAAATGCAATGACAGGTCAGAATTCCAGTACACAAACCCGATCAATCAAAAAGAAAGCCGAATATTGTAGCTCCAAAAAACACAAAGACTGCTACAAATCGTTTCAAGTCATAACATGAAACAGACCAGAATGACAAATATTCACTCGAACAGAAACCAACCATACCTGCTGTGAATTGATCCTCCTCAAAATCTCCCTCCTAAAACCATAGATGGGCAACCCATCTTCAAGCCTTCTACATTCTCTCGACAGCATGGCATGTATTCTAAACCAATTCAAACCATCCTCAGTTCCAAACCTCAAAACCCCAAACTCCTTACTCTGCTTACCTTCAATACATTCCGTCAAACACTTCATTCCACTTCTGAACTCCTCAATTCTCCTCGCAATCCCATCCCTCTCTAACTTCAAACCGTTCTCCTTATCTTTAATTTCCGCAATAGCTTGCAGACCCTTCGATCTCCTGGGCAAAACCTCACATTTTCTAATCTCGCCACACAAATCAGCTGCCCTTTTCATCAATTTCTTCACACAGTCCCCTTCCAGAACCTTCTCAACATGCAACAGGAACAAAGTTTTGATCTTGTCGTTCACATCTTCACTAACGCCAAAATCAACCTCCGGAATGAACACGTGCTCATCAGCGAGCCGCTGTCCCCAAAGGTGAACGACGGCGTTTAGAGCGTCGGCTCGGTCCCGAAAATAAAGGCAAGCCGCAATTGGACCGGAGCCCTTTGTATCGGACCTGTAGGGTCTGGGGTTACATTGAGAGACTACAGTCTCAATTGGAACTGTACGGCCAGTTCGTTGACGATGAAAATTGCAGGAATCACAGAGAAGTTTGACCAAGAACTGAGGACATGCGCGCCATCGTTGCTGCGGCGGGAGATCGTGGCCTGAGAACTGTGGGTGTCGGCGGTGTCGGTGGTGTGGGTGGACCATAGTGAGCTCGAAACAGTAGAAATCATCCACTGTACCATTAAAAAAACCCTCCCCTTCGTCTTCAAGGTGTCTGGTCTCTCTGAGAAGTTAATTTATAGGGGCCTAGTGTGGATTGCAATATCGGCGCGACTCACGAGGGGCATACTGGTGAGGGTATGGAATGTTGACACGTGGAGTTGTTTGCTGATGCTTGGGAAGTTACATTAACATCAACGAGGCATGCATGATGTAATTACGGAAAGGCCCTTGGGTTTGCGGTCTTTTAGTAAACTGAAAAACAAAGAGAAGCTTTACTTTAGACGGAAGAAAAGACGTTGTCGCTTCTTGAATTTTCCTCCGTATGTGCTCGAGCTTGTTGGCATCACACAACATTTCTTCATTTTACTTTCGGTTTTATAGTTAAAAATTTATGACTCGTTTGACTCTACTTTTATTTTTTTTGTTGTTGTTTTTAGTTTCTATTTCTTATTTTTAGTTTCTATTTTTTTACTTAAAAAAATAAAAATCTGTTTGGTTGAGATTTGTAACATAAAAATTGAAAATAAAAACCTATTTAGTTGAGATTTATAAGAAACTTATTATTATTATTATTATTATTGTTGTTGTCGTTATAAAATTTCTAATTATTATTATTATTATTATTATTATTAATTATTATAAAATTTCTACTTACTATTATTATTATTATTATTATTATTATTTAT
>JANITW010000236.1:59551276-59576762 GCA_027564335.1 Erythroxylum williamsii | reverse complement strand
ATTGATACAATAGATATAGATATAATTTAAAATAATAATACTTTAATTGTTCTTAGTTATGATAAAGTTCATCCATTTCGGTCTTATTTGACTTAATTGGGCTCGAATTAATAAGATTTCAGGTCGTGTTTAGTTTTTTTAATATTTTTAAGTTTCAGGTCAAGTTCGGATTATTCAGTCTAATATGATCCAAAGTTTAAATTTTTTTAAAAATAAAATTATTTTTTATTTTATAAAATTAAACAATATATTTAATCGAGTTTGGTTAAACTCGATTGTGCTCGGGCCCAGACCAAAAGCCTCAAGTCGGGCATGAACTCAAATACAAATTTCAAGTAGAGCTTAGGCCAAAATTGGTGTTAGTCAACTGCTACTTTTTATAGAAATGACATTTTAATTTTGTTTTCTTTTCAAATAAATGACAACAAATTATTATTATTGTTACCTATTAATATTATTAAAGATCGTACTTTAAAAACACTCATTATATTAGTTTTAAGCAGCACAATTTAAAATGTTACAAATTTAATATTGCCTTAAAGATTTTTCTGTAATGCCAATTAAAAAATGTATAATCAAATCCAATGACAGTTTCAATGATAATTTTTAGAAAACACAAGTACATTCGAACGAATTGTTAACACAAAAAGCTGCCTGTTTAATTGGATGATAATACATCAAACTGAATCTTGTCGTGTAATCTTTAGTGGTTTAAATTATGTGCAAGATTAAGTAGGCAGACGCAATCATGTTGATCCCTCGGTTTCACATCATAATAAGTAGACCGATTTGTTTTTTGTTTTTTATAATTGTCTATCACATGTTAAAAAAAGGTCCTAATTATAGAAAGGTATCTTTAAATTATTTACTCTCAGACTAATTCTTACTCGAACTAGATAAGTCTGTTGTGAGAGATAAAGTTCTGACTCCAAATTTTAAACAGCTGCATATATAAAGGTGATTCGAATCTACGACTTTATTTAAACTAAAAAAGCTCATTATTAACTCACCTAAAGCCAGTAGACAGATTTGTTGACATGAAAATAGATCGAACCGAGTTAGTTTATTAATGATTGAGTCAATCGACTTAACTTTTTGAAAATTCAATTTAATTTTAATTTAAAACTAATTCAAATTCAAGTCATTCAATTCAAGAAAAAAAATAGTTAAAAAAATATTAAAACAACGTGATTCTATAATTATAATTACAGGTCATTCAAATCGTGGGAGCTAACTTTCAATGGATTGCCATCCCTAATTGGCACGCTCATACACCTAGGACGCATCGATACGGGTGGAATATCATCCTGATACGCCTGATTTACACCGCCATTTGCCATTTCCAAACCTTTATTATCTCACTTCCTCGTGCCAAAATTTCTCAGACAACTATGCTACATTTTCTACTTCCTAGGTTTCTTACATGTTCAGTTTTAGGAGAAACGAATAGCACTCTTTCCTTTGAATCCACTGGAGTGAAAAATTAACCCCAAAGCCATGTGTGAAGCATTAGCCTAAAGAAAATCAAACCTTTGTCTGGAATTCCAAGCACAGGAGAACATTAACCCTCCACCCCACAAGTACTATCATATCTTTCTCTTTGTTGTGCTTTCCAACTTTCACGGCACATGGGACCTGTCTTCGGAAACTCGAAAAGAAAACAAACACAAACAAAGTTAAAGCTTCCCTTGACTGTTACTTTTCGCTCATCATGCAAGTTTTAACCATGGGAATGGCAGTCAGTATCGTATCAGACCACAATATCGCACCTGAACCCACACGTAAGTGCCCCGGTCCACAGGCATCGTTTTATCCCCTTTAAAAGGGACCACCCATCTTAACGAAGCAAAACCAAATCTTTAAAGCTGGAGATAGTGGGACGGAGACTGACTACTGCACTGGAAAGATGGAACAGATACTTGTACCTCTCCAATCAACCACTTGAGTTCCAGATAAGGAGTACTTCAATTCCAAGCACTGTCCAATCACAACTTGAACTTACTACCTTAATTTGCAAACGGAAAACCAGTAGGCCGTAACTATGATCCAATACAACATCTGGAGATGGACTTTCATTTGAACTATGCTCACCTGTTATCGATTAGAGATGACCTCTTTTCTTAGCTAGCAAATATGGGTTTGACTCATTGTTATTTGATAATCTGTCTCTTAATTTCTGTCCAGATTATTTAAACCTGATGAAGCTGGCCTGCACCATAATCAAGGGCCAGAAATGGACATCTATTAAGTAGACGTAACCCAGGAAGAGACTTATTTTTCAACTACTTACCAATTCTTTTATAAAGCAGAGGACATCAACTTATTTTCTTTTTTCTACTACCTACAACTGACTCAGGTAACCTCATCACATACAACCGATCGAGGCTTAACAAATGATATGAATAGAATATGTCAAACATATTAATTTATTAATTCATCATACCAGTCAATAATATATTATCATATTTATTAATAGTTAAATATATATTTATTATTTTAATATGATAAAAATTAAATAATTTTATTAAATTTTTTATTATATAATTATAATAATATATAAAATGATAAAATTTTGTTTTGTTTGTAAATTAATAACTAATTGGATTGATCTTTTATTTAAAGAGATATAAAATTTATATTACTTTATTGATTTATTATATTTACAGATCATTACTTATATAATAAAAATAAGAATACATTTTTATTTGATAGTATTATTATTAATAAATATAATGTTTATCTATTATGTGATAATGCTAATAAATAATATAATCAATTTAAATAATTATTAATTAATTGTTTGATCAATATATAAAATTATAAAAAAAATCTTCCTATTTTATTAATTCATCATATTTGCATATTATTACTTATATTAAGTAATACATAGTATTTGATATTAATTTATTTAATTAGTTATTAGTAAATATTAACTTATCGTATTATAATGATAGTTAAATATATTTATGAGTTTTATTTGGAAATAAATTAAAATTTTGACTAGTACAATAATCAAGTTTATCTCTTATTTTATTAGTAATTCATTTTCAAGAAATATAATATTAAAAAGTGATATCAATTTGTTATACTCAATGCCAAAAATAATTAATTTTTCCTATCATAGTGTTAGTTGTTAGTGTTGGTTGATTCTCCATGCCTTGTCAACTTGTTCAGAGTTAATGTTAGTATTAGTTAATTTTTCTTATCTTATTAAACAGCTAGGTTTAGTATTATAACTAAACAATTATTCATATCTCAGTGTTTCTCTATATGCCTCACATGTCCACCTTGATTTATCCACGTGGATAAAATATGTTATGTGTGCTTTCCATCAATGTTCTTAATTAGTAATTATGTCAAAATTAAATGTTATTTGGATTTATAATTGAATTAGCAGAATTTAAACAGCATAATGTGACATATAACACTAAACTATATTGGAATTAAAGAGTAGTCACTGCTTCTGCTCCTGACAGTGTAGTTTTTAGCAACAACATCATGGAGTCACCTTCATAATAATAACTTAATATATAGAATCAGCTTAAACAACTGATAAACAGTATGAATTTACGCCGATCAAAACCACAAGAATACTAGGAGTGATAAGAAAGTAAAATGTAGACCAAACAACCATCATCACAGCCATGATGATTAAGAAACGTGGATAGTAGACTTGCGACAAGAACAAGTCGAGGTTTGTTTACATGATCAAAACGGCAGCGAAGAGGCTAGCAGCCGCTGTTCCAGCAATGGCAGCTGTACTGAAAACCGCACCATTTCCAGCCGGTCCAGGAGCTTCAGCAGGCGGAAAAGAGATGATGGAGGAAACCGGAGATGGAGTAGTCTCGAGAGTGGCCGGAGATGGAGCAACCTGTGACGAGGTCTTCTTGCTCGGAGCGGGAGCCAACGAGTGGGGATGATTGGGGGAAGGAGCCGAAGCATGTGGCTTAGTAGCTGAGGACGGGGGCTGTGCCTTAGGAGCAGAGGCTGGGGATGGTGGAGACTTGGTGGGAGAAGATGCCGGAGACGACGCCGGCGACTGTGCCATTGATGAGGTCATAAACAATGTCAATAGCATCAAGACGGTAAGCTTAGTCTGAGCCATTCTAGTCTGAAGCTAGCGCGTTAGAGAACCAAAAAAGATAGTTAAATAAAAAACCAGAAATTGCAGGCTTTGTTTGCGTGTGTGTGTTTACAAGTAGTGGAAGAGAAGCTTTGGGGCGGGTATATATAGATGTAGTCTTAAGTGGATCATGTCGAATCACCGTTGATTAGCTAGAACAGGACCATCATTAACCGGTGGAGATTTGTTTTACGTTTTCCTTTGCTTTAACGGCCAACTTGTACAACATTTGCGAACCAAGTCCAAGAATGTATGGGTTCGTGGGTGACCACTAAGGCACCGCTGGCAATTGACTCAGACGAACGCGCGGACGGGAGTTTGCTCGATGGATATCGAGACCGTTGATTATGATAAAAAATATGTGTTTAGTTGCAACGATCAACAATACGGGAATCCCGGGGGGCGACCCAGTAGAGCTTTGAGTCGGCCAGTCGGGTAATAACGAAACAATGTGGTTTTGAAATATTCTTTAGAAAAATAATAAGTCTGGCTAGCTGATTAATAAGTCAAACTTAGCCGACCACACAACCTTGGGCTCGATCAGGTTGGGCTCGTGACCGAACTCTACCTACTGTCATCCTTAATATCAATTTTGTGAGAAAAACTTTTAGCGTCGTTTGGTTGGCGGGAAAGTAAAGTTAATTTGGAATCTGATTCTTTGATAAATAAATATATCAAAAGTAAAGATATTTATATGATTAGATACTTATATGAATTATAATAGGAAAGTTAGAAGGATTCTTATTATAATGTTTAGTATGCATTCGTATTTTATAAAATGTAATTTAATTTTAACTTATTTTTTAATTATATCACTGAACAAAAAATAAAATTTTTATTAAATGTTATATTTAAAAAAAACAAAAAAGCCAAGCTTTTTATTAACTGGCGTCATCTCTCGTATTGAAGAAGCTTGTGACGTCAAACCTCGTCCCAAATCCTCGCCTGATTCATCCAGCTGCTACTGCTCCCTCTGTTTCTCGCTTATTCAATACTAATGGTGTCCGCGAATTCGATGACAGTGAAGATGAGTAATCTATCGATGTCGACCGTCACTCTGGCAATGGTCTCTCTCATTGCCGCAGTAACCTTTTCTCAAGTAGTTGTATTTGTGTCCTATTAGGTGCGATTTAGCTTCGTCTTTTTAGTTAAACTTTGTAATTTGTGGTAATTTTGATTTGTCATGTTCGAGTAATTTAGCTTTGGTTGTTTAGATGATGCAGATGTTTTTGATCCATTCTCGCTAATGAGATCTTGAGTCAGTTGCTGTGTCATTGGAAATGTATGTATATATATGGTTATTTTAATTTGGGTTGAGAATAATGATGCATGTTGGGACCCTTTTGCGGCTTTTTGTTACTTGTGGGAATATTTTCGAAAATTATGGAATTGTCTTTTATGCGTTTGTTTGGTTGATAAATGACCTAGCAGGAACTGTAGCGAGGATGAGATTTGATTCCAGTGCATATTATGAAAAGTGGTCAGAGTCAAGTAAGAAATTATGCTATCTATGTTGTTACACTTTTAATTGTGCTTAAAACCGGTTGGATACTGTATCTTAAGAGTTAAAAGGCTGCATAATGTCCAATCAGTATTAAGAAAAACAAAGAGTTACGAATAGTTTAACCAAAAAAAATAAAGAGTTACGAATAGTTTAACCAAAAAAAGTACCGCAAATGTTGATGGATACTTCGAGCTTCAGATTCGTAACAGATCAAAATATCTAGAAACCTCGAAATTACAGGCCATACAAAACCGAAACTTTTTGTTTATAAAAAATTGTCTCCGCTCAACAAAGCTTCGATTTGGACAAGTTGTGAAACGACCAAGTAGAGAAGATTTGGATAGGACCCAGGAATTAAATTAAAGGGAGAAGAATCGAACAAACGAAAACTACATAAAAGTAAGAAGGAAAGAAGAAGAAGAAGACTATTTGAAGAGGTGGTCGTGTTTTTAAAAAGAAGAAGAAGAATATTTGAAGAGAAGAAGAATCGTGGAAAAGAAATCGTACTAACGGCAGAAGAAGAAGGATATCTGAAGAAGTGGTCGTGTTTTTAAAAAAGAGTTATTGTAGAATAAGAATATTAGAAGAGGAAGTAGTGTTTTAATAAAAGAGTTGTTGGAGAGTTGCGAGAGAAAGAAGAGTTAAATTGGTCAGTATAATTTTTAGATTAAATTCTTGAGGAAAGTAATCTAAATACCAAGGGAGTGTTGGTGTTTAGAATTCAGGGAAAGTGCTACTACTTTCCTTAAATTAGGAAAGTTTTTACTTTCCTAACTACTAAAAAAAATAAATCAAACATAATAATTTAAATTTTAGAAAAAAGATTATTTTATCAATCAACAATTAGTGCCAACCAAACCAGGCCTTAGGGTACGTTTAGTAATTAGGAATGAAAACATGAAAATAGGTATCCAACTTACGTGAAAATAGGTATCCAACTTATATACTTTAATTTTTGCTTGTTTAGTTACTGGTAATAGATAAGAATTATAAAATGAATTTTAAATAATCCTAAATTTTTATTCCCAAATTAGATGTGGGTATAATCTGGAATCTTATATTAGGAATAACGAATAAATGATGGCAAATGAAACTTATTTTTCTTTTTTTATTTCGTCTCAATTGAAATTTTCTATTCGCTTTTCCTCTTGTTGCTTCTTAACATTGCACATTACTTCAAACAATTTATTTAATATATCTCACCAATAAAGTCACGATAATATATATGTGCTTGCCTCTTCCATACTTTATATATGACCATGTCAAATTTAAAATCTCAAAAAAGATCTTTCTGAAATAAAAGGGAAAAAATCAATAAATACTTATAATGCAATAATATTTATCTAATTAATGTATATAAATCAATTAAAAAATAAAATAATTTGTTGTTGTACCTCAAACTCCTGAAAGTAAAATGCCTTTATGGCCTGAGAGATATTCTTCTATATATAACCCTCAAGATCAATCTTCTCCTTAAATTTAGATGTCATGTTTCTATAGTACAATTCACACGAAATCAACCTAATATAAAAACAAACAATTTTATACCATTTGCAAAAATTTAAACCTATAACTTAATTATAAACATTTAGTGTTTCATGTAATTTCACTTACAGATTATTAACAATTGTTATGTAAGTTTTTCAATCAGGTCCCTTAGCTCCAGGCTGGCAGTCGTTTCCTTCATTCGCTATTAGGGTAATGAATGATGTAGGAGTGGTGGATAGTGTAGCATTAGGAACATCAGGTGATGCATCATCTACAACTATAGTAGCTAGAGGAGGAGGAGGTGATTTAGTTGCAGCTGCAGAGTATGATAGTTCACCTTAACATAAGTAACATATCATAAGCCCAAGCAAAGTCACAAAGTCATAATGGAAACACACTCCCCCCACACCTAAATCATACATTGTCACTAATGTATGCATAAGATACTCACATAAAAATAAAAATAAAAACCATGGAATAGAGAACTCCCCTAACTTTTGAGTATCTGAAGATTATCTATGCACGTTTCATTTTAGTATCGATTTCAGAACTTACTGCAAATTGAGGGTGTAAATTAGTATTCATTGGTGATTTTCCTTTTGCTGCAACCTTGGTATTACCTTTAGAATGCCCTATAATACTGAACAAGATAAACAAAAATTACTTAGAAATAATATTAACAACAACATAATAATAATTAAAATTAAACTAAAAGAAAGATCAAATAAAAGTAACTAATAAGAATGAAAATTAAAAAAAGTAATTAAAAACAATAACAATAAAACTGTTTAGAAAAAATAAAAATAAATCGTTCATAAGGTGTGGGACATGCTTGTCGGATGCGTGGGATTGTGCTTGTGGGATTAGGTATATAGGATAGAGGTGTGCGTGGATGAGTGGGGTAGTGGTTGTTGGGTTGTGGCATGAGGAGGCTGCTGGTGCGTTGGAGCTGTTGTTGTGTTCTTTGGCATGTGTCATGCATAGGTGGAAGAAGGCTGCTACTACGTATGGTGTGTGGTGTTGCTGTTTGAAGCTACTACAAGCATGGATAGTAATTAATCATTTGCTCTTAGAGATTGAGAGGTTGGAAGGATCAGGGTGCTTGTAAACTAAAGTTCACAAGCACACCTTAAGCAGTAATGATTTGGACTGCATTGTTGCTATGGCGAGAGTGGGAGAAGATGCTTGCGTGAGATTGCGACATTGGGAAGAGAGTTTGTTGCATGTGTGCTATTGTAGTGACGTGCTATACACTAGAGAGGGACTGTGGGAGATTGTTGCTTGAGTGGAAAAGAGATGTATGGGTAGGGGCAATTGTGTTGTGTTTTGTGTTCCTACACGAAGAAAATAATAGATTAGAGTTTTTTTAAGTATAAAAAATAATAAAGGAAAAAATTTTAAGATTTTATTAAAAAATTAAGTTTTTATTTTTAATAAGATATTAGAGTACCAATCCAAAACATTAAATCACACAAGGCGAGATCTCGTCTTATTAGATTTAGTAATCTAGAATTCCAGAGTACTAAGTCGCATAAGGCGAGGTCTCGCCTTATAAGATATAGTAGTACATAATTTTAAGATATTCATTCCAGAGCACTAAATCACATAAGGAGAGATCTCGCTTTATGAGATTTGTAGTCTGAAAATTTTTAGACATTTTTTTCCTTTAAGCCAAGAAATTTATGTTTAAAAAACAAACAAATGCATCAAAGAAAGAACTAAAACAAAATAAAATAAAACTATCATATTTTAGGTGGCCTCCTGAAAAGTGCAATTATTTAACATCGTTCTACTTGACCTGGTCGGTTCTCCCTAAACTTCTATGTAATTGCAGTTTTGCACTCCTTAAGTAATGCTAGCCCTTCCTCTTGCTCTTTAGTCAACCTTTTTGAAATGATTATAGGTAATGATTTTCCATCACCTAAATAGACATACTTTAAGCGATCAGGTAATACCTTCAATTCTATTTTCGAAGCGTACTAAATAGAAGGTAGGATTTTCTTGTGAGTTATAGTAAGTTTATCTTTCAACTTTTCCGAATCTATTAGCATTGTTGACAATGGATCTACAACTTCACAAGTTTCATCAACTTGCTCGTTCAATTCCAAATTAGCTTTAAGCTCCAACTCATCTTCATCACTTTCTTCCTTAAACATATCTAACACAAATGAATCCACAATATTCATATGATAAACGGATTGAAAATCATTTGGGTACTTCATTGCTTCAGAAATATTGAATTTTACGATTTGTCCATCAAACTCTACAGAAAGAGTACCCTCATGCACATTGATTATCATCTTAGCCATCTTCATAAATGGCTTACCCAATAAAATCAAAGCTAAATTTTCCACACTATCTCCATCCATTTTCAAGATGTAAAAATCTACTGAAAATACCAACTGTTAACTTGGACTAAAACATCCCCAGTCAATCCAATAGGACATAAATACGATCAATCTAATAGTTGGATAATCACATTAGTTTCTTGCGAAGAATTCAAATTTAAAGCTGGATAAATTGATTATGACATGATATTAATGGATACACCTTAGTCTAGCATGGCACGCTAAGTTTTTCTATCACCAATAACACACAAAAGTGTAAACATACCTGCATCTTTGCATTTTTTTAGTAATTTCCCTTTTATCATAGCTGATACATTCATGCCCAAAATTATTCTCTCCTTGTCCTTCAACTTCCTTTTATTTGTGCACAACTCCTTTAATAATTTTGCATATTTCTGAACTTGCTTGATGGCTTCCATAAGTGATATATTGCTTTCCACCTTTTTGAAAGTTTCTAAGATCTCTGTTTCATATTCATCATCTTTTGGTTTAACCAACCTGTTAGGAAAAGGAGGTAAACGTACATTAATTGATATTGAAGAAGATGAATCATTTTTTACCTTTGTTGATTTTTATCTGGAAGTTCTTCCTTCCTTTCTCTACCATTGTGGTTTTCTTCCTCCATTGGTAAAGAAGTTCCCGATTGAATTTCCTTACCACTTCTTAAAGTCATTATACTCAAATTCTCTTTAAGATTCACCACCGTTTAGGAACGTAATTTCCCTGATACTTATGCTTCCAATTTACTTACCGAATTAGCTAATTGAGTGATTTGACTTTCCAAGTTTTGAAAGCTTTCCCTTGTTTCTTGTTGAAATTGTTGAGTATTATTAGCAAACACGTTAACAATTTCATTTAAAGACATACCCAAATTTGAACATTGAGTTTGAGAATATGAGGAGCTTGAGGTTGTTTATTAAAATTTTGAGGTTGCTATCGTTGTTGGCTTCATTGATTTCCATAGCTCAAAATTTGGATGGCCCCTCCATCCTGGATTGTAGCCATTGGAATAAAGGTCATACTTTCGTTGAGGATGACTAGGAAACTCTCTATTATCTTAGTTTCTTGAGAGTTTTGTTGCAATGTAGTGCACATATCTGTAAGATGTCTAGAGAATGAGCATATTCCGTACACTCTTGCCCATTGTAAATGACCTACAACCATTTGACAAACTAGAGCGATTAAATCAGAAAGTTTATCCTCAAGGTATATGTTACTTATCTTATTCACATGCTTAATAACTCCTTCCATCTTTGTCCCAAACTATTGAAAATTTTCGGCCATAATTGATATCAATTGTCTGGCTACCTTAGGTATTTTGTTTACTAGAGCTCCTCCATTAGCTGCATCGACCATACTTCAATCCATTGGCAAGAGTCCTTCATGAAAGTATTGAATTAGAAGTTGATCGGGAATTTGATGACATGGATAGTTAGCACATCACTCCTTAAACCTTTCCCAATATTATATAATGTTTCTCCTCTAATTTGTCTTATCCCACATATTTTTGATATTTGATGCTCTTGATGCAGGAAAGAACTTCTCCAAAAGCATTCTTTTGATCTCATTCCATGTTGTTACTGAGCCAAGTGGAAGGTCATATAGCCAATCTTTCGCCTTATCTTTCACCTATTGTGGCTTCATTCTAGAGCAAACAACATGGAATTCTTTCAGGTGTTTATATGGGTCTTCACTTGCAAGATTATGAAAAATAGGCAGTAAGTGAATCAAACTATATTTCAATTCGAAATCTACCTCAACATCTAGAAATTGAATGCATAAAGGTTGTTGATTCAAATTTGGTGCTGTTAACTCCCTCAATGTTCTAAGGTTAAGATTTGTCATCTTTTCGTCCACTTCTTGAAGATTAGATTCTTCACCAATTGTTAGATCTACTTCAACTTTACGTTTAGAGATGAACGAATGGTTTCTTACTTAGTCTCTTTTCTCAACTGACACGTTAACTTCTTAATTTCTGGATTGTATCGCAATTTACCTATCTGAAAAGCATGAGTCATACAAGACAATAGATCAACAATAACTGTAAAAATAAAAATGCAAAGAAACTAAGAAACTTGAAACAATTCGCTCGCAACGATGCCAAATTTTTGTCAAGTTGTCTAAGCCCCCAAAATAATACCGATTCTCTAAACTTTTGTAGTAGTCATAGAACCAGGTCGAATCCTTAGAGAACTAAACACTAGCTTCTTAATTTTTGAGTAATAAAATAAAAAGCGGTTTTGATTAGGAAACTAATTAACTAAAATTAATACAAAAATAAATTAAATCAACTGAATTTAAATATGAGAAAGTCAAAATTATCAAACTCTAATTCAAGGGAAAAATCTCATCTAATTGTAACATTGATCATTGGTCTAAAAATAATATTTTCATGATTCAAGTTGTTCTGAAACATATTGGGATAGTTGTAATAAGTCTCAAATTTTCCTAAATTAATTGATTCAAACCCAACATCCAAACCAAAACTTATCATCTATTGACTGGGTATGATAACATTCCATATCAAATAAATGATAGAAATAAGCTATGTGAAAAAGACTAAACCCTAAATTAAATAATCGAGATAGCTGCAACTATTCAATTTAGTGTTCTTGTTTATCATAAGTTAAATATGGATATTCATAAATAGCCTATTTTCTACTTGTACTAATCCTTTATGAAAATTACGGATCATTGAATTCTTGGATAGCCGTAAAATAACTAATATTAAATTAAATTGTCAAATTAATTGAATATCAATCATTCATGAAATATGAAAACTCAAAACAAGAAATATTTTAATTAAAACATGAATAAAACTTTGAAACATAAAACCTTACAAAGTTACAATCAGAATATTGAATCCCCTTGAATCATAAAGTTGAGTTTAGTCACCCATGGTTTTCGCTCCAATAATAAAAATAGAAGAAATACTAAGAATTGCTAAAAACATAAAAAGAGAGAACGTTTTTCTTTTGTGAGAAATGTCACTTTTGCATAATCTAACTCTAATTTGTAAAGAACTCTATCTAAAACAAATTTAAATTCAAACTCCTATATGTTAGGAATAAGAAGAAGTTTCCCCGTCAAACTCTAACTCTTTAAGGGATCAGTCTTATCCATTGTAACAATTTCTTCACTTTATCCAAAATTTGTCATTATTATCAATAGAGTCCTAATTTGATGCAATATCCACTTTTCATCTCCTAAAACAAAACAAACATTAATTTCCATATTTAAGCATCAAAATAAATCCAAAACAAAGGAGATAATATCAAATATTATAGCAAGATGAGATCTTATCATTGACATATCTTTGTAACTAATAAAAAAAATTCTCACCAAAATTAGATACATCAAATCTTCATTGTACTGGTGAGACAGTGCGTCGATCCTATTACATTGCCTGACATATCTTTGTCAAAATACGATACATCAAACCTTCATTGTACTAGTGAGACAATGCCCCGATCTTGTTACATTGCCTCAAGTTTTGTCTCCTTCCTTTAGTAGGCAAATATCATTCGTCAAATTTTGCAATTTGTCTATTTTCTTATATATTTGAGTTATTAAGGTTATCCAAATATCTCCTAATGTTTCCTATCATATTTATGATGCTTTTATGTGGGCTTGGTAGATGTACCCATTGAAAATCTTAGAGATGTCGTGGACTATCTCACACTTTATTCTAGTACTAACAAATGCCTTCACAAATGTCAACTTTTCTTATAGCATCGAAGTTAGTATATGCTTCTTTGAAAACATTCTTATATTTCTCCATCAAATTTTCATATTGGTACTTACTTGTATGATTAATTGTTGTCTAAAAGACTAGCTTATAAGTGTATCTTTTATACTTATATGATCAATTTTCATAAATCTGACATGTACACTTTCTATGTTCACAATCTATATAAAAGTACTTCAAAAATTCAATCAAATACTATACCATAAACTAAAACAAGGAATTATTGTCATAAATATAATAATAATGTTCCTAAAATTTATCAAAGCAATATAAAATCAGTCCATATCCTTTATCGGCCACTCATAAAAGTCTAATTATTGGTTAGATATTTAGTTATTGACCTAAGATATTTAAGAACCAACTCTAAGAATAGTAATTCTTACCCTCCGCAATAACCCAAGCCATTAAAAATATTTTATTATTACCATCTCAAATAGTTGTAACTAATAAGGCACCCATAAGAAAAAATATATAAAAATCAACCATCTAAACTAAATTATCCTAAAATCTATATAAGGAAACCCAATTTCAATACATTAAACATAATATAAAACTTCTTTAAAATGGGTTCAAGAATTCAACCCCCTTAAGTCTAGCTTAATAGGACAATCTATGCTTGTCACTTCTTCTTAACTCATTCTTATAACTCTATAACTTTGCATGATGAAACCTCCTAATAATGAAAGAGCTTCCATTTGACTTTATAATATGCAACCTTTTAACAGTTAACTAGTATCTAGATTGCAATTCATTCATCATCTCACTAACTAGCTAGTTGAGATTCTTCCTAAACTTATCTATAAACTGATTTGTCATCCATTTGTTGTTAGCTTGCTTGTTTTGCTACATTTTCTTACAAACATGTCTTTTCTCAACAATTTTTATTAAAAATATTTCCCAAATCCTACATCAACTTGCATACCCCTTGAAAGAATAATGAATATCACAAATTACTTCTATTATATCTCCTCTTCTTGATACTATATTATCATGATAATTTCCAATAGCATAATTCCATATTGCTTCTCCGAAGTCCTTTGAATGTTTAACTTTCATCCCTAATTCAAAATTGTTGTATTTCATGCCTTTTCTTAAATCAAATGTTGCATACCTATTATTTTTCTCATGTCTCTCTTAAAATAAATCATCACCACTAGCAACTAGGGTAGTCGTATCTTTATTGTAAATCATTGTCTAAGTAATGAGAAGCACCTTTTGACATTCGACTTCTAGTTTTGAAAACGATAACCACTAGCTACTTTTTTAGTCAATATTCTCTCCTCATCCCTTGCATGCAAGTTTCCTTTATCACTAGACATTTAAAAAAAACCAATTTGAATTGTCATTACCCTAACAACTTCAACCAATCCCATCTAAGTTCAACTTTTGGATTTTAAATATAGTCCTAGACTGTATTTGATAAATGTTTAAAAATTCAAATGCATTTGATTGCACTTATCAAATGTCACATATTCTCATCGCAATTCAAACTATTTAATTTTATTAGAAAAATCTTTGTATACGACATATAGAAATAACACGTATATGTCATATCACCTAACTTAATTAGTGAGGTATAATGAACCGTAACATCAAATTAATAGAAAATGATATTTCAGAAATTAAAATACCAAAGTATGGAGTTCAAACTAATCATGAAAATTTGTATAAAGTTGTAGATTAAAATAGTATTTTCCTACTTTATTAGATAAAAATTATATATAAAAGGTATTAATTTTAGTTATATTTGCATAACATTTATTAAAAATAATATTTATAAACAAACTATATTATTTAAATAAGTGTACTAACATTTATTAAAACTAATATTTATAAACCAAGTATATAATTTAAATAAATGTAATATTTTGATATTTAATATGATAGAAGAAGTTAATAGACATGAAAATTTATACTATGGACATTCTTTATGTAAAAAGAAAATTTTGATGGTAAAAAATAAAAATAAAAAAAAAAGAAATTGTATTACATAAAAATATTCATTTAGTTACTTTTATTTAGAAAAACTATATAATAAGACAAGAAGTACGAAAATTTATTATTATAAAGCAAATCAATTAGACCTAAATATTATTTGAAGTAAGGATTTATTGAGTATCAATACTAAAAGTGATAAGCCAATAAAAATCCTCTAAATTTCTCTAATTTTATTAAAGATAAAAGCAAAATTAATATAGTTTAATTGAATAAAAATAGCAACGTGAATTATTTAAAATATTTAAATAGTAGTATGCACAATATTTTATTTGAATAAATAATAATAATAGTAATTTTTAATACGAACATTTCATTTCAATTTTTTAATTCTTGACTTATTTTTAATGAGTGTTTTTGGTTTATGCTTCTTTTTATTAACAGTAAGTTGCTTAGATCAAGTTGTAGGTTTGTTTACAGAGAAATTATATATTTGTTTATTTATTGTAACAACCAACAAGGTTTTAAGTGACTTCGAGTCTCTGGAACTTATCATTTTGATTGCCCAATCAAATCCAATAAAAATAGACATTTTTTTTTGTATAAATCTTTTTGTTTTGATTGCAGTAAATTTTAAGTTCATAAAAGACGACAAGCCACAAAGTTAAAGATAGACTTTATATTATAAGCTTATAAATATTTAAACCCTCAAATTCTACCACATATTTAAGTAGGATTTGGTAGGACTGAAGTAGACCTATCAAAGTCTAGCGTAAAATGGTAATTTGCTTTTCTAAAAACGTATCCAACTAATATACTATACAAAAAATATAACCAAAAAAGGTAGAATGCTTTATGTTATTATTTTTACTGATATGTTAATTTTCATTATGTTATTATGTTAATATTCTGAGTAGACTTAAGTAAGGCTTAGGTTGCATATCCTAAGCTTGGGCTACGTCCAATAGCTTAGGACTAGGCCAACCTATTATCAAGCCTAGTTTGAATGACATTTTGAAAAAAAAAAACTCTTGAATTAATTTAAAAAAGAAAAAAGAAATGAAAATTAATTAAGTTACATTCGGATTAGACTCGAACTTAAACCTACTTATTTATGTTAAAAAAGAAAAAAGAAATGTATGCTAATGTATACAATTATGACCTAGTTCCAAATATTACTAAAGAATTGACACTTAAAGAATAAATAATCTCTCTTTTCACTTCCTGAGTTGCATAGTACACATTCCTCATTAGGACTTAGGTAGGGAAGCCTATCCACTATGCTTACCTTGTTTAGGATTGTTATTCATAAAATGAATGAAGAGCTAGGTAGAAGCTCTTGAAACCAGACTATTATATGCCAGTCTACTTTTTCATTTCTCTTATCAGCCATTCTCTATAGATCTTGGTACTGAATTGTCCCCGCGGATGGTTTCTCTAAATGTATATATTAGGGTACATTATATTTGGCTGATAGTTAGGTTTTAGGAATTGAAGCTCTCTTAGGAATTCAATCCGATGTCCTTTGTTTATGATAGATTTTACCCTCGCACTTGAAGGGAAGTGGCTTTAAAGTCAAATGGTTATTTGATTGTTATTAGGGAGCCCTATTAGAAGAACAATAGATATACATCATTCTTGTAAATGAATTATTTCACTTCTTTTTTAAAAAGAGATCATTAAAAATTTAATATGATATCAAAGTCAATTTAATTAAATTCCTATATGGACTAAAAATAAGAATTAATGAAAGTTCATATATAAGAATTGATATTTTATAAACATCCATCCATTCAATAAATGAGAAACTACAGAAAATGAATGAACAAATACGGATAGAACAGAATAAGAACATAAGAATAAGAACAAGTAACTTGAACCCTGAGAATTTCGGGTTGAAATCCGCTCGAATTAAAATTTTCTTTACATTCTTGTGTAATATTTTTAAGATTGGTTCTTTCAAACCAAAGTTGCATTAAAGAGGGAAAGTTAAAATAGAAATGAAAAAAAAAATTCTGGTATCTCGATGCTCACTGGAAGAACGACATAGTTCTCCTGTTAAATAAAAATAAAAATGAGACAGAAGATGTGCATTATTTGGAGGACACAGCATTCTTGGTAAGGATGAATGACAAGCAAAATGTAAAAAGAAAATGCGAGGCTGGCAGCCTATTGCAAGCGGGAATGATGAGGAACAGTTTGCAGCTGAATACACATACAACTGGGATTCCCCGTGTCCAATTTATACAATTTCTGGGAAAAAGAATGATCTTGTTTGTAAATGAATATGAATCTTCTCCATTGTCAAAGCAGCTATTTTTGATCTCTTGTTCACTAATTAAGTTTAAGAGCATCTGATGAAGTGTCTACTGCTGATTTACCATTGTTCTTTATGAGGCTACTGAAACGGCCATTGAACTCCACCCCATATATGTGGCCCATTTTAGCACGTTTGGTCTCCAGGTATCTCTTGTTTTCTGTGGTTATAGGTGTTACTAAGGGAACTCTACCGGCAACTGTCAGACCATAACCTTTCAAGCCAATATACTTTGCTGGGTTGTTGGTCATCAACTTCATTGTTCTTACACCCAGATCTCGTAAAATCTGCAGTAATGGTCCAATAAGTTTACCTTCAGAAACAATTTAATAAGAGATTGCAAAAGATTGATTTTTATTCCGATGAACAGTTTAATTAAAACATCCAAAAAGTTAATTAAGAACAGTGAAAGCAAACTCAGCACAGAGTAGATATCTGCAATTTGCAAGATGAAGTTATCCTACAGAGATGTTTCACTAGGAATACCTGTGCACCAATGCCATATTCTCGGGAATCAACAGGAAGTCCTAGTTCCTCATTTGCTTCTACTGTATCCCGACCAGCATCTTGGAGATTGTAAGCGCGCAGCTTATGGCCCAAACCGATGCCTCTTCCTTCATGCCCACGGAGGTATACCAGTACACCTCTGCCAGCAGCCTCAATCTGCTGCATTGCAAGGGCCAGTTGGTTCCCACAATCACATCTAGCAGATCCAAATATGTCTCCTGTGAGGCATTCTGAGTGCACTCGCACAAGGACATTCTCTCCATCTCCAATATCACCCTTTTGAACAGAAAAATTTCTTGTAAGCAACAAGTACTCTAATTTGGAAAGAATAACATTTGAACTGCACACAAACATCATTTTTGTTGACAAATCTAAGTTGGAAGCTTCACCTTAAAACAGGGTAGATATAACTTAAAAAGTACAAATTAATGTTATTATTCTTCACACAGTCCGTGTACATAAAAAGGTTTTTATGCCCAAATGACCAGAAAACCATCAGCAGTGTTTCACTCATTTGGATCTGAGAAAATAACTTAAGAAGGTTTCAGATCCCCTCTAGAAACTCTTCCCGCCCAACTCCCTAAAAGAAAAATCTGCAATATCTAACTAGTTTGATGATTCATTAACAAAACTAGTTCTGTTTTTCTAAAATAGTAGTTTACAAAGAAGTTAATCATGATAACAAAGAATCTTATGCATGGTCAAGAGCTCTGTCAGACCTCTAGTTTATGCAAATCTAACTACTTCCTAACGATCTATTTCAAAAACAAAACAAGTAATCAACAAATTGATAGCTTTCAAAGGAGTTAATCATGACAACAGCAACTCTTATGCATGGTTAAGAGCTCTGTTCAACCTTTAGTTTACCTCTCTCACTGTATGGACGATAAACAGAAAATGCACTTGAGGTTAACCCTATTATGTAGTTTTCATAACTGGAACTATTATGGTGGACTCGAACAAAATCTCAGATGTACACAAGTACATGACCAGATTGAAAAAACTCTGGCTACTAGCAAGAACTTTATCAGACAAGATTGAAATACACAAGCAAAAAACAAAAGAATTGAAAATTCAATCTCAAAATTGAAAATACTGCTCACCTTAACCATGGCGATATGCTCTATACCATCTAAGATTGATCTATAACAATAAGCTGTGAATGGCCCCCACATTGTTGGTAATCGAGCAGCAGATGAACGATCTACCAATTTATCTCTCTTCCTCCTGTACCTGTAAATTGTAATCCAGTGATGAGATAAACAATATCACAGGCCAGTGACTTCCTATAAAGATGATATATTCACAAATAAACTTCATTTGTAGACATCAGGCCACCAATCTCTCAAAAATGATAATGATGATGCAAAAAAAGCTTAAAACTACATCCAAAAACCATATGAAATTCATCAACAAACAGATAAAGTCTTCAAGCCAGAACTTCATGGCAAAGCAACACTAGTACATTATTCCACAAACATTTCTATGATCTTACTTGACTTTTACTCTCAAATGACTACCTCAAATTGGATGTAAGTACAGACCAAAATTAACAAGCAATATGATTAACTGCATATTTTTTAAAAAGGAAATCCAGACAACAGCAAAAAATACAATGGCCTCTTAGTAAATAGGATGGTGAATGTCCTAACTTGAGCAATGTATGAGCTGCCAACTCAATAGTAAATTCAGTAGCAAAACATTATTCAGTGGAAGAAATATTTGCATTCAACAAGAAAATCTCTTTTTAACATTTCATTTTCAGAAAAATCCTCTTTTTAGTTGCATCCTTTGGAGAGAAAAAAATGGTTAAGTTACTAAACCATATTAGTTTCAAGCTGAGTTTAAAGCAAATGATCTAAAAGAAGAAAAGGATTCATTACCTAATTAAATCAGCAATTGAGATAATTTTCAGATTCTCCCGCTTTGCAAATTCACGAAGCCTTGGTAATCTGGCCATGGAGCCATCATCATCTACAACCTCACACAGAACTCCAACAGGATCAAGTCCAGCTAAAATGGCAAGATCAACAGAAGCTTCAGTATGCCCAGCTCTTTTTAAGACACCACCTTCCCTGTACCTCAGTGGAAAAATATGGCCAGGGCGATTGAGATCTTCAGGTCTTGAATCTCTGGAAGCAAGAGCCAACACTGTTGTTGCCCTATCATGAGCTGAAACCCCTGTGGTTGTACCATGTTTGGCATCCTAAAAAACAGATGCAGGGAAAAACAGAACTCAAGCACTGGCATAGTATAAAGATAATCAATATGAAGTAAGCTGGTTGACTATCCCATTTTCATTGACCTCTTTGCAGTTCGCCAGAATTTGGCTGTTTCAAGGACGTCATTTGCATCCATAGTCAAATTTTAGTTTTTCAGGCCTCCTTAATAACAATTTAATTTTTCAAGGACCTTATTTTGCAGTTCTAATCTAAAAATGTAACTACTGCCCCAAACTAATGTAAAGGTATAATGCTCCGCATAGGGGTGTCTATGTTTCCTGCAGAAGTACAGCCAAATAGTTTAAAATATTTGTACTCTAAGGAAAATATTTGGGGCAAAAAAAAAATTCCACTCTTCACAAAGTTTATTAGCCATCCTAGTTGATGATTTTAAATGCCCCATGTAATTACACACTATCCAGATCTAGAACATTTTGTTGTCCCACAGAATTTGCATTTTTAAAAGTCATTTGTTAAATGCGATTAGATGAATGCATCAAGACTACATTTCCATTTGACTCAAAGGAAGATTCTTAAAATTCCTAGCAAAATTATGCATGCAAACATCATTAATAGGTGAATGTCAAAACTTTCAAATGGGAGAAAAAGTTGGCAAAAGCCATACCACTGTAACTGTGAATGCAGTGCGAAGCATTTCATCATTTTCATTTTGGGAAACCATCAGTGGGAGTTGCAATCTGTCTAAATCTTCTCCTTTCATGCTCACGCAAACTATTCCAGTACCATACTTCACAATGAAAGCCATAGCTTCAGGTGTTGCCAATTCTGCTGCCATAATAAGATCTCCTTCATTTTCTCTATCCTCATCATCTACAACAACCACAATCTGAAATAGAAGATTCTAATTAAAAACTGGAGCAAAATCTTCATTTTGACAGCTTATTTGTGAAAAATCCAAATTAAGAAACAATACTGAATAGTTCATTATAAAGTCTACTGTCAGGAAAATGGAGGAAAAGAACTTGATTACCTTTCCTTGGCGAATGTCCTCAATGGCCTGGCGTATGGACGAAAAACCTTCTGTGGGGTGATCCAAGTCAAATTCATCATCATCCATGGGGAAACCACTAGTAATGGCCGTGTCATCAGCTGCCAGGGTTTCAAGTGCTATGGCTTCAGGCTGCACCTCAACTCTGACTAAACCAAAATCAACTGCAGCACTTTTTGCAGCAACACCATTTTCATTGGCATAGGACAGGAGGTTACCTTCATCAGATATTAGTGTTGCTCGAACTTTGTCAACAGCCTTGATGCTCAAAGAGGTTTTACTACCATTAAGCTGGATCGATGAGAAATCAGGCATGTACCCTATTACTGAGGAGGAATTCAATGGATGTAATCCATTGAATGACTTGAAGTTTCTGCATATGCTACAGACAAGCACATATCAACATATATTTGATACCCCAATGAAAAACTGGCCGAGAAAGAATGACAGTAACATAACAGCACCCAAAAAGCATGACTTTAAGTAGGCAAGCCTAGAATAATTGACAAGATTTAGACTTTCTCAAACAATATACGCAAGCCCTGAATAACTCACAATATATGAAATTCTCAAATAAATAGTAACTTTGGTATGTCAACAATCAGGTTATCAATATAAATGACAACCAAGTATGAACTGCAATACGCAGAGCGTTCAACTGAGCAATTCCAATTGAATTAAACATGGAGCAAAGGCAGACACCCGAAGGGATGGAACAAATTTACGATTCCTTCGATAATCCTTGGGTTCTTAAAAACGTATAAGAGCGTTCACTGCTTAAAACAATACTTCTAATGCTTATACTTCTACCAAATTCAGACTCTTCATATGAAATCAAACTCCGTAAGAAACATCTGAAGAAGTATTGGGCGCGAAAACATCCGTCTTCCTCGTACCACACACACGAACCGAAAAGGCTGATTGATATATAAAGCACCAAACTTAATCACCAAATAATTTGGTCCAAATAAGATCTTAAGGAGCTATCGAATCGAGCAGAAAAACCATTCACTTAAAATCACACGCTGAGAACAGGAAAAGTGAAGAAAAGAAACATGGACATCTAAAAACAGCTGATAACTAAAGGCCTGTAAAAAGATCGGGACTTGCAACACAAAACAGCTAAACATATAAATCTCAGACGGAAATAACCAAAAAGAGTACTCACTGAAGGCTTGAAATAGATCTTCTCGGCGTAGTTGTTGAAGGGCAAGAAGAGAAGTTGATGGAAGCCATAAGCGGATTCTTTCCCAACAAAGGCTACAAATCAAACTCTGTTTTTGAATCCTATGACCAAATGGTTCTCTCTTGTATGTATTTATAATGTCAAATGGTGGCTGAAGAAGAAAAGAAGAAGAAGAAGACTAATGGGATAGCGTTGAATGAAGAAGAAAACGAGGGTAGGAACAGCGAATTGGTGAAGCAACGACGAAGCTGTCATACAGACAACGCTCGTACCCGCAGGTGACGTAGAGGCATGTGACCAACCATATATATATTTCGGGGATCAAGCTCTCCTACCTACCTCGTTATTTGAGAAATAAAATGTACCAAAAAACCTTTTCTTTCCCATTTATTGTTTGCTTTCAAAATAATTAAAGAGAAGTGGGATATGAAAACCGCAAACAAAGAGAAACTGAAACGACACGGCCGGGGATTGGAATTACACAAATAGAGAGGGCGTCAACGCACGAAATGGTCACCTTCCTTGACAATGTAAGTTGTAAACCACAAGCTACCGGCTCACAGATGGTCGTGCACCACATCTTGGACTTTGACCATCAGCTTCTCATTCAATACTCTTTCCTTTTCGTTTTGCCCTTTTCAATTCCGATCATATCTTGTCTTGGAAGATTAATAAATGAAGCAATCATGGGCTTCTTAGTATTACTAGAGAAATAGTTTTAAAATAAAGCGTAAATTACAAAATAATTTTGTCAATTTTATAATATTAAATAAAATTTTAAAAATAGTCATACAACATTTTTTAATTTATTTCAAAAATAATTTATTATTATTTTTTTTTATGGTATTAATGTGATAAATCATTTCAATGAACTTATGTGAGTGTCTAATATGTGTTCTTTTATTATTGTCCTACAACTAATTAGATAGTTATAGTTTAATGACATAATTATTTAAAGACATTTTATCTTATGCATATTTAAATCTATACGATAAAGTTCTTGGGATAAATATACATTACAAATGAAATTATGATAAAATTATAATTATAATATTTATCTTATATTTATGCGTTATCCTTAAATTATCCCTAGTTATTGTTATATTAATACTAGATATTAATAGAGCATAAAATGATTAGCACAGATTATTTTTTCTTTATAAAGGAAATAATCGATCTTATAGAATAAAGTATGTATTAAGTTAACTGAACTAACCTTATATGACAATTCTATTTTGAACATTAGTTGTATATCTATGAAATTCCTATTATGACGATTGTATAAGTAATTATTTAATTTGAGATCACTAATGTATTTCACATAGGGATTATTATATTTTGATACTATTTGTAACTTATTATTGTCAAAGATATCTTAGTTTGTAGCTATTGGATGTAACATGAACTATATGGAAGTAGTTAAGTCATCAATATAAGATTTATCTCTCTAAAGTAATTGGAGAAAATGATTTGTTGTTCTCGAATAGTATTGATATAAAACATCTTTGTCTAAGATGGAATGACACTTTGAAAATAGTTTTCAAATGTCATTAGTTAATGAATTACTAATGGTGGAGAATTAAAATGATTTAACTCAGATAATTTTATGTTCTATTTTTAATCAAAACATTGTAGGATAAAAGGATTAAATTATATGAAAAAAATTTATGCACAAAAAGGAAATTCAAAATTAATTTAAAAGTTCTAAATATTTGGGTGGCAATGATCTATTGCTAAATATCAATATTGATCTATAGATATAAATGGTTTAATTAGAAAATCAAAGATAAACTAAAGAAATTTAATTTATAAACTAAAGAAATTTAATTTATCTAATTATAACTAAATTTAGGGTTATAATTTGTGTTCATTGTCAATATATTTAGGAACCTAATGGATCACACATAAATAGTGGAGTTTTTTTCTAAATCATTTTATTAAAAATTTCGACAGCAAAACGATTGCAATTTGACATTCCCAAAATTTTCAAGATCCTTATAAAAGTTCAAAGCACTTCTATATTCACATTAAAATCTCCACTACAAATTTTGGACTTCAAGTTCACTCGTAAGCAATCTCAACAATCATTATAATAAACTTTAAAAAGCTAAATCATATTTATGCATTTCATTTTAAAAATTATATACATGCCTTCTTTACACAAAATACATTCCAAAACATATTCATTGATATGAGGTAATTATCAAAAGGTTTTACAAGGGGAAAATGCCTACATAACAGCACGTGACAAAGTGAACTACTCAAGAGGTGGAGTCCCTACTATTGAAGTCTCAAAGCTATGTTTGGATCAGGGTTTTATAATGAAATGAAATATAATGTAATATTATTCCATCGTTTAGGAGGAGTTTTTATAATGGAATAGAATAGAATAGGAAGGACGAGGAGAGTTTCATATTACACATCTCATTCCATCCTAGACAGTAAAAATGAAAAACCTCTAATTTGAGAGATTTAATATGGAATGTAAAATAATAAACAACTTTATATTATATTACATTGTAAACTCTTCATTCAAACAATATTTTTCTATATTACTTTATGAACCCTTCCATCTCTCCTAAACAATAATTTTTTAATATTACACTCATTCATATTTCATTCCATTATAAACCATTTCATTCCATTCTATTTTGTCCCATTCCATTAAAAAACTTATATCCAACTAAACATAGCCTAAGCGTGCACTTGGGAGGTTTCGTTTTAAAAATAAAAAGTAGAGTGTGAGCTAAACGAGCTCATTAATGGCCTGCTTGGTTCAATGAATGGAATAGACACGGAATATAATAGTTATTCTTAGGAATAAAAAAGATGAGGAATATGATAGAATGAGTATTACTTTGTTTGGTTTAAAGAATGGAATAGATAAAGAATTTCTATTCTAATGTTTGGTTTGAAAATATAAACTTGTAATAAGAAAAGGAATAAGTAATAAAAAGACCAAAATGTCCTTATTATTATTATTATTATTATTATTATTATTATTATTATTATTATTATTATTATTTGTTATTTATTTATTTATTTATTTATTTATTATTATTATTATTATTTATTTGTTGTTATTATTATTATTTATTT
>JANITW010000236.1:59539410-59551176 GCA_027564335.1 Erythroxylum williamsii | reverse complement strand
GTCTGCGCGGTCGCCTCACAAAATATTACAACAGAAGATTGCGTCAGAAGATTGAAGATTGTGTCAGAAGATTGCGTCTATATCGCGCGAAGACACAACATTCAATAAACAGAAAAAGCAGAAAATATAAGTCACTGGATTAAATGGACGAAGGAGATCTTACTGAATATAGGCCGTCACATTAAATGAACGAATGGGATGGATTTCATGGTCGTCCATCCCATTCGCTCTTAGTATATATACTTAATAAAGTCATAAAGCTGGTTCTGTATCGCTTACCTACAACTAGTTAACCACTAGTTACAAAGCTAGGTCTATATTGCTTACCTGCACTAGGTTAACCATTAGACAACGGTAGTTACGGGGCTGGTTATGCATCGCTTACCTGCAACTAGTTAACCACTAGTTACGGAGTTGATTCTCAATCGCTTATCCACATTAGGTTAACTGCTATATAGTGGTATAATATCATATATAAAACCTAGTGGTGTACCATATCCTAAAACTCATTTTCCTTTTATCAACCAGTAACATAATTCAATGTAACTTCAAATCGTATGAAATTCAACTTTCAAACTTCAATTCATTCATTATTAAAACATACACTAATACTAGCAATATTCACTTGTATTGTGTCATTCACATAAAAATCATAATCATACAATATAAAGTCACATGTCATCAATTCTTTTGTAAAGAAATTATTCATATAAAACAATTAAAATATACTCACTGTTTTGCAAACTTATTACTAAGCACACTTACGCATTCTATGCCTCTCCTTTACATACACAAACCACATTTCACTTAGGCATTTATTTTCAAATTAGAAAATAAGGAATTAAAACTATATATTGGGTTTAATCAAATTCGAGAGTAGTATTTAATCAAGTAACATATATGCTAATCGTATTTCTACTTATTTCCGTAAGTTAACTTATTGTTCTCTGTTTCAAAGTAACTTTGAAAATTACTTAAATACCATCTTTTACCTATTTTAACATATCAATTTCTTCATAACACTATCTTAACCAATTAATTCACCATAACCATAATCAAACTTCAACAACTCACACCAAATATATATATATATATATATATATATAATATTCAGTTATAGTGATCCTTCTATAGTGAAAAATATGCTAGACGTGCTCAATTAAGTGAAAATTTTGAATTAGATCGTGCTACTTTGAAATCTGATGGTGTTTTTCGTAGTAGCCCAAGGGGTTGGTTTACTTTTGGACATGCTTTGTTTGCTCTGCTCTTCTTCTTCGGACACATTGGCATGGAGCTCGAGCTTCTCGAACGAGGAAAAGGATCCAATGACTTCATAGAATTAAACAAAAGGATTCGCAAATAAAAGTGTTAATGCCACAACTAGTCCATAAATTGTTAAAGTTTATATATATATATATAATCCTTTCAATTTCTTTCCAATTTTCCCACATAATTCGCCTATGATTCATGCCAAGCATCATCCACACACATTATAATCATTTCAACTTTATACTTTCCACATACACTTCATATACAAAATTTTCAAATAACAATATGACACATCATTTAATAATTCCAATGTCACAAATACACTTAATAATCATCCATACTCACATTCACATGGTCATTACATCATAAATCTACTTTTATACTAAAAATACCCTTAAGGCTAAACTTAACACATTTTACATTAAACTTTTCCAATTTCATCATCTAAGCCACCAATCAATTCCATTTTCATTTCTTTATTTCATTAGCATCAAAACCATGCTATGAACATCATAAAACATAAAAAATAGCATTTGGATCATATCACACAGGTAAACCCTAATCACAAAACCCAAACCTTATCAACTCTTTCAAGCTTGATTTCTTAGTTTACTTTCTTGATTTCAACCCTCTACTTCATGGCAAGTTCAAAACCACCATTGATCCAACTCAAAAACCCATAAATCTAAAAGTTTAAGCTAGAAAAACTTACCACTTTCTCCCTCAATCTTTTGGGTAATTGACGAACATTTAGGCTTGATCAAGATCTCTTTAATTCTAACTAAAAACCCATTAAAAATGATTACACTCATCTTCCTCTCAAGCTTGGTTGACGTTCTCCTTAGTGGTTCTTTTCTTTTTATGTTTTTTGGTCTCACGGCTACTCTCCAAAAAATGAAACAATTTGTCTTAAGTCTTGCTTTTACACTTTTCAATGCTTTACACATGTCACTTTCCTATTGGTTGTTTGCAATGACTCACCATCCATTTAATTAATGATGCTTAACTTTTAAGAAAGCCTTTAATTAGTCATTAGGTGTGACTCACTAATCCACTCACACCATTGTACACAAAAAGACTAAATTGTCATTTAATAGATTTAATTCACCAACTAACCGAATTAAATTCTGAAAATATTTTGCCACCACTTCATTATCAAATTGACCATAAAATACTCTGATTTGAGGCAATATTTATTGATGGATGCTTTAAAAATTTTCAAATGGGTTTAAAATCATTAATATCCATTATTTTCCAAAAAAAGTATTTTAGTCCTAAACTTTCAGAACTCCCAAAATCTATTTGATTGGACTTATTTTTGAATCATTTTAGTATCATTAAAATCTAATACTTATTTTAGATATTTTTCAATATTTCAGGGTTGGGTCCCCCAAAAATCATTATTCACCTAAATTTACTATTCATCTGAAAAAATTATTCACCAAAAATAAAAATTTTATTCAATGAAAGGAAAGGTTCAGGGTTTTACATTAAGAGCGGTTGAAGTTTTTGTTTCTAATATAAAAGTCTCTCAATCTTTTAAATAAAGTTTTAGGGAACATTTTCATCAAATTAAGCTTGAGCATTTGAAGGTGTTAAAATCACATTTATGGGATGAATGGTCAACTATATTGATTAGTGGTCAACAAATATAGATTAAAATTATCAAATTTGGTGTACCATAAGTTTGTTATAACATTGGTTGGTGTACTGGTTAACCGATGTGCCTATTGGTTAACCAATATTCCAATGGCTAGTGAATTGAAGCTTGGTCAACTAGTGCATTAGATATAGCTATTATAATAGCTAGTTCTTGGCTCTATGGCTAGTAAGGTTCCTAAAACAATATAAATAGGTATTTTCTCATTAGTTTTAGCATTAAAAAGTATTTGAGTATCCTTTACGTGCATTTTAAAGTTTTTTTTCAATCATTGGAACATTAATTATCTCATTTTAAGTATGTGAGTCGTTTTGTGTAGCATCCCACTCCCGCAAGACCCAAACTCGACATCGAGGGTGATATCCGTGCCCGTGCCTCACGAGGGTTGTATGCTAGAGAAGTCAAAACAGTTCAAAAACTCAGTAAGACATTTTTATTTTTGAAAACAATTATATGTGTAGAAATCAGTAAACAATTTGGACCCGCTTTAATACGAAAACCTTTTCAATCATAACACCATTTCAGTCTTAAAAGACACTCAACAGTACGAAACCAATTCATATATAAGAGTCCATAACCAAATTGGGTCCAATGTCATTTCTGGATGCTTTCGGTAATCACATTACAAATACAACATTAACCAATTTGGGGCCCTCTGAATTAAAAAGCACTATTCTGCGAAAATTGCAGAAATACAAATTTACACAATAACAGGATGATATAAATGTAGACGTGAACTGATCCCAACCTCAATCTCTAACTTGCTTGCAGTAATCATACTCCCGTTTGTCTAACGGGGTACTCTTCAAATCCTAAAAAATAGTTGCAATTTTGGGTGAGTTTGCCAACTCAATGAGAAACCATCATCAATGGTTCACCCAATTCATGCATTACGCAAATAACGTACAGATTATCATAATAGCACATTCAGAATATCATATAACAATTTACAAATTTTCACAATAGCATATTCAGAAAGATTACAAAGCAGTATCACATAGATGCAAGGCATATTGCCTCTTTCCCAATACATTATTTAACCAAATACCGATGCAATGCTTATGTAACACATTTCCATGTGTTACATTGCTGTGACCAATTCACAGATTACAATACCCACGCGTTCAGAAATAATACATTCAGAAATATCACATAGTAGTTATCACACAAGTATAAGGCATTAACCTCATTCCCAATCCACAATTCAATCAGATGCATAATACATAACATTTTCCCATTTTATTACATTGTTGTGACTGAGCGTCTGCACTGTCCCAATCTGGGCACATTAATCAGTGAGCCTGTGGCTCTAAACTGTCCCTTTTCAGGCACATTAAATGTTGAGCATATAGCTCTGGACTGTCCCTTTTTGGGCTCATTAAGCGTTGAGCATATAGCTCTGAACTGTCCCTCTTCGGGTTCATTAAGCGTTGAACATTTAGCTCTGAACTGTCCCTCTTCAGGCTCATTAAGCATTGAGCATTTAGCTCTGAACTGTCCCTCTTCGGGCTCATTAAGCGTTGAGCATTTAGCTCTAAACTGTCCCTTTCGGGCTCATTAAACGTTAAACGTGTCTTAGGAGTAGGAGAGCCCTCTGGGTATACACTACTCCCTTTTGAGCTCGAGGCTCTTTTTCAGTAGTCGAGCTTGTAGCTCTGATTAGTGGCTGCTCCAGTCACAACTATTATTTATGATCATGCACAGAATTCGTTTATCACAATCTTATGATATCACATAGCAATCACAATCAATTTATCCAAACAGACAATTCATTCTCAATTATTCACAATAATTCATAGTCACAGTCTATCACATGGGAAGCATAAAAGTTTCTCAATCTCAGGCAATTAACACTTCAATATCAAATTCCCATTCCCTCAAACCTTCGGTCTGGTATTTCAGTCATAAACAATTCTCACATATCCATCATTTTTCTCTACAGAACTATCAATACAAAATTTTAAACATTCAAAGATTGAGGAACCAACTAGGTTACTCACCTGTAACTTCCGAGCTACTGCCTGGAAGTCCCAGCAAGATCCGTGGACTGACGATCCAACGGTGCCTCTATAACAATTTAAACAAATTCTCATCACTAGATGCTAAATCAAAGAAATTCGATAATGCACATGTCTTAATTTAAAGTTGTACGATGCATGTTCATGATTTCCGGAGCTATAATCCAATTCCGCTATCCCTTGCCTCACAACCAAAATTCACTATTTACTAGATCAATAGCATTCCCTTGGTTCAAATTCACTCACTTAAGTCCCCAATTATACTCCAATTTGTCAAAACATAACTCTTAAGTTGCACTAGGAACTGAAATTGACTCTCTTTCGATAATTGCAATCCCGCTAATTAAAATTCGAACTCTCAATCTTTACCACAATTGTAGACCTCTCTCTCTAGTTCATAACGAATCAAGAATCATTGTAGTAGGACATTGAGTGAAAGAAAAGGTGTGTACAACATGTGAGAAAAAAATAGAGTCGTAGCTCTTGAGAAAAGAAAAATCTTTTTGAGTGAATATTTTTTAGATTTTATTTAGAGCCCATCAAGCTTCCAACAACTATAACGTGAAACATTAGTGAGAAAAAAAAACTCAACCATGGCAGCAAATGATTCTACGACAATATTAAAGTCCCTAATTCCAATTTTTAAGGGACAAAATTATTATTTATGGAGTCTAAAAATGCAGACCATGTTCAAGTATCAAGAACTTTAGGACTTGCTAGAGAAGGGGTTCAAAGATACCAATCCAGAACAACCCAACTAGTAGCTAAGGGACAACTGAAAGAAGGATATAAAGGCTTTGTTCCTCATTCAACAAGCTCTTGATGATAGTATTTTCTCCCGAATTGTAGTAGATAGTACCTCCAAAGATGCATGGGAAATTCTCAAACAAGAATACCTGGGAGCTAAGAAAATAATTACAGTTAAATTGCAAACTCTTCACCATGATTTTGAGTTGTTATCAATGCATGAAAAAGAATCTGAGCAAGATTATCTCTCTAGGCCATCTAGAATTGTCAATTGTATAAAGTCATATGGTGAAAATATGAGCAATGAAACGCAAGTGCACGATTGTCGAAGTAAGTAATAAATCGACAAGAACTGAGTCGTGTCCATAGGGATAATGAGAAAATTTAAATCTATACTAACTAATAATTTTTTAAATTGGGTTGGATGAAATTTTGGAAAATTAAAACAATGTAACGAATTATTAAAAACTCAAGGAAATTTCTAAGCAACTATACAATTTAATGAAACCAAAATAACTATGAATATGACAAATCTATGCAATAATTAATTAAGAAAAGATTGCAACAATTTACTAATTAAAAGTTTTAACGGTAAAGTGGAATGAATTTTTCTTAGGGAATGATATTTTTTTCAACCTTAATATTGAATTAACTATTCTCCACAACTAAAATATTCTACCCTTGTAGGTGAATTTTAAGAGTAATTAACCCCCCTTTCCCAAAGATGAATTAATCTATCCACTCTAAATGTCACTTAGTAATCCCTTAAGTTTTTCCCAGAGTTTCTTAAGTTCCAAAACTTCAATTTTTACCTCCTAAGTTTCTTGCATCTCCCAACTCATAAGAAAATCCTAGTCGAAATTTCCTTCAATCTTCTAGCAAAAACTCCCTTTTTCCAAAGGTGAATTTATACCAAGGTAATTTCCAATAATCCAAAGGAATAACAAATAAATACAAGGAAAATCAAGAAGTAAATAAATTTTTAGTCATGGATTCTAATAAAATTCAATATTAAAACATCACCAAAATATCAAATCCCTAAGAGCAATTAATATTTTAGCCACAAATCATCATGTCAAGCAGTCCAAAAATATAAACGTTAGGCAAACTCATGAAGGAATCAAAAATAAATAAAGAATAAAGCTCCAAATATGTAGCAAAATAAAAATGTTTTCCCAATTTCTTGCATGGCTGATTGCATGAAGACGTTGCTTTTTATGTGGAGAGTTGTTGCTTTTAGAGGGACTACGTGAGTGTGAATGAATTGGAGTGGCAGCTGTGTCTTGCGTTGGTGGTTGATGATGAAGACAGCTACGTTGTTGTGAAGGGAAAGTGTAAGTTGAAGTGGAGGTGGAAGTTTGTAGAGGAATTATTTTCGTGAATGGAGGTTGATGAAAGAAAGGTTGGAAGTTTAAAAATAAAAGAAGGCTTGAGTTTTGATGGATGCTAGGTGGTTGACGTGGATGGGAGTAGCTTGGTTTCTTCCTTCAAATCTAGAGGCAGCTAGTGGTGTGGATAAAAAATGAAGAATGGCTTGCGTTGTTGGTGGATGAGAGAGCTGCTGGAGAAATGAATTAATAAGGTGTGTAAATGATGGCTCCACCGTGAAAATGGATCAAAGGCTTCTTGGTTTAGTGGAAGGCAGCTTGGTGGAATGGAATGTAGGGCTTGAGAATGGTTTTTTTTTCGTGGATGGAGAGGATGGATAATTGTTTTGGTGAGCGGATGTATGGAGGGCTGAAATAATTAAAGGTAGGGGCTGGTCAATAAAGTGGGGCTTTCTTTATTGAATGATAAGAGTATGGAGCTCATGTGGATGGGAGTGGCGTGGAGTTGGAGAGCTTTTTTTTTCTTGCTTTAGAAGCAGTCTTGTTGTGTGTGAAACATGGAGGCTAGCTATTGTGTGTGAGTGTTGAAGATTGGAGAAGAAAAATCAAGGTTTGCATGTATGGAGGCTCGAGTTACGTCTAAGGTTTTAATCAATGGCGTGTTGGCTGGTAAATGGAGACTTTTATATTGTTAATTGAATGAATGGGAGCTGGAGGTTGTCGTGAGTGGAATGTGAGCTGGAAAGTGGAGACTGTTTTGTCTTTTATGTGTGAGCATGAATAAAGGTAGGCATTGTGATTGGAGTCTTCAAAGCTACTGCCTGTGTGGGTAGTAGGTGCTGCATGCGTGAGTGTTGTCTACGGGCATGAATCCATTGGAGGCGTGAAGTGGGGGCTTAAATAAAATGGTAGCTTTTCTTTTTGTTTCTATCTCTCCCATGTGAGAACGTGCACTACGCAACACTGTTATCTGCTGTTGTCTTCTTTTCTTCATAACAATTCCTACATTCAAATAAAATACAAAAACAATAATTTAGAAAATATCTACCCTAAAGCACTACACAATTGACCCAAATTAACGTATCAAATAAAAGCCTATTAATATCTCTATGACTTGGCTGGTTGAAATGGATTTTTTCAAGGTCAATTTTGATAGTACATAAAATCTGCATGGTGATGATTTAGGAGCTCAAATTTTATCAGTATATTCGTCTTTGAGTGAGCTTCAATATAAGACTTGAATCACGGGATTTTTCCATCTGAGTCAAAAGTTATGGAAAAACATCGTTGAAAGGTCATTCTGGCAATTCAAAATCTGACGTGAATTTCGGAAATTTATTTCTCCTAAATTCCAACTTAGAAAAATCTAAAATTGGTCCAAAAAAATAAGTCAAGAATTTAAGTATGAAATTTTAGAATTTTTGGAAAAAACTAGTCTCGAGATAAAAATCCCACAACGACTAAAGGTCAAGTTTGCAAGAAACCCAAAAACAGTGCAATTCGAGTCTATTTGTTTCATTTATACACTTTGCGTCAACGAACCTCGAATAATGCTAAAAAATGATAAATCATCCATAGATGAACATAAACTGAATGTAAATGACTCTGAATTAAGTCCTAAACATATATGAAAATATGAGTGTATCATATGACATACTTCATAAGCATGCTTGAACTTGGAGCCAACTTCAAACTATTACGAAGAGGTGAATTACATGGCTACCTATAAAGGAAAACAAGTGGTAAATGACCACTATGCCCTCACATATAGTTTGGGTAAAGGAATCATTCAAATCTCTTATGGAAAGACTAGCAGAGGAAAACTGTGCGATGCGCAGTGATAATGCCCAGTAAGTTTAATGGGTTATCATATAAGGAAAGAGTAGGCAAATTTATAAAGTTATATTACAATTGTGAAGAGTGAACGGAAAATGTTAAATGTTTTGTTATTGATTAAGTTTGTTATTAATAAAGGGTTAAAAAAATATAAGGTAATAATAATTAATATGAAGGGTGAATAAAAGTTAATAACATTGTTAAAAATACATCTATATTATATTTATATGAATTTATTAATTATAAATATCAATCAGTAACACACACACACACACACACACACACACACACACACACACACACACACATATATATAATAGTAATAATGATAGTTTAATTCACACTAATTAGTTTGAGCGTTCCAAAATTATTGTGTAATTCAAAGTCGTAAGAAGTTCAAGATAACAGTAACAGTAAGTTACTAACGGTAACTTCTATCATGAGAAAGTTTTGGAGGGAAAGCTTCTCAAAGCCTTGAGAATACCACCTACTCTAGAACACTCTTGAAATACCTTGACAATGGCTTTTAAAGAACTCTCAACAACATATTTCATTACTCTGTTTTGATTTCAAATACTCCTTGCTCGCACTTTCAATTTCAGATACTAACATTATTTCTTTGAAAAATACATTTGTGCTTTTATTTCTTTATTAACTATAGATACAGATGGAGCAATCAATGATTTGTGGAAGACTTGTTGATTTTGAGTCCTTGAAGAAGGATTAAATGGATATCGAACCGGAGATTCTGGCAGCTGGATGGAAGAACTTTTTTCAGGTTCATGAGATAGTTTACCTAAATGAAGTATATGATTTCTGGAAGAACGTAGAGGTAGTTAGAGAAACTCTAGTATCAGAAGTAGATAGATTGTTGATCATTGTAACACTGAAGTCAATCGAGAAGGCTAATGAATGTCCATGTGTTGGAATAAAGCTTGCTCATAAAACAAGATGGATGACTCAAGCTAGTGTAGAGAAGGTTCAGATTAATTGACAACTATACGAATGTAATCACCTAAAGGAGAAGAAGGCCTCATGTCTTGTATCGAAGGCTAGGGTTCTACATTCGCTGCTCTTTCATTGTGTTCTACCAAGAACAGGATCCAGGAATCTGGTAACAACATTAGATGAGCAATGTCTATTTAATCTACTCTATCGCCAGACCATAGATCTTCCATACCTAATTCTCAATTACATGATAAAGTTGAAGAAAGACTCAATTGCCCTACCGTATAGTATGATGTTGACAAGATTCTTTAGAGATTCTAGAATTCTCCTTGAGAGAGGAAACTAAATGAAGATGAACATCAAAAGCGTCATTAACTGTTCAACTATCAGTAGAATGGGTTTGAAGAATCAAGAAAAAGATGATGTAGATTCTATGACGAAAACAAGGATTGAGGGGGAGCATACTGTGAAACGAAGTTTGAGTGAGAAGGTAACTCTTATAAGAAAATCAAAATCTCAATCCACTGAAAGAATGTCCACAGAAGGATTGAAGAAATCATCAGATGATGCAATAAAAGTTAAGATGATTTCTCCAGAGGAAGAAAGTCAGGTGCAACAGACAGAGAAACAAGTGACGTTGAAGAGAAAAGGGGAAACACTTCTTTCGGAAAAACTTAAACAAACAAAAAGATCACCGAGACTATGGAGTCTGTGTCAACATGAGCAGAAGAAGAATAAAGAGTTGGCTCAAAGTGAAGTTTCTAAAAAGAAAACTTTGAAGAAATCCCAACCTCAACCTCAACAACAAACTCCTAAGTTGATTGATGAAAGTAAGAAGCAGAAAATCAGTCAGAAAAAGAGCACTCCAACTGTTGTTCAACAAAAAAAGAGGTCAGTTGAACACAGTCCAGCACAGGTTAATGCTTCTCAACCAATGACAAAAGAAGTTTTGAAAATAAAGATCATTGAAGCAATTGAACCTGTGAGAAGTGGAAGCTCTATAATCATAAGGGAACCCCTGAGAAGGTTAGTCAAGGTACAATTCGAACCAATCTTAGTAAATAGTCGTACAATACATCTGTTGAATAATGGAGAGAAAAGGTTGTATAGTACTCTGAAAGGTGAGAAATCAGACCATATCCAACACAGATGACCAAGCAAAAGTATACTATTTAACCACTCCAAAAAAAACAGTGATTAAGATTGTACCTGACATTCAACCAAGACCTTACATTGTTCGCAATGAAGATAAGGAGAAGAAGAAAATGTATCCAAATGGGATTACAAGTGATATGACAGAAGATCAGATTGAAGAAGAGGTGAGAAACATAGATGCAACATGTTATGTAACTGAACAAAGAGGAATTTATGTTTGTCATCATATCTCAAAGGTATCAGGAAGTCATTATGGTCACGTCACCAGTGATGAAACTTTTCAGGTAGTTGGCAAAATAACAAAGGGACAGTACAGAACCATCAGAGTTGGAGATATTAATTTCAACATAGAGACTCTTATGCATCTAATTATGCATATTAGACCCTTGAGCTCTATATCTTCAATTGGAGATGTACTACACTTATTTGGAAAACAAATTCCAAAGCTACCTCGTCCTGATGATCTTGATCTCCCTAAGAGGAACTTATCTTTCAAACCTCCTTCTATTACAATTATTGAACCGAATGTTTTACCTTTAGAATCATTTGGTACTACTATTGGTTTGGAAGAAGTACAGCAGAAGAGTTATTGTAACACCCCACTCTCGCAAGACCCGAACCCGACATCGACGGTGATATCCAGGTCCGTGCCCCGCGAGGGTGGCGTGCTACATCACTCAGTATAAAACTCAGTATAACATTTTCTCCTCTTATTATTATTATTTTTAAACCATTCATTAACGCGACATAAACAGTAAGAAACTTGAGCCCATGTTCACAATTAATCATTTTCAGTTATTACAGT
>JANITW010000236.1:59505686-59519036 GCA_027564335.1 Erythroxylum williamsii | reverse complement strand
AGAGGAAATCGAATGAATTGAGAAAATCATTCGAGAAAGGAAGTCAATTGGGAAATTGAAAATAACGTGAGACAATGCTACCTCATTAAGGAATTAGTTATTTAAGGAATTATGAGAACTAATTATGGGCATATGGAGCTTTGGAAATATTTGTTCAAGTTAACAAATTGCTCGACAGTACTATGGTATTAAAGATTGTAGCGATCCAAGCAAAATTTGATGATATATTAAAGGTATTTGAAAAGTTTAGAAGAATAGTTGAATACTTGAAGAAAAACATGTGAATTGTATAAGTAATGAAAGTAAAGAGAATTTTGAGGAATTATACTGATATTAATTATATCATATAGATTTGAAGATTTTATAGTATATAATGATGTTGTATAAGAGATTTGGATAAGATCCAATGCAGCATAATAAAATGATTTCATATGTATGGAGACAACTAAAGTCCTATGAGTTAGCTATTCGATATATGATTTAGAGCTGCTATAGTAATGATTGCTTTGAGAGTTTGAAGATAGTATATGTATAGGAACTTCTTGGATATATATATATACATGTACAAATCATTAAAGTTTGAGGTAATTATTGAGTTGAAAAAATTGAATATGAGACTGAGACAATGGATAGAAGTACTGAAAGATTATGATTGTACAAATGAATACTATATTGGTAAAGCTAGTGTTGTAATCAGATGCATTGAATAGAAAATTCAATAGTAGGGTATCACATATTTGGATATTAAGGTTATCAAATCTAGTGTAATAAAGAGTGCCTAATGGAGTTGAATTTGGGACGAAATGAAGCATTATTAGCTACATTGAAACTTAAGATCAGTTTCACATGAACAAAGCCCAAATTAAGGATTTAGAAATTGTGAATCTTATTGAGGAATTGAAAGAATTGTGAGTTAGAATAGGAAGAATGATATATTGTGATTGAAATAAAAAGTATGTGTATTGATAAAGATGATTAAGCAAAGAGATTGCTAGATAAGCATAAATAATAACCCATGATATACATCCTAGCAGGAATGCATCAAAACAACATTTAGCGGCTAAGAATGTAGAATCAAGTGACTAAATGTTTCAATTTTTCGACGGTCTTAACTACCGAAGATATGCTTAAAGCTTATATTTTGGAGTCCATAGGAACATGAGATCAATGTATAGTTCTATTTGACTTAAAGCATCACAATAATCATCATAGTGATTTCATTAGAATACTATATGAGGAGTTAGATGATAAAAAGAGTCGTCGCTTTTGTATGGTAATGAACAAGGCCTAAAAATGGTTAAAGGCCAGAATTAATTGAGAGGTTGGTCAGTTAAATTGATCTGTATTAGAAATTAAGTAATTCAAGAAAGATAAATGAGTTAAGTGGATCAACACTAAGGGTATGGAATATAGTGAGATAGACATAAGAGTTAAGTATTTAAACACTACACTGATGTGAATTATTACGTGAAAGATAATTATCTCTGAGAGTATCACCGTGCTAAGGTGTGGTCAAGTTAGGAAAAAAGATTAGCTAAGCCCGACATGAATTGGTCTATTTGAAATAATTATGAGAAGTGTTATTGATGAAGATGTCTTAGATTCGTAATGTGATATATGTGAGTATGTTGAGAATATTGATATGATATGATATTGGTGTTGTTGACATAGGAAGTGGAAAATTTTGAGTAATCTGAAATATATTGAGGGAATAGTTAAGATAGTGTGATATCTTAATAAGTCACTAAAAGATTGATCAAATCCGTTAACTAGGGTTATTTGAAAGAAAATATTTGAGTGATAAAGTTAAATGGAAAATGGAGGAGCATAAGAGGAAACATACCCCTGCCTCTTGATCAGTCAGATAAGAATTTCGAGGATGAAATTCTTTTAAATAGGGGAGAAATGTTGGCCCCCAAAATGTTTTCTTGATGAATAAGCATGATTTAAATAATTTTGAGGTTTTGATAGATTAATCATTCTATAACTATTTAATTATGTCAAAGTTAGTAGTATTTATTGAATGGGTAAGTGGAATTGAAGTGTTAAAGTTATAAGAATGTTTAAGATATTTTTGGCAAGACACTTAAGGATAAAAGATACAAGGCATATAAGGAAGGGCAAAATGGGCATTTTACATTCATTAAGGGTAGGATTGGAAGATGAAAAGGGTGTCTTGCATTTAAATGAAGAAGAAAAACATTAATGGAGGGAGAGAAGAGAGAAATAAAAAATATAAAAAAAAAAAGCGGAGAAGAGAGTTTTGGTGGATTGAGAGAAAAGAAGGAAAGATAGTTAGGGTTTCATCATTTCTTGGTTCTTAAGAGAGAGTTTGAGGTTGTTCAAGAAGGGAAAATGGTAGAGGAAGAGAAAAGCTTCCATTTAAACCAATGATCTCTTCATTTGGTGAAGAATCAAAGTAAGATCATCTTGAATCTTTTAGATTTTTGGAAGGGTTTTAGTTTATAGAGTTTAGAAAATGCATGGGTTTAAGTATTATAGAATCAATTTTAGTAATTTTGCATTGTGGGATTTTCAATTGGATTCCTATTGAATGGGGTTTTTCCATTGATGAAGAAAATCAAGAAAGGTAAGAGAAGCAAGAGAAGAGGCATTTTGAACAAGCCTTTAAGCAAAGAAATCAAGGTAGTTATATGTTTATAATAGAGTAAATAAGCCACTTTTTTTTTTAATCAAAGAAGTTTAATGATTTCAATTGCATCATAAGTGTTGCATTTGTTGGTTTTGAATGATTTGAGAAATTGCAATATGTTATTATATGAATTGTGTGATGATTTATGAAAAGACTTTGAAAGTGATTTTTTTAAAAGATAACATATTTATGAAATCATTTTTTTGAAATATCTTATGTTTATGAAAAAGATCAAGTTTCAGAAAAGTGCCATCTTGGGCAATATGTTTACAAGATGTGAAATGTTTGATTATATGGGTTTGTGGTGGTCCCCTAAATTAAGTCAAGTGCACTTTGACAAAAGGTTTCTCTTACTTGCCCGCTAGTGGCATGGAGCTCCTTTATCGACTCCTATAAGTTCACGGCTACACAAAACCAATAGGTGGGATTGTGTTAGTACGTCCTGTTCACGACTACACAGGACCTTTATGGGAAATGGGTAGTACATTCTATTTTGGATCCACCCAAACTATTCTTATGTGTTTATATGCTTATGATATGTAAACAAGTTTGATGCATTCATGTTTTGTAGTTTGAGAATGTAGCACCCCACTCCCGCAAGACCCGAACCTGATATCAATGGTGATATCCGAGTCCATGCCCTATGAGGGTGGAGTGCTAAAGCACTTAATCATTCAAAAATCGGTACATTTTTTTTCGAGATCTACAACTTTCATGAAGACCTCAAAGACCAATTCTGTCTTCGAACTATTGTATCGTCTCACTTTTGCATCGTCTTACTTTTGCTTCGTTTTACTTTCACTTCGTTTTACTTTTCCGTCTTACTTTTGCATCTCACTTTTGCGTCTCACTTTTACGTCTTACTACTTCGTCTTACTTTTGCATCTCACTTTTGCGTCTCACTTTTGCACCTCACTTTTGCTTCTCACTTTTGTGTCTCACTTTTGCGTCTCACTTTTGCGTCTCACTTTTCTTCCCCAGAACGTCTCCACTTACAAGGATCATAACTTTTGACTCCGATGTCTAAAATTTTCATACTATATACCGTTGGAAAGATAAAATAAAGATCTACAACTTTCCAGAAGATATCTTTGCTAAAATCTATTTATATCAATTCCAAATTTGCCCTTAAATTTCATTAATACACCAACGTACTGCACCAAATTCTTAACTTCATGAAATTTTGAGACTTTTAGAGACAGAATTGAAATTCGATGTCTTCATAATAAATGTAGCAATATGCTTCTAGTTTAATCCAAATTAAGAATCATCACATTTGGAAAACTAGAGAAAAGGTTATGGTTAAAAGACTGAAACATATTCAGTAAACATTTTCCAAATCACTACCAATTTTATTTCCAAATCTTTCCTTATCTCAACTCATACCTATTTCCATAAAAGTTGTAGATCTGTAAGTCCTCTTTCAAATTGTCTAATAATGACCTTGATCTGATGTCTTTAGAGAAAGTTATGCTAATTGTTCCAGAATAGGTCTTAGACTGAAACCTTCCTTCTTATCCACTGTAGACTGAATCGTTTAGCCTATCATCTAGTCCAGTTCTAAATCTATAGATGACAAAATATCACTTTTATGTCTTCATAAAAGTTGTAGATCTATAAGTTCTGTTTTAAATCGTCTAAGAATGACCTTGATTAGATATCTCTAGAGAAAGTTATGCTAATTGTTCCAGAATAGGTCTTAGACTGAAACCGTCCTTCTTATCCACTGTAGACTGAATCATCTGGCCTATAGTCTGGTCCATTTTTGACCCTTTAGATGACAAAATATCAATGTGATGTCTTCATAAAAGTTGTAGATATATAAGTTTTCTTTCAAACCATCTAAGAATTACCTTGATCCAAAATCGCTAGAGAAAGTTCTGCTAATTGTTCCAAAATAGGTCTTAGACTGAAACCTTCCTTCTTATCCACTGTAGACTGAATAATCTGACTTATCGTCTGGTCCAATTCTGACCCTTTAGAGGACAAAATCTCACTTCAATGTCTTCACAAAAGTTGTAGATACCAAAGTTCTCTTAGAGACCGTCCTAAGATGACTTTAGTTCGACATCTATAGAGAAAGTTATGCCAATTTTTCCCAAAACAAGTTCAATATGATTGAGGACAAAACCTTATTTGATTCTTTCGGCCATAACCTTGTTATCTGACCTCCAAATGAAGTGATTCTTGGACCCATAGATTCTTAACACATTTCTTTCTACCTTTCCATGAAAGTATATAGCTTTTGATGTTGATTTAAAAAGGATTGATTGAATCAAAGTAAGGGTATGGGTTGGAAGAGTATGAATCGAATTTTAATTCTGTTCCTAAGACTTTCAGTTTCTAGATGGAAGTGGGGTATAGTGCACAATTCACAATATGCAACCTAACAAATTATCATACAATATGCAAAATTTACACTCAAAACAAAACAAATAACCCTTCGCACACTTGAACAACATATTGTCCTCAATCTGAGAAGAAGGAAATAAATACACATGGAAAGAAGAAACATAAAATAAAATAAAAAATAAAAATAAAAATAAAAATAAAGACTAAATTTAAAAGAAAAGGGTTAAGAGCAAAGTCTCACAGTGATGGAGGTGGGGATGGTGTCAGAGATGGCAGTTGGACGCCTTGAGCCTTGAAGTATCGATGAATACAATGAATATCCCGACTTTGACGTCGTTGTGTTCAAACCATCTTCTTTATCCTTCTAGAGTTCTTTGCATGTGTATCTGTAATTACCTTGGTGTTAGTGGAGATTGTATCGAGCACTTCTTCTAACCAGGCTCTTCTGTGTCTTCTTCCTCTTCGAACTCCTCGCTAGTCAAGTCCTCTTTTGCCTACTGAGGCAACACTCTACTAGAACTCACTTGACTAGCCCTAATCTTCACATGAGTCTTTTGGCTAATATCCTGGAGTTCTATGTTATAGGACTTAAAGATTTCAACATGTCACAAATGATGGTGATTTAGAAAATCAGGGAGGTAAATGGTTAGGCCACTACCATCCATGCCATAGTACTCAGTAATGACGAAAACCAAGTACCCCATACCCAAATTGTTTCTCCTCTTACGCAAAGTTGCAACAATAGTATTCAACACATATGTGGAGGTGCACACTGGGATGTTATGATCCATGCACCATAATAGAAAAAGTTTCTTTGATGAGCATTTGTTAATTTCTGGTTTGTCAAAAACTATTTGACACATGAATTTATGCAATAACAAGTGCTCATGGGTTTGTATAATGTTATTGTGGGTATTCTTAGCGTCGAATCACTCTAACTTATTGAGCTTATTCCAATAGCGAGAAGCACAAAAATCAGCATATTGATAAAAAAAATGGAAGATTTGGGGAACCTACAAATATCACACATGATTTCAATGCTTAGCTTATAAGCTCGTCCTCGCAACCTAAACCACATTTCCTTAAGGTTATTAGGTTCGAAATAAAGGGAAGTGAACAATACAAGTGTGAGCTCCTGGTAGACAAGATATTGGAAGTGTATAAACTTCGTCCACTGAATTCTTTCTGCTAGATTCTCTACTTTATCTCGCAATTCTAGCCCATCCAGCATATCAAAATAAAAATATTTCGGGACTACTATTTGTTTAATATTAAGGTATTGGAAATGAATACCTTCCTCCTTTGTGTAGATTGGGAAAGGTGCTCTAAAGTTCGCTGCCCTGTTCCTTACCCTCAGCTCGAGACTTGATTTCTTCCCGATGATTGTTTGCGTATTGCTGACTGCTTAATTCACAGCATATTGGATTGCAAATAGGTAGAAGTTGGAATAAAGTGTGAATTTGGAAGTTAGTTAGAGAGAAGTGAGAGTGTTTAGAGGTTCTAATCTTAGAGAGATAAAGTTAAAATGAAAGTGAGTGAAAAGGTGAAGGCTGACATGAATACATAGGTGAAGGAAAGGTAAAATGGTAAAAATTTTAGCTAAAAATCACGTGGACAATTTTACTGATCATGACTTGCAATATTTTCACTGATATTTGATTTTTTTAATCCTTCTACACATTCCTGAGATCATTCCTAACCCTTTATAGCTCTTTCACCTCTCTTTTTTGCTTACTTCCTCGATCATCTCACTTATGTTGAAACCCTATACCATACTAGGGTTAATTACTCTCACTCGAGTTATAGCTTTTAACTATAAATAATAAACCTTAATCAAATTATAGAGGTTGAAATCTCTCAATTCACAACTTATCCAAAACCCTAATTTGTTTTGAAGTTCCCTAATAAATTATAGGAACCCTATGCAAGATCTCTCTTCACTCAAATTACCGATCTGATTTAATTCTAATTTCTAATAAATCACCTAACTCTAGTTAGTCCAATTTAATCATCTTGCATTCTATTCACCCTGTCAGTTTATTATCGAATTATGCAATCACATAATCAAACCACAACAATATCCAATAAACACATAAACAATTAGATTTTCATTAATTCAAGAATAAAATTCCGAAGGTGAGTTTATAACATCCTCAACATTCTAGATCCTATCATCAACTATTCAATCCAATTCTATACAATGATAACTTGAAAATAATAGGAAATATAATAGCTTCTTCTCCTCTTCTCTCTTCCTTCTTCTCTTCATCTATCTCTTGATGATTTCTCTCTAGGGTTTCTCAAGATGACTTATGCAAAAGCTCCTCCTCTGCCTCTCTCGTTGTTCTTTAAATATCCTCTTATGTTCTGAGCATCCCTAGGGATCCGAAAGGTCCAAAAAATCCCTCGAAACTTAACGTTCTTAAGTGTGTACATGTTTGCCTGATGAAGGCCATAACTGTGACCTGCAAGCCCCGATTATAGACTACATCTGAGCCTTCTATCACAATCATGGCATGCATGTAGTCCACAATCGTAGGTCGTTCCTTACGCTTCTGTCATGTGGGCCAACTCTGGTGTTTCTGTCATGATCATGGCCTGACATGCCACGATCATGGCTTATTGTTTAGGCTCGAGTGTCTCTAAAACTCCTTTGTTCTTCAATGATGACCCTAAAATACTAGCGAACACATCAAGGTACCTCAAAAATATAATATTTAAGCTCAAAGACTTGTTCTAACTTATAAAACACAAATAATTAACAAACTAACATAATTCTAACCTAAACACATACAAAATGATTGAATACAACTAAGTACATATCAAATTATGCCTTAAAGCACGATGCAATTTACACTTATCAGCTTTGGATAACTTAAGAATGTAAATGACCATAATGCAACAAAGCTTTTAAATCTTCATCCCTTAACGTTTCCATCAACTTTCTCTAACCTTAATATCAGGTTAGAAGATTTGGATCCTATCTCAAAACCTATGTTTTAGGATATTGACCATTAAAAACTATACATATAATAAGCATTATTAGAATATGACCTAATATCAGACTAATTATTAAGTGCTAAGGTTTAATCTAATTAAAACCCTTAACTACCGCAAGTGCATGATCATGAATTGTAGTAAACGAGGGGTCGATCCCACGAGGAGATGTGAACTAATCTAATACTAAGTTCTTTAATGCTTAGAAAAATTAATAAAATGAAAAAAAATAGAATAAACAAGTAAACACAAGAATATGATTATACAAAAATTAACTTGTAAAAATAATGCAAAAAAAAATTGAAGTTGAGCAACACAAAAGTCACAATTGAAAATTTACCAAGAGAAATAACCAATTATGAAGGAAGAGATTTATCCTATCATCAGTGCTAATCTAGTCACTTATGTGTTAATAGTGTCGATTCTAGAATATCGAGGGGTGAATTACTCTCTCTCAAGTTATAATCACTAAGTCTTAATTGATAATTCCTAATTAAGTCGAGTATCTGAAAATGTAATATCTCAATTAACGATCAGCCTGCAACCTAATTAGTTCTTAAGTGTTATAATGTACAACAAGGTCTTCACAGGGATCGTTCTCTGTACAAAGTACAGATTTGATTAATCATGTGGTCTATTGAGTCACGCAACTCTCATTAATCTAACCTAATCATTTTTATTAAGTTCACCCTCTTAGTTTATTATCAAAACATGCAAGCATCATAATTAATCACAACACCCAATCAATTAACACAAAAGATAAATAGATTAATATTAAACCAATTCAAAATCCCTAAAGAAAAGTTAGAACATCATCAACAATCCAAATTCCATAATCATCATTCTCATATTCATCTTAACATTTAAAGTAAAAGAATACAAAAATGAAAAGAACTGATCACTTGAAAGGGATCGGACGACTCAGGAAAGGCAGCAGCTACAAAGACCTGCTTCATCTCTCCTCCTCTTCCTCTTCTCTCTTCTTCCTCCTCTCTCTTGGAGTCTTCCAAATATGGCAAAATCTGAAGCTACTTTAGGGTTACATCATTATGCCTTATATGGTATTTGCCATTTAGGGTAATCCTAGGGTTTTTGGAAGTCCTAAAAGTCCCTCAAAAACTTAAAATTGGAAGGTTATCCGTGCTATCTATCAAACAGGCCACGATCATGGCACTTTATTTCTCCTTCTTTCATGATCGTGGCATGACTCTCCTAATTCTGTCATAATTGGTCACGATCGTGGCCCTGAGTTCTGTTTCGAGCTTTCTCCGAATCGTCTCCGTTCTTCAATATTTTTCCTAAAATATTAGCAAACACATCAAGGCACTTCAAACACATAAAATTAAAGTTCAATAGGGTGCTTTGACCTACAAAACACTCAAAATACAAATATTTAACTAAATAACAAAATCCTAACCTAAACATGAACTAAACATTAAATTTAATCAGTAAACACATCATAAACTAGCCATTAAATATTATGCAATCTACCACTATCACTAATCAATAATTCATATTTAAGTTTAATTAATAATTAAATAGCTAAATATTCATGATTGTTCACTCTATTATATGATGGACATATAAGAGTAAATTATAATGGATATAAATAGATCCTTCCCTATCGATTAAGATTTACAGTTAATTGACATAATTAATCTATCTAAAGCTTTTATAAATAAGAAAGGTTTCAAGAGACAAAGCAATTTATGGGTTTCATCAAATTCTTTGGGTTTGTATTTATGTTTTATATTGTGAGAATTATATGTTCTATATCATATAGCTAATATTTATTTTGGTTAATTAAACTTTATTTACTTATAATGTTAAGTAATTATATATGGTATTAGTGCTTGTTTGTTTTTCAACATTTAATGTTTATATTTATTTTTATGAAGATTTTTCTAATAACGGGCAAACTATTTTAGAGCACGTATATACATGTTTATATATGTTTTTAGGAAAAGCTTTTACACAAAAATCTTCTAGGTATTGAAGCTCTTCTATAATCAAATCTCCTTTGCTTTTGATATGTGTTTTTAGCTATTTTTGTTTAAATTGATAATCATATATCACTTAGTGTTTTGAAGATAAGTAAAACACCTCTAAACTCAATAATATTTGATTATTATAAAGCAAGATTTTGTCAGTTCAGTGGCGGTTTTAAGATGAGTTGAAGATGTACTATACCCATCTTAAGGTTGAAGATGGCTTATAAAATTACTATTATGCCCTTTATTAAATAATTATAATTTTGTCCAACCTGTATATTTATAATTATCACTTGAATAATTATAGTTTTGTCCAACCTTTATAGTTGTATTTTTATCACTTGGATAGTTATGATTTTGTTTGAATTGTATATTTACAATCTTGTCACTGCCAAGTTTTTACAATTATGTCACTATCAGTACTTACAATTATGCTCATACTTATAAATATATAGCTTTATCGCTACTTGCAAATGTACGATTTTGTCATTAAAAATTGCAAATTAAACTAAAATTTTCTTTAGTTGGTAGGAGGAAAAATTTTAAAGAATTTTAGCAATTCATATAATAAGAAAACTGATCTTTAGGAAGAGTAATTTAATTACATTTATCAAATGTTCTTGTTATTGTTTTATAAATGCATAATATTAAAGCAAGATTAATTATTTATGCATATTATTACATAGCCTTCTAAATCACTTAAAGGTGAGTTAAATTATTGTATGAAAGAGTAACATACTGGGACTAAATCAATATTTTGGTCAAATATATTTGAATATCCAAACATGACATATATGTTTGATTAGGAAAATTTATTTACTTATAATTGACTATTGATGGCATTTACATTATGATAGTGTATTGTAGCACCCATTGAAAAGGGTATGTTAGCATACTTTTAATTGTTTATGAATTTAAATGAAATTGTACAAAATATGAGCATTTATAAAGAATTTTTATAGTAATTTACCTTTATTTGTAAGCTTCATCTCTTACTATTTTTAATGGCATAAATCTTTTTGAATGGAGTGGATAAGTCAATTTTCAGTTAGGTGTTTTGAACTTAACTTGTTATTATTAGAGGATCAAACTCCTACTTTCACGAATATAAGTAGTGAGGGAGAAAATCCATATCATAAGGTATGAGAACATTCTAATAGATTGGGTTAGATGTTTAAGTGGATGAATATCACCAAAAATATTAAAACAATCATTCCAAAAATTAAAAATGCAAGAGAATACTTGAAATGTATAGAAGAACATTTTCATTCTAAATATAAGTCACTTATTGATACCCTTATGGCAGAACTCGTGATCGTGAAGTATACTAAATAGCGATGTATGTTGAATCATATTATCGAGATGACTAATATTGTAGTAGGGCTAAAGACAGTAATAATGACAATGGATGACACTTTTATGGTACAAATTATTTTGAAATAACTATCTTTTGAGTATAGGCCTCTTCAAATTAAACACAATGTTATAAAGGAAATTAGGATATGAATGAATTGTCTACTAAACTTACTCAAAAGGAAGTAAGATTTAAGAAATAAAGGAATCATTAGTAAAAGCTAACAAGTTTAAAAAGAAGAATCCTCTTATTAATGTTACACAAACCAATAAAAAAAGATAGAAAAATATAAATTTTGTAAAAAATTTGGACACTAGAAAAAAGATTGCCTGAAACAAAATGTTTGGTTATAATAAAAAAAGGTAAATATTTTAATTTTATATGTTTTGAATCAAAATTATATAAAATTCCTCTTAATTTTTAGTATCTTAATAATGATGCTACTACTCATGTTTCTGATGTATTATAGGTATTTCTTATGATCTAAACCACATACCTAAATAAGAATTTTCTCTTTATAGAAAACTGAATGAGGTTCCAGTTGAAGGCATAGGAACTTATTGTTTAATCTTTTGAAAACTCTTTGTGTACGTTCAATTTCTAAGAACCTATTTTTTATTCTAAAACTTGATATTATTAGGTTTAAAGGAGATTTGATACATGGTTTTTTAATTTATCTAAGAATACCTTATTTATTGATTAAGTTATTCTTACTAAAGGTTTATATAAATCAGAACTTAATAACAAATTTGTTGAATCTTTACTTAACATTTATGGTAATGTTGGAATTAAATGTAGTGTATCAAATGAATAATTTGTTTATTTGTGGCATAGACGTTTAGTCAAGTAAGGCATGTTCAAAAAAATCCTTTTAAAGTATAGACTTGAAGAAGGAGACCTAGTTAGAGACATTTCTATAATCACACCAAATTCTCCACTACAAATTTTAGACTTTAAGTCCACTCACAAGCAACCTCAAACAATTAAATCAATTAATTTTAAAAAGGATAAAACATATTCATGTATTTAATTTAAAAACATTTATATAAATGCATTCTTTATATAAAAATACATTCAAAACATATTCCTAGATACGCAATAGTTCCCAAAAAGTATTTACAAGACAAAAATGACTACAGAACAACATGTAACGAAGCTAATTACTCATAAGGTGGAGTTCCTACTGCTGAAGTCCCTGAACGTGCACATGAGAGGTTTTATTTTAAAACATAAAATAGAGTGTGAGCTAAACGAGCAGAGTGAGTGTCAAATTTTTTATTCAAACCATATTTAACAATTTAAACCTCCCTAAAACAAATTTAACATTACAAATAAAGTAAATGCGATTCCATATTTAAAAACTTTCTTAAATTACCTTTAAAATAACTAGTGGTGGCATTTTTATTTTCATAAATTTTCTTACATAACATAGTCCACCACTAATTTCTTTACCATACGGTACCCGAGGCATAAAATCACGAAGCTAATTCTGTATTGCTTACCTGCAACTATATAACCACTAGTTACGGAGCTGGTTCTATATCGTTTACCAACAATAAGTTAACCGCTATAAACATGTAGTTATGGAGTTAGTTTTACATCGCTTACCCATAACAATTTTAGCTAGCACTATATATACCTAATATGTGTAGGGACGACTTATTGGACTACTAATAGACACAATACCACCCCCTCTTAATAACTGACGCACCCTAGACATTGTCATGCACATTTTAGGGTACTCTGATGGGTATATCTGTAATACCATCAATTCGTACCATATGCTAAAAATTTGTTTTTTGTAGTACCTTAACTTTTGGCATAGAATTTACTGCTTAGTAATGAAAAAGCAACCCATAAATTAACAACTCATTATTTTCAAAATCAATTATGGGAGGATGTAACATCCCGTTACCAGTGTGACGAGTATGTTGGTAATTTGGATCGGATTAGGATTGAGTACAGGCAATTGCTGCATTATTCATGCATTAAAGTTCGATAGA
>JANITW010000236.1:59492717-59505586 GCA_027564335.1 Erythroxylum williamsii | reverse complement strand
ATGCATGAGTTGGGTGAACCATCGATGATGGTTTCTCACTGAGTTCGCAAACTCACCCAACATTGCATCTATTTTTTAGGAAATGAAGAGTACCCCGTTGGACACACGGGAGTACGTCTACTGCTAGTAAGTCAGAGTATCGGGTCGGGATCAGTGTCGTCCACATCTGCATTAGTGTAGTGAGTTGATTTCAGTAGGCCCAATTGTTTATGTGTAATTGTATAGTAGGATTGTAAATGTTCAGAAATGGCATTGGGCCCAGTTGGGACATGCATTTCTTTATGTACATGATTGACTGAACACTATTGAGTGCTGGTTTACGACTGAAATTGGTTTATTACTGAAATTGTGTTATATTTGAAAACGTTTTGTTATAATTGGGCCAAACCATGGATTGTTTTGCGCTCTCAACGGTTTTCGGAAGAAAAGAAAAATATTGTAATGAGTTTTAAAAAGTAGTGATTGTTCTAGTACGCCATCCTCGCGGGTCGCGGGCTCGGATATCACTGTTGATGTCGGGTTCGGGTCTCGTCGGGTGTGGAGTGCTACAGAGGATTTTAAATTAATAACAATCCTAAAAAAATTAATAATCATACAGTTTAATGCATGTCATCAATTATTTTGCAAAGAAGTTATTCGTATAAAAAAAATAAAATACACCGATTGTTTTATAAATTTATCGCCAAGCACACTCACACGTTCTGTGCCTCTCCTTTACCTACACAATTCACATTTTGCTTAGGCATTTATTTCTAAATTCAGAAATAAAAAATTTAAATTATATTTTCGGTTTAACTAATCGCGTAACACGTACACTAATCATATTTTCACTTTAGTTTTTGTAAGCTAATCTATTGTTCTCCTTTTCAAAATCTAACTTTGAAAATTACTTAAATATCATCTTTTACTCATTATAACTTATCAATTTCTTCAAAACACTATCTCACCCAATAATTCACTGTATGGCCGAATATGTAATCCTATTAATGTTAACTTTTTTCATTTGATTTTTCATGATAACAAGCTTAAAATTTAGCTTATTTATGCCTTAACAGTAATCAAACTTCAACAACTCACACCAACAACTACATTTCCTCTTAAGGCCAAATTGCCCTCGCCTCACGTATATATATTATCATTTCATTTTCTTTCTAATTTTTTTCAACACAATTCACCTAAGATCCATGCCAAGCATAATCCAAACACATCAAACTGAAATTACAACTTTGCTCCAACAATTTTCGAGCTTGGCCAAATTGGTACACATCAATTATCCTTCCATTTTCTTAACATATCATATCACAAATACATGTTTTAAAACTTATAACATTATTCAATTCACATAATATCATCCCCAACTACTTAACCACAAAAATCCTCAAACTTACATAAACTTCTCCTAGTCTAAATTTATCATCTAAGCCACTAATCAATTTCATTTTTATTTTCAACACAATAATTAGCTTCCTACATTTATGAATTGAAGTCCAACACATAAAATGAAATCAAACAAATTTTTAATCACAAAACCCTAACCTTGACCAGTTCTTTCACGCTTAAGCTCTTGGTTTACTTTCTGGCTTTCAACCCTTAAACATTTCCTAGCTTATTATCTACTACATGGCAAGTCAAAAACCACTATTAATTATAATTAAATCTATCTCACTAAAAAAACCCACAAAACTAGTAGCTTAGGCTAGTAAAAATTACCTCTTTTTCTTTCAATCTCTTGAGAAATTGATAAGCACTTAGATTTTCAAAAATTCTCCAAATCACACTTAAAATCCATTAAAATTAGCTACCCTCTTCTTCCTCTGCTCCTTGGTTGAAATCCACCTTAACTTCTCTTCTTTTCCTTTTCTATTTCACTCTCACAGTTAACACACCAAAATGAAGCAATTTATGACTAAATTTTGCTTTCTATACTCATTTTAGTGTATTACACATGTCATTTTCTCATTAGTCATTTCTAATGACTCCTCACCATGTAATTAATGATTCTTAACTTTTAAGAAAACCTCTAATTGATCATTAAGTGTGATTCATTAATACACTAATACCATTTTATACAAAAGACCAAATTGTCCTTTGATGAATTTACCAACTAATTGAATTAAATTTCAAAAATATATCACAATCATCTTATCATCAAATTGACCATGAAATACTCTAATTAAGGTCATACTTATTGATTGGATGCTTTTAAAAATTCAAATGGGTTTAAAATCATCAATACTCATTATTTTCCAAAAATGGTATTTTAATCCTAAACTTTCAAAACTCATGAAATCCATCTAATTGGACTTATTTTCGATCCATTTTAATATCATTAGACTCTAATACTATTCTAGATATTTTTAATTTTTGAGATTAGGTCCCCAACAATCACCATTCAAGCAGAAATATTATTCACTTAATTCACTACTCATTCGAAAATGCTATTCATTGAAAAAAATTTATATTCAAATGAAAGGAAAGTTTGGGTTTTTATATTATATGTTACCAAAAAAAATGTAAAGGATTTAAATTTTATTATCCAAATTATAATCCTAGAATTGTGAAAAGTAGATATGCTTGATTCGTTGAAAATACTGAAGTTACTGGGAGTAATGAATAACAAAGTATGGATATTAAAGAAGCAAAGGTAAAATGTTCATTTATTTGTAAAAACTTCTTTCTCCATATTCATTGCAAATACACTTCCATTAATTAAAGAAAATTTAGACAATAATGAACAATATTTAAATGAATGATCACACCTGTCGGGAAGTAACTCAAAACCACTTATTATATATGTACCGTAAGGAATAATACATTTAGGAAGGTCATAAAAAGAAACAAAGTCAACCATTTCAAATAATTATAAAGAGAATATCTAGAGTCTGAAAAATGGATTGACATCCATATAAGACAATCAATTTTGAGACTCGTTGAATTTCTAGAAGGTTTTAAACAAGTTAGGTGTAAATAAGTTTTTAAAACCAAACGCAACTCAAATGAAAATGTTGAATGATATAAGGTTAGACTTGTAGTTATACTCAAAAAGGGGGTGTCAATTAAAAGACTCATTAAAGGTTATAATAGTCAGTGTGATTTAAAGTTACACCAAATGGATGTTTAAACAATCTTGCTTTACGGGAATCTTGAAGAGAAAGTATTTATAAATCAATTTGAAGTCTTCTCAACAAAAGTTCAAATAGTGTGTAAACTTAAGAAGTCAATATACTATATTATACAAGCTCATCGAAAATGGTATCTTAACTTTAGCAATACTATAACGTTTTTCAATTTTTAGGAAAATACCGTTAATTGGTATATATGCCAAAAATTCAATCTTCGTGAGTTTATTTTATAGTTATATGTATCAAAAATATTATTTGCTACTAATGAATTGGATTAATATCGTGAGATTTTGTGTCAAAATTTTGAAATGAAAGATATAAAAGGGGTTCATATTTTATAGGAATTAAAAAATTTTATGATAAATCACATAGATTGTTGGTTGTTTTAGAAAGATCATATTGAAAGGATTTTGGAGAAATTTCATATGAATAAGTGTTCAACAAGAATTGTTCTTATTCAAAAAGAGGACAAAAATGTCTAAAGAACAATATAGAATGAAAAGAGATAGAATCAATTTTTATGCTTTAGTTGTAGGCAGTCTAATGTATCTACACACATGCACAAAACTAGATATTAGTTTCACGATCAGAATGACAGGTAGAAGCTAAAATTGTTCATTAGAAAGCTACAAAAAAAGAATTAAGGTATATGCGAAAATCGAAGGACTATATGCTCATATATTTAGTGTTTGATCATCTATAAGTGCTTAGATACTTAAATTTAAATTTTACGGGATATCTTGATAGTAGAAAATCTACATTTAGTTACTTGTTTCCCGTAGCAAATGAAACAATATCAGGGAAGAATACTAAAGCAATCTATCAGTTCTTCATCCACTATGAAGCATAGCTTGTGATATATTGGAGTTACTGTTTGTTTATTTTGATTTTAAAATTTTATTTTAAAATTTGGGATTGTCAAAAGCTTTTAAAATTTTATTGGGATAATTTTGTAGCTCTTTTTCTCTAAGAATTAAAAATAAAGAGTATTTATTTAGAATATTAATACTGATTTGATGACAACAAATTCGTTAAGAAAGGGTTTACAGCTAAAGGCATTTTAGGAACATGTACATAGAATAAGCCTGGGATATAATGAAGATTGTTTATGATGATGTTAGCACTTTGATCTTATTTATGTGATTCTAATTCTATATTAATGATTTCTTGTTTTCTAATAGGTATATATTTATATTTTGATATTTTAACATGAATGTCCATAAGATATAGTTGTAGACATGACGAAATTTGTTTGTATTATTATTTATAGACCTAGTACGATAAGTATGTAACATATGGATTACTTATCATATGGAAGAGTGTATGTTGTATAAATAATATACAACTTTCATTACTCGCATTTGATATTCTATCATACAAGTAATTTTTTAAGGTTTATTTTTTGTGCACATGAAATTACACAGTTCAGTTTTATCATTATCTTATGATTGAGTCAAACGAGGGAATATTAAAATATGGTCTGAAATTGGACTAATCAATTATTTATATTTAAATTTAATTAATAATTCTAACCGCTCTCTTGGTTATATGATGAACATACCAAATCAAAATATAAAGGATATAAAATAGTTGTTTCCCTACCCGTTAGTATTTTCAGTTAACACACTTAAATGCCCGCACGGGATAGCTCGGTTGGCAATCTAGCAAAGTAAATTAGGACAAGAACCAAGGTTCGATTCCCGACAACGGGAGTGCAAGGGTTGCTCTGTTAGGCGGTCGACCGAGATGAACTGTGATTTACCACTTTCACAATCTGGTCGAGCCCGGGTGTGGGGGCAGCTGGAATGGTTGATTCCACCTTTGGGACAAGTTAACAGACTTAAATTAATGTATCCAAAATATTTGTAAACCAAAGGAAAGAACTCAATTTATTTGAAAAAGAGTTTAAGAAATGTCAATTTTATCAAACCCCTTATGTATTTATACTTTATATTATGAAAATTATTTATTTTAAATCATGTGATTAATGTTTGTTCGGATTAATTAAACTTAATTTCCCTATAATGTTAAGTGTTACAGAAATATCTTCAATTGTTTGCTACTAATTGTAGTTTATTTGATTTGCTTTTGTAAAAAGCCAGTCGAGACCAAACTGGACTAGCAGTATATAACAAGAACTTGTACAATACAATCGCCAGCTAACAATTCACCATCTGTTTGCACTGATGAAGTTGCAGTAAGCAACCCCCTTAGGCAGATGGCAAGAAAATGTAGAATACAACAAGACCACTTCCTTTCTCTGAAGAATCTGGGAATATCCCAGGGTAAACCAATGCTTTACTAAAAAATGTACTCTTGTCAAGAAGAATCATGCAAAAGCCTTTCTTTTACCTCATTCCCACAAGTGCGAGTATCCCCCATTTCTGTTTAGGAAATTTTCACAGGTCTTGTCTGACCCACCCTCCAGCAGAATCAATGATACTGGGAAGCATCCGAGCTGGTATTTATATCAATGGTGTTCTAATGTGGTTAACATCAACCCAGTTTAGGAAAGAAAACTTCCCTTTCTACCGATGCTTGAAGACATGCCATGACATTAACCAACGATGTCCAGACAAATGGTGCACAACAGAAGGCGTAGCCAAAAATGGCCAAAGCTCTTACGATCCCACTAGGGTACCAAGGAAAAGCCATGACTAAAAGAACTCCGAATATTCCTAGCCATGGAGTTAGCACTTGCAATGTTGGCAGTATAAAGGCATTGATCGCCACTGAACATAGAGCGAATGAACCAATTAAGTACAGTCCCCAGCCTAGGATTGGATGACTCGTGCAAGGGATGACAAAGAAAGGGAATACATAAGCTGCTAGGATTGACCATATGGCTATTAGTTTAAGACCAGCTTGTATGACGGAGATGTCCTTGTCATTTCGTCGATAGCAAAGCTTGGAGATACTCGGCCGTGCTAAACGGGTCACTCCTATTATTCCCATGTAGAGTATCGACTGTATAACTACCATTGGCAACTCTGCCCCATATCTGCATAAGACCTGAGTGTTACAGTGTGCTAGAACAGCCATTGGAATTGCCAACCAAAGTTTGGCCTGAAAAGGAAAGACTATTGTTATAATCGAGTATATACTAACCCAAGATTTTGACGACGTTGATTGTGCCATTGAAGGCCTAATGGCAGAACAGGCCAGGACCACCAGTACCAAGGTTTCAACCATGGTGCACCAGGGAAAGTAATCACGCTATTTGGCCCGCATGGTACATTCCAACGAAGCCTAAGATCTGAAGGCAAATAAAACACAAGTTCAGGTGTATGAAGTTTTGAAGTTGAGCTAATAGATAAGTGTGACGACTGGTTAAAGAAATTCAAAATGTAAATTCTTATCTTATTATACTCACAGTAATAACTGGCATCCATTTGGTAGCCTAAGGGAAGTCTGTACTGTCCGTTGAGTTTGGTGCCGTTGGAAGGAGGATAGAACATTGGCTTGTCAAGCAAGTTGGAGAAATAGCCACCAATAAAGCCCTGGTCGGCGCCATCTGGGTTATCTTGGCCAGTTTCTAATTGATGAACCATGTCCTTGAAGACCTCCTTTGACGGCTGAAATACCCAAATCAGTTCTCTCTAAGAATAGACATTCCTCCCAAGATCAACGTAACTGGGATTTAAAATAAGTAGTAGCCTACTTCATGAATTGAAATTGGAACAATGATACTAGAATAAGATTCTTATCCTGTCCTGTCAGAAGTGTATCCGACGTTATAAATAGGGAAGTTGGGAGAATGAACTCACCTGTAGTACGAAGAGGCCAGTATGGAAGACACAGGGGTTGATGAAGACTGCACAGAACTGTCCACATTGGAACAACTCATCGGTCTTTTGGAGGAAAAGGTTATCAGCATCAAGCATGACCACACGCTCATAGTCAACCAAGTTCCATGCGTAGATCTTGTTTAATGTTAGCTTAAATCTCTTATCAAAATTGGCTTGGTTCTTGTAAGGATTGTTCAAATTCTCCACCCTCACCACCTTTGCCCCATCTTCTTGTTCCCTACATAAAAATTAAAAGTAAAATAAAATCAAAACTTGTCAATCACTTCCAAGCAAATTGATCACAGTTCAATACATAATCAAGCAACTTCAAGTTAGTTGACTTGACTTGTCAATTAGAATATTAGTCAAATGATGGGGCGAAGATACGGCCCAAAGAAACTAGAAAGATTGTCAAGGGTCGCTGTTTCAGCTAAATATGAAATGGTGGCACATGAGCAACTTGACATCTGATCAGAGACATTAAAAGATCAGAAACCGACCATGTCAGTGGCACTTGCAATTTTTTTACTATTATTCAGTTAACACAAAACTACAGGTCGTGCATCACTTGGCATTGCAAATTCAGATCGGAAAAAAATAGGTATAACAGAAATGGAAAATAGTGTGGACTAGACCTAGTCTTTGGTTAACTGTAAATAGGTATTCTTAGTTAAAAGGCATTGGGTAGCGTAATGGGTACGGACCGGCCAGTCAATAAAGAATGAATGGGCACTGGAGTTTGGTAAGAAAAGCAAAGCTGCTCGCACTCATCTAACACAAAAGTCGTCCCTTTTTGAAAGAAAACATTGGACGGACTACAATGTCAACAAAGGAAGTGGTCAGGTCGGTCAGGTCGCTCAACGCTTGGATGGCAAAAAGATCAGACACAATTTTCTCCGCCCAAGCCCCAGCAAGCAAACAACATCTAAGAAGCAAGAAACTGTGGAAGCAGTAAGCCCCATGGACGACAGGAAGAGCCCTAGAAGAAGCCAGAACATTTAACAAGTAAAGCCACTTTCAAGAACAAACTCCGCCTTATTGAATGAGGCCACATCTGTCCACCCTCCTATTAAATGTCTCTCAACTTTCGCACTCTTTGTGACTAATCGTACCGTCCCTAACCAAATGGACCGTGTGAGCTGACGGACTTTAAAACACGTTTATAACCAACCCATGATCCGGCAACCGGCGATGGTCAACGGCTCTCGTTTGAAGCTAAAAATTAAAACAGTAGAAATAAAAAAGACTCACCAGGCTTGAACCCAATGGAGAGGTACGTCTAGAGAGGCAATGACGACGAGATCAGCATCAACTTTGAGCCGAGCTAGCGACCTGAGCATGACACGTATTGCAACATAGAACTCATAATCTCTCGGCGTCCCCATGTACATCATCGTCGCGTACGCAAATTTATGTCGATTCTCAACCTGTTCCTGCTGTTCTTGGTTTCTCATCTCCCCAAATGCCGTCATCCCATGAACAACCAAACCCAATACCACCGACCACACCAACACCAAACTACTCATCTTCATCTCTCTCCAACCCAGTAATTCCTGCCTTTGCTACCCCTTTTTTTCTGGGTTTTGAACAGAAGTATTAAAGCATCAATAAACCCCCTTTAGCTTCGAACATTCTTGCCTGATTGTGCCAAACATCTCGCACAAAGCAAGTTTACACCAAAAAACCCTCTACCTTTAGCTCTCTAGATCTCCTCCTAGGTGTCTTTCTTCCACTTTTACCGGAAAGTTGATTCCTTTCCAGCCCTGTGTATCGTTATATAGGCAAATCAGAAATGTATTTAACACTTAATGACACGAATGAAAAGCTGAGATTTGGAATCTATAAAAGGACGGAACGTAACAGGAAAGATCTCACACAGCTTATGAAACAATAATAAGAAAAATAATAATAACAGGAAGAGAAGGTTTGGGTTTATTTATACTAAATATTCGAGGCAACCGAAGGCAACGATCGAAGCTGTTTTTGCCTTATTGGCGATCCCAAACCCACCGATTTGCTGTCGGAAGTTTATAGGCTTAAAGTGTTTTGTGAGTTCTTTTTAATATAAAATATTATAATTAAAGTAATTAGATGTACGATCATGCCTACAAACTTATAAAAGTTTCTAAAGATGTTGAACCAATGTCTGTCAAGCTCAATCCACAGGAACTTAATTTTTCGGAACCTCACCAGCAAATATCAGTACTAATTACCAACACCAGTCAGACGAATGGACATAATCGCTTCAATAGAATCCTGATATCCTTTTTCGTCTTATTAAGATATTGGCGAACATAATTGCCGACTCCATTCAAAACTTGATTCCCCAATTCCATCGATCAAACTTTTTGTTCCTAATTCATATCTTTTTATTCCTTTATTGTTGAATTCGCATCAAACGCAAAAATGACTTGGATAAATTTGACATGCCTTGCACTTGCACCATTGAGTAGGAAATGCTTGTTCATTAAATAAAAATATAGAAAGACCAATACAGTGGCCCTTACCATCTCTGCAGGGTTTTGTGGACCATCAATTGTGCTTGTCGCATGCCAGATTTGGCATACGCCATTCATCGGATGATGCCATATTCTTAAGGATATGCTTTGCACTTATCTATGAACTCCCGTCCATATTGTCACTAACTCAGGTGCTGTAAATCAATTATTTAAACAATAATGTCAGGCTGATGGCGTTATACGCATTGGAGCCATTCCCTCTCGTCGACCATGTTAAATATTGAAATAGGTTAACCTGTTTATTTAAATTGAGCCTACGCCAGTTAACGAGGTGACTTCTTTAACTGAGCCTTTCCTAAGTCATGCTACCCCGGATGGTGTAAACTTTGAACAAGCCTTCTTTAATTGAGCCTTTCCTAGGTCATGCTACCCCAGATGATATAAACTGTAAACAAGGGAAGGAAGGTACAACAGTTGACATTATCATTATCTAATCAAGACTCTAGTCTTATTGTTATCTTGTTGTCAGATAAAGAGTTTTACCAGGAGTTGGGCGTTGATACCCATAGTAATTAGAAACCAATATTTAACCCTATGTATACTTTAAAAAATAAAGTCTTAGCGAATTAGTTTATTCTGTTGCAAGTACCTTCATGTTGTACCTGAACTGGTGACGTGATATAGAACTACAGAAATTCCAGAAATTTTGTCTATAGTTTCAGTTTCGATCTTTCTCTTATCTCGTCTTCGACAATAATGATTCGATATATTTCTATTTGCCTATCCCAAAAAAATTTTGTAATATGTAACGGTGCCTTAATTATGCACCCCGATGGAACGTGAAAGGACAAAAAACGTCTCTATAATTTCAAATGAACTTTCCGAAGTCGAAATGAACGCAAATTTACCGTTGCCTTCTTGGGAACTCCTATCCGGAACACGAGAAAAGTCTTTTATAGTTTTCTCAAAGCATAAGCTCTCTTAACAGGTCAGAGAATCCTTATACTTACGATTGATTATATTAGCAACTAAAGGAGACCTTAACCTTTATATATAACTTTCATATTAGGTTTTCCCATCACAAAACTGATATAGATCCGGTTTACACCGATTGGAATCCATTTTTCATACGGACTTCAACCTATTGATTTAGATCATTTATTTGGTTATTTATTATCTTTATCTGGATCAAATTACGTAACTTAACCGATAATTTATTGAAAATCCAACAAATGCAATTAATAGTTGTTCAACTTTATGAGAAAGGAAAAAATTGTCCAACATTCTCTGTCTTTGACAAGCATTAATTACAATTTTGATTCAAGTTTTAAAACAGTTTTTAAAACTCGGTTAAGCCACGCTACTGAATTAGCCAACTAAGTATTTTTTAAAACAAAATATTTAATCCAAATATAACAAAAGTCCATCATTTCGTACTGTAAGGCTTTTAACATCGAAAAGTATCAAATACATGTATCATATGCAACACAATATAATCACATATACCTAATATCTCGCTAACATGAATGGGAAAATAAAGTGTAGCAAATTAGAATGATATCTTTATGATCTAAATTATATCATATTCGTTTGTAGGTCTCGATTTCTCTAACTTTATACTAAATCACATATGCTAAAATGCATTAAAAATCATGTTTTCTCTCACCGAATGTTAAACAGCATTAAAGAAAACTTGTTTCTTCTAACCAAATGCTGAACTGCATTAAAGAAAACCTTTATGTTCTATGACTAAATGCCAAACTGCATTAAATTAAGGATCTTTATGGGATTAAAACTTATATTCTCCTATGTCATGTCAAACTTCATAGATATCTGTACTAAAATTGTACGCGTCTAAATGACATAAACACAAGATCAATCTGTATATATGCCCAATGACCTTTAAATGCTTAAGATTGAGACAAATCTTAAGAATTTGATACGTATTATGACAATATCCGATAACACATATTATTGAGGATAAACGATGATCATTTTTATTAATGAACCATTATATCGTCATAATACATCAAAATGTACAAATGTACATGGAGCAAACATAACAATCCCCTTATTAACAATGTCTAAAGACTTCAAAACTCCCATACTATATACTTATGTCACAAACACAAGTGGGCAAATTCCTTTAGTTAAAAGATTAACAAATATTTCCTCAATCCTTAATTGCTACAAACCTTAATGTCACATTTTTGTATCAACACCTATATTGTTGGGACCCGATCCGGGAACCGGATCCCAACCGAAAAGCAGGAACAGATATGAAGAACGAGGCGAATTCAAATAGGATAAATTGAATTCGATAACGACAAACAAAGCGAAAACGGAAGCAAAGCGAATGAAAATTGAATACGGAATCGAAAGAAGCAAATCAGAACGGTTACATTCAAAGGCGAAACAGATACGGATCGAATTCAAACTTACAATCAAAGTCTACAAATGAAGACAAACCGAATCACAGAATAAATGTCCGAAATCCGTAAATAAAATACAAAGACAACAACGATCGTGTTGGAAACCCTAAGACATTTCTTAATCCGGTATATTTCTTTTTCTTTTTCATTCTTTCTTATACCAATCACATCCATATAAATTCCCATTGGAAATTCATTCTTATATCCAAAACTTAACGATCATACATAATCTTATATATATCCATACAAATCTCAAATTTCATTTTTATCCCAATTTTATCAAAAATTCGGCAGCATAACGGTTGCCTTTGACCTAACCCAAAACCTGTAAATGGTTCAAAATACAGTTCTAAGTGCCCAATCAATCATACAATCATCAAAATCAACCGAACCCTCAGTCCGGGATCTCAGCATATACAAGCACAATCTTAGTTCTAAACACTTCAATCATTCTTATACATAACCATAACTCATCATCATACACAAACTTTGAACCGCAACTCAACATATAAATCCATAATTTACTTACATCAACACAATATACACAATTTCATACTCTCATACATCAAGTCATAATCCTCATACATTCTGAAATACATGCTCGAAATACATCATAATAAACAATATTAATATCCAAATCTCCATTCACACAAAAATACAGATGATGCAAAATTGAACTTGACGCTCTTTCATCCGATCTCCTGCTCGAATACCTGGAGATTGGGGATGAAAGGGGGGTGAGCTCGGAAGCTCGTGGATAACACATTTATAAATTGACAAATAAGCAGAAATCATTTTTCATAAGCTTTTTGCCAAAAGGGCTAATTTTTCAAACTTTGTAACTTTTCAAACAGTTTTCTCAAATCTTTCAATATTTTTCAAACTTTTTAAAATAAATTACACTTTTTCATTTCTCAATTTTAAACATGAATGCAGCACACAGAAACAAATCAAAAACACGTAACATATCAAAATGGTCTGGTTCGGTCCGAAACAGAACGTACTGCACATTCCCGCATAGCGGTCCTGTGCAGCCGTGAACAGAACGTACTACACTTTCCCGCATAG
>JANITW010000236.1:59465565-59479321 GCA_027564335.1 Erythroxylum williamsii | reverse complement strand
ATTATTATTATTATTCAATCTTAATTTGAAATTGTTATTATTATTATTTGTTCACTTTTTAACTAAAGCTTCTCATTTGTAATAAACTTATCAATTCATAATGCATTGTTAATCATCTTAAGTACTAGGGGCATTTTTGTCATTGACACAATTTTTTCGTTCTGTCCATTGCAACCAAACACTATTAGTATAGAGACGGATACATTTTTTTCTGTTCTGTCTACTATAACCAAATATTCTACTGTCTCCAGTTTCTGTTCCGTTGTGTTCTATCTAGTTCTGTCTTTAGCTACTAAAGACAGCAACCATATGGACAGTTAGGGTTTTGGAGAAGAAATAGAAGAGGAACTGAGTCTTTTGGAAAATAAAGATAAAGTAAAAATAGTATAAAAAAAGGTGGGACAAAATTCATTATGTACGACTACGCATCAATTATGGGTTGAGGAGAATTAGCCCAATATGGATGGAATTACTTAAGAGAGAGAAAATTTTGAAATTCATAAGTTGAGTTGTCGTATAAAAAAAGAACATAAGAATGAAGTGAATTATATACAAGGACATGACTAATAATCTATCACCTTTAAATAATTGAATTGAGATATGATATTCCTAGTCGACTATGAACTCATTTAGACTTAGTTTGATTTCTCCTTAAGCCCTTCAAAACCTTCATTGGTTTCAAAGTTTGGATTTAAGCATGATTTGGGTTTTTTTCCTTAAAAGATTTTTATATTCACCTAGACTTCATCAGTTGTTTGAAAAGAAAATTGAGATGACAAATCCTCTACAAACTAGAAATAGAGAAGTTCTAAAGAAGGATCTTTTAATACCCTAATTATGTTTCTTAGTGATAAAGTGTTGAGAGAAGACTTTAAGATGAAATATGTAGTTGATTGATTGTTATTTTCTCTTCGATCTCATGAGAATAAAGTAAGTATTAATTCTAACCTTCGTACTATTATATAGTCAACAATTAATATTGCGATATGTAGCCAATAATTAATATTGTTATTGATTAATATAATCATAAATTAAAGTAAATAGATTAAGAAATCAATAGAAACAAATGAGTAAGTAAACAATTGAAGAAAGCAGATATGATATAACACTTTGACTAGAATTCCCTCTATTATCATATTGTACTTGGATTAAGTTATTTAGAATCTTTGTGATTTAGGCCAATGAAGTCTCCTAATACAATAAATTATTACCTTTTTGATGTGGAATTTGATTGATTAATTGATATGTCTATCTATTAACACATTTAAGAATGCACTAAGTATTATGAAACTTCAAAAAAGGATACCCTAATATAAGAAGCGTCATTTATATATTTCTAACATCATACCCAATCCTCAATATCAATTCCTAAGTCAATTTTATAAGTAGGTTCTTTCCACAATGTCGACTTGTAAATTAAATTAGCTTTAAATTTTCATTTATATCTAACCAACATTAAGAAAAACAAAAATATTTTGCAAATATAAAGCTCTTCTATAAAAATATTGAATCAATCTATATAAAAAAAAAACTAAGGTTCCTTCTAATCTATATGTAAAATAAAACTAGCTACAAATCATGCTTGAAACAATAATAGCAAATAAAAGAATTGAATAGTTTACAAAAAAAGGTGTTCTTTAATGAAGATCTCAATCTCTTGATGTAATTTGCTTTACGGAACGATTCTAATCTCTCTCATTATTGAATACAACTATATGATGTGTTTTAGGGTTGCTCTCTCTCTAACAATAGCTAACCCTAATTACAACTTGAAAAGAACTAAACAAAAAAAAACCTAAATCTTAACTAAGATTTCCATTGCCATTTACATATACTTTTCCCGTGGACACGGTTGTGTCCCACGTCTTATACTTCATTGATTTTGTATAAACTTTTTAAAGAGGAACGTAGATTCTTATATGCACACGTCCTAGGTCATATATCATACCATATCTGCTCCGTCATATGTCATGGGCTATAACCTAAATGTGTATAAGGCCTTATCTTCTACACTAAAGTTTTAGAGAAGAACAAGTCTTAGCACAAAAATATATGCTAGACTGTATTTTATCTTCTTAGCGTATGCTTCTAATAAGACAAGTATAGTGGTTGTAATAAGTTCGTGTCTAAGACCATATTTCAACCAATAATAAATTTTCTTCTTGTTTTGCCTTATAAAAACCCTTTAATCTTTGTTCAACATCATTTTAAAGTAACATCTTCATAATTACCTAAGCCACAAAGTAAGATTGATCAAATCAAGGTAATTTGGATGTAAAATAGAGCAAAATAATTAGTGAAATATATTTATGTTATATACATATCATTGGGAGATGGCTCAAACTTGATAGCTTATACATAAAAAATATCATTCCAATCATTTATGTCTAAAGGCTAAATTTTTTAGATTTAAGATGGTTGATGGTAGAAGCTTACAAAGGCATATAAATGAGTTGAATAAAGTCCATTTAGATATTGAAAATATTCAAACGGAATAATGATAAGGATAAGGCTCTAGTATTGTTACATTCATTACCAAAAATACTATGAGAGCCCCAGGGATATACTAAAACGTAGTAGAAAAACTATTGTTGACATTTTCTAGAAGTATTGTATAGAAATGAGATTGAATATCAAAATACATATTTAGTACGTTACCACCCTATCTTATTTAGAAAAGATAGAGAAAAAATTGAAGAAAAGGAAGTAAAAAGTTCCAAATAGAAAAAAGAATTTGAGGTTGAATTGTAAAATAGAAAAGGTATTAGATACCTTATTTTAGCTACCTAAGCAATTTCTTATCTAGAAAGATTAGTAAATTTAGAGATTTTTAAAAAGTAAATGAACTTGGGTGTAAGATTAATAAAAGTAAACTGAGTAAAGCAAATAAAACATATGATTGATAGCCTAAAATTTTTATAATTTTACATGAAATTTAAAAAACGTTTAGATTAATATATAAATTTGAAATAAAATTTAAAATATTTGGATGAATGCCTAGAATTTTATGATTTTACTTAGGACAAAATATTTAAAAATTTCTGGACTAAACCATAGGGATCTAAATGCTAAATAATCTTGAGATTTAGTTTTAAAGGGTAAGTTTGATTTGCAATGAATGAATTACCGATAAAAGAAATAAAGCAAAAAAATCTTAAAGGGATAAAAAGGTAGAACAAAGGTTGTTTGTATTCAAATGGATAAAAAGGATCCTTAAAAGAAATGACTTAAAACTTTAGAACAGGATTTGATAATATGGGCTATTCAAATTGAAAGTCAAAAATTATGTCCTCGCATATACTTCCACTATATACATCTGTAATATCCATTTCTTACATTTATGTCCTAACACACATTTTTCACTTCAAAAGCATATGTCTTTAGCAATTTTGGTTGAAATGGATATGAAAAATCCATAGAGCATGAAAAATGGAAGAAAACCTCTCAAATCTTGTCGGAAATGGGTGGTCGAAGAAAAACCCCTCAAATCTTATCAGAAATGGGCGGCCGGAGAGGAAGTTGCAGGCAAGTCGAACTCACACACTCGTGGGTCGACCCGCGGACTCGGCTCAGGGTCAAGGACGACCCATACGGCGTCATCTCGACCTTATTAACTGATATATGTTTTTTAATTTTTAATATTAAATTTTTTTGCAGTGGAGCATGGGGGCATGTGCAAGGTTTTTTTTGCCATTTTTATTCTATCTTTTCATATGTTTATACATAAGATTAATCAGTAATTTTTATTTGATAATTCTAATTGTTTTTAATCTGATTGTGGCATAAATATGATTATTTGTTAACAATGGTGAATGCTTATTTTTATCTGTCGTAAAATTAAGCACGTGAAACTATTTATAATGAGGAATTTTTTTAAATATTAATATATGTTTAAAATTTTGTGTTTTTCCTCTAAAATAAAATTAAGATCCATACAGGTAATTAATTATCCTGTGGGTAATTACTACTTAGTAAGATGCTTAATATGGTGAAGAAACTTATTCAAATATTATAAATCGCACAAATTTTCTATCATTTCAATAGTACATTGATGATTTGGTTGTAATATTTAATCAATTGTTCTTACCCGTGAATGAGTTCTATATTTGTTTAAGGAACTCTAGCATGAATGATATAATTAACTTTAAGAAAAAAGCACAAATTGCATGATTCTATTTTAACATGCATATCAAGGTTATTGCTATTGGTTCTCATTCAGCTTTAAGAAATCTAAGAGTCTCTGCCATCTTGACGCTGAATGGAACGAACCACAAGCAATGGGTTAAATTTCTCATGATGAATTTAACTATCATGAAAATGGACTTGGCCTTGAGAATTGATGCACTACCTAAACCCACTGATGATACTACTGAGAAGGATAAGAAATCCTATGAGAAGTGGGAACACTCTAACTGATGTTGTTTGATGATTATGGGATACCACATGGATGAATCCATTCATGATAATATTCCTAAGGCTGATAGTGTAAAGGATTTTCTTGTTGCCATTAAGAAGAAGTATAAGAAGTTCTCAAAGAATGAGAAGAATGAGTACTTAAACATGCTTCATCACATCATTTACGATGGTGCAAGTGACATTAGAGCTCACATCAACAGGCTCATGGGTTGTTATCATAAGCTTAAGGTTATGGATATGGACCTTGGTAAGGATTACATGGTATGATTTGTGATAGGGACTCTTCCTTCAAAATTTGATTCGATCAGATCAAGCTATAATGCTCAGAAAGAGCAATAGATTGTTGAGGAGATTACTGTTATTATTGCCAAGGAAGAGGATGACATGAAAAAGGGAAAAGCAAGAAGTATCTCCATAATGACAAACCATAATAATTCTCAAAAGATAAAGTTCACTTCTAACAGCTTAAGTGACCAAAAGCCTTTCAAGAAGAAAGTTGTTAGTCCTAAAGGAAGTGGACAGGCGGGCTCATCTTCTGTTAGTCAGAAGAATAAATTTTTCAAAAGGAAGTGCAACTTTTGTCAAAATTTTGGGCGAAAGCTGATTATTGAAAGCTCAAAGCTCATATAGAGAAGAAAGGTAATTATCTTGCGATGGTTTGGTTGAAGTCCAATATTATTGATGTGCCTTCAAATACTTAGTGGTTAGATACTAGAGTAACAATTTACATTACGAATTCCTTGCAGAAACTGATAAGTGGAAGAAGGCCGACTAATGTTGAGCGACTTATGTATATAAGAGATGATACCAAAGTCCAAGTTAAATTTTTTGGGACAGTTAGACTACAGTTGAGTACAAGATATCTTTTGGTGTTACATGATGGCATCTATTTACCCTCTATTAGCAGGAATTTGATTTTCTTATCCATTTTGAATATACTAGGTTATAGTCTTCTTTTTGGAATTGAAAAACTAACTTTGTATCGTGACTCTCTTTTCGTGAGAAATAGAATTTTATGTGAAAATTTATATAAACTTGAGTTAAATGATGTTGTTACTTTTGTTTCTTCCTCTTCTCTTAATACTGTTATTAGTTTCAAACGTATCAGGTTGGATTTGAGATCTTTTATATTATGGCATAAACGTTTAGACCATATTTTTAGAGATATAATGGAGAGGTTGGTAAAAGATGATATACTTCAGGATCTTGATTTTTCATATTTCACTGCCTATGTTGATGGTATTAAAGGAAAGTTGATCGTCAAGATTAAAAAAAATAAAAATAGGCAGGTGCTCAGAATTGTTAGAGTTGATACATACTGATATATGTTGGCCATTTATTTCACCTGCTATGGGTGGTTATAAATATTTTATCACTTTTATTAATGATTTTTCCCGGTATGATCATGTGAAGCTCATTCATAAAAATTTGAATCTTTGGAGGCGTTTAAGATTTTCAAGATAAATATTAAGCTTCAAAAAGATAAGAAAATCAAGGTAGTTAATTCTGACAGAGTTGTAGAGTATTATGGGCGTTATGACAAGAGTGGAAGGAATCTAGAGCCTTTTGCTAAATACTTGCTAGAATGTGGTATTGAAGCAAAATATACAATAACAGGAACACCTCAGCAGAATGGAGTCACTGAAAGAAGAAACCACACACTTCTTCATATATTGCGGTGTATGTTGATTCATTCTAGTAGCCCAAAATTTTCATGAGGAGAGTCGTTGAAGACAACTGCTTATATCTTGAATAAAGTACCTGGCAAGTCAGTCCCAAAGACTTCATATGAGTTATGGTCAAGTAAGAAATCAAGCTTATGTCATTTTCTTGTTTGGGGATGAAAAGATGAAGTAAGGCCTTATAATTTATAATCTAAGAAGCTTGATCTGAAAACTATTAGTAGCTATTTTGTAGGCTACACTGTCGAATCAAGGGGGTTTTAGTTTTTATTGCCCATCTCACATAACCAGAATTATAGAATCAGATAGAGCTATCTATCTTAAAGATGAATTTGGTTCAAGTGAAGGGTCAAGAGAATTTATATTCAGGGAAGAACATATTCTAATCCCTATACCCGTCACTTCTGGTCCTACTTATATCCTTATAATTGAACAGATTCTAGTAGAATCTCACGATGAACCTCAGAATCAAGTACATGATGAAGTCATTGATACTGAGGATGATGAAGTTGTTATCAGGAGATCACAAAGAACACGTGGATCTACCATTCTTGATGACTATATTGTCTATTTGCAGGAACATAAGTTTAATGTGGGAGATAATACTAAACTAGCCAGTTATCAAGAAGCCATGGATAGTCCTCAATCTTTATTATTGATGAATGTAATGGAAGTTGAGTTGAGTTCCATGTCACAAAATGTAGTTTGGGAGTTGGTTAAACTACCTAAAGGTTACAAACCCATTAGATGCAAGTGAGTTTACAAAATCAAACATGTCTCAAGTGAATAAGTGGAAAAGTATAAGGCTAGACTTGTGGCTAAAGATTATATCCAGAGAGAAGTGATTGATTTCAAAGAAACCTGCTCACTAGTTTCTACCAAAGATTCACTACGAATCATCATGGCTATGGTTGCTCATTTTGATTTGGATCTCAATCAAATAGATTTGAGGACCACTTTCTTGAATAGAGATCTGTATAAAGATGTTTATATGACTCAACCAGTTGTTTTTTAGTTGATTGGTAAAGAACATATGGTTTACAAGCTCAAGAAGTCTATCTATGGGTTAAAACAAGCATCAAGGCAGTGGTATCTCAAGTTTGATACGGTTGTCACTGCAAATAGCTTTAAGGAGAACGTAGTTAATCAATGTATATATATGAAGTTTAGTAGGAGCAATTTTATTTTTCTGGTACTGTATGTTGATGACATTTTACTTGCTTATAATGATACTAGTCTATTATTTAAGACAAAACAACTATTATTTAGCCATTTTGATACGAAGGATCTTGGTGAGGCTTCTTATATACTTGGAATTCATATTCTCCAAGATAGAGTTAATGATATTCTTCAATTGTCTCAAAGGACTTATATTGATCAGATCTTGAAAAAAGTCAATATGTATTATTGTTCTCTTGGAAAGACACCAATAGTGAAGGGTAACAAATTCTCAAAGCCCAATGTCCACAAAATGATAAAGAGAGAGATGAAATGAAAGTCGTTCCTTATGCGTCACTTGTAGGAAATCCTTATGCGTCACTTATAGGCAGTCTAAAATATGCTCAAGTATGCACACGCCTTAATATTGCTTTTGTTGTACCCATATTGGGAAGATAATTAAGTGATCATGGACTTAGCAATTGGAAAGAGGCTAAGAAAGTCATGAGGTATCTTCAGGATAGCAAGGATCATATGTTGAATTATCAGCGAACTGACACTCTTGATATAATTGGTTTCAGTGACACTGATTATGTAGGATGTGTGGATGATAAAAAGTCCACTTCAAGTTATATCTTTATAATGGATGAAGAAGCTGTATCGTAGAAAAATGTCAAACAAACACTCACAACATCCTCTACCATGGAGGCAGAGTATGGGACGTGCTATGAGGCAGCTTGTCAATCAATATAGCTGCTAAATTTTATTTTAGCATTAAGTATTGTAGACTCCATTTCGAGTCCACTAAAATTGTAGTGTGATAACTTTGCAGTTCTAGCTTTCTCTAAGAACACTAAAAACACTTCTCACTCAAAGTATATTGATATAAAGTACTACTTTGTTAAAGAAAAAGTAGTTGAATCCCTCATTACTATTAATATACACCTACAGCTAGCATGTTAGCAGATCTACTTAGAAAAGGCTTACCTATATGTGTGTTTGCAGAACACATCTTCCGTATCAGCCTAGCTTGATAAGATTAGTAGGAGTTTGCTATTTTGTATTGACATGTTAGTACTTTGTACGAAATTTTTATGACTTATATATATATAACATACATAATGATGTTTATAGTCACTTCTTGCTAATATTGACTTATATATCTTAATGTATAGTCTCAATTGTTGTGCTACATGCATATTGTTTTAATGGTTATTGTTGTATTTGAATATCTCTAGGACCTAATCATATGTAGTAAATATATCAAGTAGATATTATATTGCATATGATTTATTTGATTGCCTTTGGATGATGGAGATTGGTATGGTGGTTTGATTATATTGTCCAAGTAGGAGAATGTTAGAAATATATGGACTAATATAATCATAACATTAATTCTATATTCACAATCATTAATCGAATTGCCTAATGTATGTTTAATAACTATAATAAGATGGTTAATAATATAGTAATTGCATTTGAGACACATGGTAGTACCTTAATAACGATATTTTAGCCCATTAAACTATAGTTTATCATATCCTTGAAATGACACAATTATCTCTTTCCACTCCTAGCATAGAATATGTTATAAAGAATATAACATATGACGAGATTGGTGAGAATAGTCCTAGGTGTGTGTGTGTTGAGAAAATAGGGTCTTCTATTATAAGCTTCCTTTCTTGCATAAGATTTATTGATAGTGATATATTGTGGTATCCAAAATAGAAAGATTGCACCAAAATTTTATGCGAAATACTGGTGGTATGTTAATCTTATTGTGTAGTTAACGTTTAAAATAAAATGCGCATCTTGACTTGTTATTGATGATTGAATTTATGAATAGCAGCTAAACCACACAAAAAAGCCACAGATAATGAAAACCTTATTAGATCTTCAACTTGAAATTGTGGCCAGCTAACAAGGAAACAAGGTGGTTAAAGTGAAAGCGTGAACAGGGTATGGAACGTATCCTCATCAGATTGTGTGGCCCGAGACCACCCAGATGGAGCGACCCTCTGATAAACCAACCTCATAACTCTTCCCCATCTACTGGTGCTGTTGTCACGAGCTTGCTCAGAGTCGAAGGCAATTTGGCTCAATTGGAAGACAAAGAGCCTTGATGCATGGAACACGTTACTGTAAGCTTGAGGAATCATCTTTAGCTTGAAGGAGAGTTTAATCACAAAACAGCATATCAAGCTACACAAAAACGGAGAAGGAGAGTAGGATCGCGACAGGAGGCCGACTTTGGCTAGTGCTACTATGTGCAATCCCATATATGAAACTCTCAACTCTTTGTGTTTTTTAATCAGCAGGGAGCATGAAAACGGGAGAGGGGTATATGTGTATGATTGAGTGATGACAGATGTAGTGGACAAGATAGCTAAATCGTCGGAGAAAGAAGTAAAATGAAGAAACTACAGGCTAATGAAGCTCTGGGTCATCGGTTATAGGACTGTTGAAAAGATCATTGAGTTTAGGCTTTGTCAGCATGCGCCATCTAAGGTAGTAGGATTGTATATCACTTAAATCATAGTGAGCTTTCGTAAACATATAGAGGTGTACGCATATACACCAAGTTTAATTAACCATTCTTAGATGCTGTTGCTTGGTAATACGAAGTATTACTAATAAGCAATAAGCCTGGGTTAAAGGAAAGTTGTAACTGAATAAGAGTTGAGAAGTCAGGGGATTGCGGCAATTAAAGTAGGCCCCCATAGCTGGCATGTCACGATGATGTAGACGAGACAGAAGGCACAGAACCTATGAACAAACTTGAAAGCTTGTGTAGGACCAAATAGGAAACTTCGTGGAAATTTCTTGCAGAGTTTAATTTTAGCTCAAATTAAATTGTTTAATCATAATTCGACAACAGACATATTAGATATTTACGTAATCTTTAAATAATTTTTAAAATATTTATTAAAAGTGTAATTTTTATTTAAACGTTTCATAAATGATCTAAATAAGATCATATTGTTATCTTTATTATCACTTTAAGCGTGACAAGTATTATTTTAGTAACATTTCCTAGTGAATACTATTTTAACAATATTAAGGTGAAAAGTGATACTAGAAACAACCATAAATTTAAGCTTTATGGGAAACGTTAATAAGCAAATCACATCTTTACCCTTTTATATTATTTGTAAGAGTGAACATCCTTTTCCCTATATTGATAAATTTAGAAACTAGTGCTTCGTAAATAAATTATTAAGTGTAATTATTAAATTTCATTTTTTAGTAAGTCACTTGTTAATTAGAAATTCAATTCAAATCATATTTATATATTTTAACACATTTTCACTCGTAACCAACCATCTATTTTTTTTTTAAAATATTCCAAAAATTACATCAACAATAATAACAAACAACCTTTCATATATATGTAACCTTCGTCTTAGCCAGTATAAAAAGTTTTTGAAAATAATCGGAAGAATACAACAACTAGATACATAAACAAATAACTACAAAAAATGAAAAAATAAAATAGAAAAGAAAAGAAAGTAAATAAATAAACAGACAAGAAATAAAACAAAAAAGTAAATTGTACAAACAAGCAATTGAAAAAGAAAACTATGAAATAAATAAATAAAATAACTAAAAAAAGCAAATATTACCAAAAAAAAATGTTTAGGCTAATTAAAAGATATAAAAATCAAAGAAAAATGTTCAAAATACCTTCTAAAAAGAGAAGGATCTCTCTATATATAATCATCTTCCCGTACCTTAGTTTACCAAAGATTTGTATTGAGGGTCAAGTCTTCTATAAGTTCTAGTAGGATCATATCACTTTTTACCACTTCCTTCGATTCTTCTTGAGTCTTCCTTTTTTTCTCTTACAATCCTTAAGTAATTTAAAGTAATTATATTTTAAAACCTAGCTCCGAGACTCTTAGGGCCTATTTAGTTTTATTTCTATTTTTATTGTAATTTTTATTTCCTGTTTTCTTTTTTGTTTTTTAAGAAAACAAAAAAATGTTTTAGTAAAGTTATAATGAAAAATTAAAAACGAAAGCATGTTTAATTTCATCATCTTATTTTTGGTTTTATTCTTATTATACTATTAGATTTAAATTTAATTTATTCCTTAATATATATTAAAATAAAAAGCTAAGAATATTCAATATAATTAAAGAAATTTACACATTAATCAGAGTCCAATATAAAACATAAAAATTACATTAACTCATTCTAATTAAATAGTAAAAATGTTCATTATGCTATGTAATTTGTTATATACATATCTTCTACTTATTTTGTTTATCAATACACAAGTAATTTATTAATCGTTATGTGCATATCTTTTTAACATTTTCAATTGAATTTGTACAAAGAAATCCTATTAAATACATTTTTGTCTTTAAAATAGAATTTTTTTAATATTAATAATATCAATATTGAAATTAAAATAGCTAATATAAAGATTAATATATCAATATATAATTTTTTTAATCCTTAATATTATGTGTTAAAGCTATGTTTGATTGTTGGACCCCGTTTCTGGAGTCCAACAATTGATTCGGATACCAACAGATACTTGATCCGGGTCTTGAGACGAATTCTGAGAAGATTATTCAGGACAGTCACGAGAGGGTAGTGTGAATGAGAAGTGGAAAGTATTGCATTAATAGAAATCTCAGCATGGCAGCAAAAAGAAGTTCGTCGTGGCGAAAGTCATTCTTCGTCGCAGCGAAGATGCCTTTAGAAAAGTTCACCACGGTGAAACATTCAAAATATGAAATTTCACAAATATTTTTAAACAAAAACATACATTCAAATCTAACCACAAGCTAAACATACTAACATACAAAAGAAACTTCAATTCTTCATGTCATTACAATACCAAAGAGTTTAAGCAAACTTTATTTACATAACATCATACATATCAAAGCTTAATACAAACACAAAATGATGCTCAATGTTGATATGCCTATAAAGCTATCCAAAATAATCACTAATTTAGTATAAAAGTCTCTAATTATCTTGGAGTTTTCAATGCCCTGCAAGGATCAACCGTCGTCTTGTTTTGCACCTGAGGAGGCAAAAATAATGGGTTGAGCTACACAACTCAATGGATAATATATTTATAGCCATCGATAATTTGCCGCAAATTCAAGCATTTTCAAATTAGCTCAAAAACTCATAATATAGGCTTTAATCATTATACATAACGAGCACATATATTATGCTTGACAATTTAAAGATGCAATGCACAAATAAATGACTCTAGGGTTCCATGGAAACAAAATGGTGAAATCGAAGTTTACACCATGAATAGAATGAGTCCTTTTTAGAGCTCATATGCCACAAGCGGACAGCTGGGAGAAGGCTCTTGTCAACGTGCACATGACAAACAGAATGGTTCCACTCTCGCCCAAACAAAAGCATATGTTCTTTTTATCATATTCTCATACTATCATACTTTTTCTTATTTAATTCAAAATGTTCACTACAACAATTAAGGGCAATTCGAGACGTTTCTTGGAGAAAACTTTGCGAATTGTTCGTAGTTTTTGTGATGTTTTTAAAACGTCCCAAAAACTACTAAGCTTCCGCGATGTTTTACAATAACGTTGCGGATTTGTTAGACCTTTTGTGTTGTTTTAGCAGGAAAATGTCGAGAAAAATAATCCTTAACGTTTGTAAAGAGGAAACGTCGCGGAAGGCTGAGCTGTTGGTTTGATTTCTTCGTCGAGCAAGACGACGTCGTTTAGTTTAAAGGCCAAACAACGTCGTTTGTGTTTGACTACTGAGCCCCACCTTCCCCAATTGACGTCGTTCCCCTCCATCCCTAAGTTCTCCAATTTGTAGTCGTTCCCCTCCATTCCCGCCTTCTGCTACCGTTGCATTTATCGTCAATCCCGCCTACTGCTGTCGCATTTTCCCTCTCTCGAGCTACCTTGGACCGTTGATTTGTGTTGTCGTTGCTGAAGTTTGCGTGGGTTGTCGGAGTGCTGCTGTGTTCTCAGAGTGCTGCTGTCGGAGTGTCGATGTCTACCATTGGTGGAGGTAAGTTGTGTTTGACGGTTAATCTGGTTTTGAGAGTGTTATTGTGTGAGATGCACAAAAATAGTTATTAAGAACGAGTAGCAGTAGATGGAAGCTAATGGGTATTATTGGAAATTAAATGGTAGGTAGTGCTCAGCGAAGAGAAGAAGACCAAATCAATACAAGCAATTTCGTATCCTATCTTTCCTACCTCAAGGATACTTATAGTTCTCCTATAACTAATTCTTCTAACAGAATTTATTTTATTCCAACACATAGTCATCTAGAACCACTGCTCCCCTTCTAACTCGCTGTGACCTTCGGAGGGCTAACGGTTTCTCTGCTGAATTGATTGCCTTAGGTTCTGTTGGTGGTGTTTCTGCTGAATCAATTCCCATGGGTTTTGTTGCTGGGGTAAGGCTCGTCACATATTGCGTTTGTTTTGATTATATGTAGTGCATTTGGATTTGCGTTGTGTTACAGTAGTTAATTTGGGTTTGCATGGT
>JANITW010000236.1:59418775-59448763 GCA_027564335.1 Erythroxylum williamsii | reverse complement strand
ATGCATATGCAAGAAACCTGTTCCTCTATGATCAGAGGCCAGTAACATGTTCAATCAGTGAATGCAATGAAACCTATTAGTCCGTCCCAAATTACGAAAATGCCCTTGCTAACAGTAACGGGATGTTACAGTAAAGGCCATGAAAGTGTTGCCAATTTAGATAATAAACTTGGGCTCAATCACCAAGCCTCCCATTTTCAATGACATTAAGTCCACCACTAGGTGTTCCCCACCAATACATATCTCACACTCTCTATAAACTTGACTAATTACAGTATACTAGCTGACTGGAATACTAACCATTAAGGGAGTATCCAATGGGCTCAGTTCCCTACCATGCACAGTTCTACTTGATGACACAAACGAATAGGTAGAACCTGAATTAATCAAAATAACAATATCAGCATCAAATAATTTAACTGTACCAGTCATAACTTCTGGAGTGGTCTCTACATCCTCCCTTGTCATTGCAAACACCCTAGCTAATGTTTACCCCCGGGGTCTCCTTGGAAGATTCACTCTCTTAATTGCATCAGAACTGCCCACTTCAGTTGTAGTCTTGTGCCCCGCTATCTTAGATTTCCTTGAAACTTGCATCTGACCTCTCTCCTGTCTTGTATACTGAGGGCACTCTCTAGCCATGTGCCCTTTCTCTCCACATTTGAAACAAGCTCCTGTCAGCCTGTAGCATTCTCCTCCATGAAACTTTCCACAATGATCACACTTAGGTATAGAAGACTTATCCCTTTCTCCCCTTCTATTACCTCCCGCAGTTAAGGCTTGATGAGAACCAGTAGAAGTCCTCATAGGTCTAGGCCTGCTTGGACCACTGCTCTTCTCCTCATACTACACATGAAAAGTCCTGGCACTCCTCTCGGACGTAGAAGTACTACCTCCCCTCTTAAACTGCTCTCTCCCCTTTCTCTTCTTGTTCATGAAACTCTTTATATTATCAATGTTTTCAACCCTCAGTGCAGCTTCAACCAACTGTTGAAAGTCACAGAAGTTCTGAACCACTACTTTTTCTCTGATGGCTAGGTGCAATTCTGACTCAAACCGACGACACTTAGCCGCCTCACTCAGCATCATCTCGGTTGCATATTAGGATAACTGTGTAAATCAACGCTCATATTTACTTACTATCATTTCTCTCTAGGTGAGACTCAGAAATTCCCTCTGATTCTTCTGAATATACACCTTAGACAGGTACTTCTTCTTATACACTGCTAAGAAATCTTTCCATGCGAGCACTGACGGTCTCATCTGACTCATCGGCACACTCTCCTACCAATACAGAGCATCTCCTTGAAGTAAACTAGCACCATACACATCCTTCTCATCATCCTCACAGTCCATCTGCTCCAATACTCTTTCTGTCTTTCGCAGCTAGGTCTCAGCTTCTTCTGGGTCAGTGGTCCCATAGAATTCTACTACCCCGTATTTCCTCAACTTGTTAAACTATTTCCCCTTCTTAGTTGGGGCCGAAGCAGAAGTCTGTGGCATTTGACCCATGGCTTGGAAAAATGCCTAAGAAAAGGTTTGGAACATCCTCGGATTTAGTGGAGGCATTTGCTCCTGTGGAACTGGCGACTCATGCGTCGGTGACTGAAAAGGCCCGCTACCAAGCCGTACAGAAGCCTCAGTATTTCCTGGAGCTACTGACTCATCAGTACTCTCCTCTCTTGGTGGAGAGTCAGACGTGACAGATCCTTGAAAAAATTCTCGTGTCCTTCTACGAGGTGGCATCTTACTTCTTCAATAAAAACACTAAAGATTAGCTTCTAATTAGTTTTGATCCTATTTCCTACATGTATGCATGATATGCATGTCACTTAATGCAATCGATCAATTCATAATGCAACAATTAATCACAGAACATACAATTCATACTATTATGCTTTCTAAGCCTATGAAAAACCTAAGCTCTGATACCACAAGATGTTGGACCCTATTTCCAGAGCCCAACAATCGATGTAGATATCAACAGATACTTGCCCCGAGTCTCGAGACCGAGAAGACCATTCAGGACAGTTGCGTGAGGGTGGTGTGAAAGAAAAATGGAAAGTATTGCATTTAAAAGAAATCTTAGCGTGGCAGCAAAGGAAAGTTCACCACGGCGAAAGTCATTATTCGCCACGGCGAAGACGCCTTCAGAAAGATTCGCCATGGTGAAACACTCAGAATCTGAAATTTCACAAACATTTTTAAACAAACAGATACACTCAAATCTAACCACAAGCTAAACATGCTCACACATTAAAAAAAAACTTCAATTCTTTATGTCATTACAATACCAAAGAGTTTAAACAAACTTTACTTACATAACATCATACATATCAAAGCTTAATACAAACACAAAATGATGCTCAATGTTGATATGCCTACAAAGCTATCCAAAATAGTTACTAACTTAGTACAAATGTCTTTAACTATTTTGGAGTTTTCGATGCCCTGCAAGGATCAACTGTTGTCTTATTCCGCACCTGAGGAGGGGAAAAATAATAGGTTGAGCTACACAACTCAGTGGCTAATATATTTATAGCCATCAGTAATTTGCTACAAATTCAAGCATATGTATATATATATATATATTTAACGATTCAAGCATTTTTAGATTAACTTAAAAACTCACAATTAGACAAGTCATCTCATAACTCATAACATAGGCTTTAATCATTATGCATAACGAGCACATATATCATGCTTGACAATTTAAAGATGCAATGCACAAACAAATGGCTCGAGAGTTCCATGGAAACAGAATGGTGAAACCGAAGTTTACACCATGAACAGAATGAGTCCATTTCGGAGCTCATATGTCACAAGCGGACAGCCAGGAGAAAGCTCTTATCAATGTGCACGTGACGAACAAAATGGTTCCACTCTCACTATCATATGCTCATACTATCATACTTTTTCTTATTTAATTCAAAATGTTATAACCTCTTTCAAGGTATAACATAATCACAAATCATCATTCATTATCAATCTTCATAACAATTCAAAAATCAAGCAATTTAGACATACACACACATAGGTAAGAATTTGTCTAATTGCACAAACTATAGATACATTACCCACCTAATTTCGCTTGACAATCCAAGTTTAAGATTGCCTTTCTTCTTGCTCTCAGATAGGGCTTGCTTGGTTTCCTATAACAAACTAAGTTCTCATTCAAACAACATTCATAGAAAATTCATAAGGCTTTAATAATCAAAATGCTAAAGTTGAACTATAATCCTTTCAAAACCCATACTTTTGGGTCAATTTTCTATGATATTTATGATCAGGTAAAAGAAGAAATTTGATAATACTTTCTTCTAGAAAAATTTCCCCCATTATCTTAAGTTTTTAACAATATTAAAATTATTCAATTTGGTTCAGAAATCCAAAAGTTATACTCCAAGCATGTTGGGACTGTCCTTATACTGAAACAATATTCTATACTTAACTTCCATCCAAAAATTGATATCCTTAGAGGATGAATTTAAACTTCATTTCTTCACACAACTTGTAGTCCTATGTTTTTAGTTTACTTCAAATTAAAAATAACTCCATTTGGATAACTACACAAAAGGTTATGCTCAAAATATCAAAGCATGTTTGGTGTTGGAAAGTTCACCACGGCAAACTTTTCCAGAAAGGAAAAATTCGCCCGAAATCTTACAAGTTAGCAATGGCGAACACCTGAGTTGGCCGCGACGAACTTCACCCCTCAAAATTGGCCATGACGAACGTTAACAAAGGCATATGCAAAACATTTCATTTTCCATATTTTTCTTCCCAAATCCATCTTAAACCTAAACCATCCCTTCTACTTCATTTCCAACTCCATTCCAACCCAAAATCATTCACAAATACATCATAATCTATCTTTGATCATTAACCCTAAAAGATTAAAGCATTTCCATACACCATTCATTAACAACTCCCTACACCCATTCAACTTCATTTTCACTTCTAACTATCATTAAACATGGTTAATCCAACAAATCAAGAAAGGAAGAATGCTTGTACTTACTTGTTTAAGCTCCAAAATTTTCAAACTCTTCAAGATCTCCACAACCCTGGCTCGATTTTCCCCTCTTCTTCTTTTCTTCTCACACTCACGATGCTTCTTTCTTCTCAACCAAGCCAACAAGTTTCTTTCTCTAATTCTACACTATAATAATCATCAAATGCCACTTTTGCCCTCCAACATAAGCCTTAGAACCTTTAGACTTAAGTGATCTTCCAATTCTACCCCTTCTTTCATTTAATCCAACTACTACTTACTTTAGGCCATAATTTAATACCTTAATCATACACTAATTTAATTCTAGCTTTGGCATAATAATTAAACTCCAAATAAAATAGTTTATTTAGCAAGACCACAAAATTTATTCAAATCATGCTTAATAAATAATAATAATAATTTTGGGGCCCAACATTGATGACATGAAACTACAACTGAAAGTTGAGATTCGATCTTAGTAATATGAAACTATAAAATAAAACATGTAACGAAGCAATTCTAGAACAAATTGTAGGATAAAAAGATGCTTACAAACTTAGTATAGGCTCAATCATTAGAGACCAAGTGTTTGAATTGCCTCAAGTTGAAGCTGCTCAATAGTGAGCTCTCCAATATTTTTTCTCTTTCCTCAAAACATTCTTAAGCTCTTTATCTTTGATTATAAAAGCCCTCTGGGTAGCTAAAACTTCCTTCTCCTTTATTTCTAGGCCTTTTTTGTCTATTTTAATTCAGTTTCAAGTTATTCCCTTAGCAGCCCATAATCGTCTGTTGACTTATGTCGGTTGTTGCATAAGTTACATGTTCACACATCAATATGGTCTAGTACAATATAATCTTTATACTTTGTAGAAATTGAAACATAATTTACATAGACATAATTGTAACAGTCTTTAAATCCAAATATCCAAATTTTATGTTTTACACTAAAATATAAAATATAAATTACATACCTTGATCCATGAGTTTTGTTTGATCATACGTGAGAAAAATCCTTCCAAATGATTGAATATAAAGAAACTTGATTTCTGTTCTCTTTCCCTTAATAATCCTACTTTCTAATAGTGAAAAATAAACTTAGGTGTGGGTGAGAGAGGTTTCAAATAAAATAAGGATATCTCTGAACCGTTCCTACCAAACGATAAGTTTAAAATAAAACCTTATCTTAATCAACATTATCTTACTTAATTAAGACGACCAATCATAATTTAGCACGTAATATTTATAAAACCATAATTATTTAATAAGCCACATATTAAATATATAGGTTTTTACATAAATGACCAGTCATTTATTTGTTAACCATACTATCTACTCCACCATTATTTCAACTTCAAACACTTTTTGCATCATTTGAACCTACTTCTCTTTATCCTTCGGCATAGAGGTGGCTTGAAGCAGTTAGTGTTCTTTATTGCTCAAAAAGGCCTTCATCTCTTTAACCTCTTATTTTAATTCTTCCAACTTCTTCCTTGCATCAAAGAGGTGTAAATCTTTCTCTTATAGAACTAACTAGAAAGAAGCCTGCTTAGATTTCAAATGTTAGGTTTTTAGTTTAATTTCCATAAACTAACTCTTTTACTAGAAGAATGCCATATTTTCTTCAAATTCAGTACTTCTCTACTTCAATTCTTATTTTAGAAAAGATTTTTCATCAATTTCGTATTTTAGAGATGATTTCTTCTTCCTTAATTCACCCCCTACTATAAATTACTTATTAATGGCTAAGCTATATTTAAGGTTCTTATTATGAGCCTCCATTACTCTAAGTTTCATCCTTTCACTCTTAAATTCTACCTGGCAATTTTCAAGCAACTCAACATAAGACATTATGTTTTTCCTTTATTATTCAATTTCTAATAAGAAATAGGAAAAAGAAAAAGCAATTCCAAACATTTACTATCTTTGGATAAGCAAAATAGTTGAACATTTGTGTTTGATACCATCTAGCACAACATAATGGATTTCCTTCCAACTACGAACTATGTTGAGATGGGAGCGCCTAAAAGAACTCTAGCTTTGAAAGATTGGAAATCATATTGTAGGATATATCTATGGTACAAAACCAGAACAAGATTGCAAGATGAACAAAAAACAAGCAAGATGAAATGCACAAGCCTAAAGTCTCATAAGACATAGTGCTTAAAAAAAATCCTACTAGTCATAAGAAGAGTCAATATGGATAAAGAAACTTAAAACAATCTAATAATCGAACAGATAGGTAAACTCATGTAAGGTAGGTAAATTATGTACAAATCAATATAGAATACAACTTGCCTACTTTAATTAATAGGAAGAGAGGAGATGTGCAGAGAATAAATAGAAAAAAATCTATTTATTATGAAAAGCATGGTACCATACTTTATCCAAAAAAGAGAAAAAGAGAAAAATAGTACCCTTATTTAACCCAAGACTCAAACAATAAGTTTCCTCTAGTCTTTTCCAAATTAAACTACTCTCTTGTTGCTATTCTCATTTTAAAAAAAAAACCATTATCTCATTATTACAGGACTCAAGATTACCTAATCTTAAAATAAATTATACAATTGTCAACTCATAGTTAAAGGAGAACAAGCAAAACTTATAGTATAATTGTGAAAGAAAATGTTCTCTAAAGTATGCCTAACAAACATTTAGCTACAACCATGGACAAATTGCCTCTTCTAAGCTCTAACAACTTCAATCTCCCAAACAGTAGTAAAGACAATAGTTTAGGATCCATCCGTGCTCGAATCACAGACGCAACAGAAAATATAATTTTATGGATTCCAATCGAATCTCGATAATTGTAAAACTTAAATAAAACACGAATTGTAAAGTATGAATCATACCTGATTTGCATTTCTAGTTGAAATCTTTGAGCAAATTCTTCACCATGTTAACTGCTCAGTCGTCCAGCCTCTAACGATATTCACAAAAGCAATTTCTTAAGCTTTTGAAAGGAAGAACAAGAAGTGCTAAATTCTTTGTTTGTTCTTCATGTTAATAAAAAAATCACAAAGAATTTTAATTTTATTAAAATTAAATTCTTTAATTATAATTAAAATCACATTGTAATTATAATCAATTTAATTATAATAAATTCAAATATCTCATATTTGATTCATCAAGTTTCTCAAACTTTATAATTAAGTCCAAATTAATTAAATTGATTTTTTTTCACAAATTGCTCTTTGATGTATGACCCATTAGGTTCTTAATATATTGGCAATGATTATAATTCTAATTCTAATTCTAATTCACAATTAAAATTAGATAAATTAAAACTCCTTTTAATTTATCTTTAATTCTTCGATTAAATAATTTATAATTATAGATCAAGATTGACGTCTAGTAACATGTCATTATCACCCAAATATCAGGAATGTGAAAGTGGTTTAACTTAATCTGTCTATACATTATTATGATGTATAATTTAATCCTTTCGTCATCTAATATTCCCATTGGATAAAGTATGGATAAAGTGTTTATTCTTTTGGTCCAATCATGTTCGTTCCTGCTAATTAGTTATTGATTTATAATTGAACTCTGAAAAATATTATTTTCAAATGTCAATTTTCCCTGGTTAGAGATTTCCATAAATCACTACTAAGCAAGAACAGTAAAGTATTCTCTCTAATTACTTTAGAGTAATGAATCTTATATTTACTTACTCAACTATGTCCGTATAGTTCATACTACATCCAAGTACTACTGACTGAATCATCCTAGCATGGTTCATAAGTAGCATAAAAAATATAGTAATTGCCACATTAGATATCATGGTAATTTTAAGTCTAAGGATCAATTATACAACCATCATTATGAGAAAATCTACAGACACATAAGTAATATTTCATTTGGGATTTTAATAGTCTAGTTAGTTCAATAACTTATCCTCTAATAATCACTCACACATTAGTTTAAGTATCTCCATACTTTAATTTATGAGATCAACTACTTTCTTCATTAGGAAGAAACATAATGTGTGCTAGCTTTACAGTTGTAATAATATCCCATCTTGATGAAATTGCAACTGGGAATATTTAGGAATAATACATAAATGTAAATTAAATATCACAATTATGATCTTATCGTAATTTTAATTACATGGTAATTATTCCAGGGATTTTATCTTCAGTATTAAAGTATCAAAAGTAATTAACTTGATAAAAAAATAAAGAATCCCTTTTTCATTAATCAATAAAAATAATGTCATACATCAAATTATCTCCAAATGATTGGCTGCAATATCATAAACTAACAATCTCCCACTAACACTAAAGTCAATTGCTTATGTATTTAATACCATATCCATTCATATGTCAATCATGTCTCTTTTGGCTGCAAGATTCTCTTCAGTGGGAACTCACTTTAATACTATATGTTTTCGTTCCACTATATTTCTAATCAACTGAAATTTCTTGAGTACATGTTTAGACCGTTGATGAGACCTTGGTTCCTTTACTAGTGTAACAACACCATTGTTGTTGTCACAGTACAATACTATAGGCTTAACAATGCTAGGAACCACTCCAAATTTAGTAATGAACTTTTTGATCCAAACTACTTGCTTCACTACCTCTGACATGGTTATTTGGAAGCCTTCCAGCTTAATGCACCTCATTTATTATGAAGATGTAGCCTAATTGTGAAATGACATAGTTCATACTGCATCTAAGTATAATTCATACTGCATTCATACAGTTCAAATCCAAATACTATCGACTAAATCATCCTAGGACGGCTCATAAATAACATCAAAACATAATAATTCTCACAGGAAATACCTTGTTAATCTTAAGTCTAGGATCAATTATACAACCATCATTATAAGAAAATTCATAAACACATAAGTAATATTGCATTTAGGATTCTCATAATTGGGTAAGTTCAGTAACTTATTCTCTAATAATCACTCACACATTAGTTTAAGTATCTCTATATTTTAATTTATGAGATCAATTACTTTCTTCATAAGAAGAAACATAATATGTGCTAGCTTTACCATTTCAACATTATCTCGTCTTGAAGAAACTGCAACTAGGAACATTTAGGAATAATACATAAATGTAAATTGAATCTCATAATTATGATCTCATTATAATTTCAATTACATAGTAATTATTTTATGATTTTATCTTTCGTATTAAAATATCAAAAGTAAGTAACTTAATAAAAAAGATAAAAAAATCCATTTTCATTAATAAATAAAAATATTGTAATACATCAAATTACATCCAAATGATTGGTTGCAAGAGCATAAACTAACAATGTCCCACTTGCACTAAAACCAATTGCCTATATATTTAATACCATATCTATCCATATGTCGATTATGTCTTTTTTGAGACAATGACTTAATGTGAGGATCTACAAGATTCTCTTTAGTAGAAACTCGCTCCAATACTATGTCTTTTCATTATGCTATCTCCCTAATCAAATGAAATTTTCTTAGTACATGTTTGGACCGTTGATGAGACCTTAGTTCATTTGCTTGTGTAATAGCACCATTGTTGTCACAGTATAATACTATAGGCTCAACAATGTTAGAAATCACTCTAAGTTCAGTAATGAACTTCTTGATCCAAACTGCTTGCTTTGTCACCTCTAACACTGTAATATCTCTACCTCGGTCGTTGAATTTACAATGATTGGTTGTTTGGAACTCTTACAGCTTATCGTACCATCATTTATTGTGAAGATGTAGCCTGACTGTGATCTACTATCATCACGATCTGACTGGAAAGTAGCATCTGAATATCTTTGAACTCTCAATTCAGCTCCTCCATAGACCAAGAAAATATTTTTAATTCTTTTCAAGTACTTTAAGATGTTTTTCACAGTCATCTAATGACCCTTACTTGGATTGGCTTAAAACCAGCTTGTTATACTCAAAGCATAAGAAACATTTGGGCACTCTGTATATGTATGTGGATTGAAATAACCCAAGCAACCTCTTTGATCTATTTTTATAGATTTTTATTCCCAAAATATAGGCTACTTCTCTCATATCCTTCATGAAGAAGTTCTTGGATAACCAAATCTTTACGAACTGAAGCATAGGTATGTTGTTTCCAATCATCAATATCCACATATAGCACTAAGAAAACGATGACACTCCCACTAATCTTCTTATAGACACATGATTCATCCACATTTTTTATAAAATTAAACTCTTTGATTGTCTAATCAAAGCAGATGTTCCAACTCTATGACACTTGCTTAAGTCCATAAATGGACTTTCGTAACTCGCATACTTGATTAGGACATTTCTTATATTTAAAACCTTCAGGTTATGTCATCTACATATCCTTCTACAAATTCCCATTAAGAAATGGATTTTTGACATCTTTCTGTCAGATTTCATAATCATGATATGCGACTATGCCCAATAAGATCTTTATGGAATTTAGCACAACTACTGGCGAAAAGGTTTCAACAAAATCAACTCCTTGTTTTTGTTTGTAACCTTTAGCCTTTAACCTCAATTTATATGTATGTACATTATCATTCATGTCAATTTTTTTCTTAAAAACCCACGTGCACCTAATAGGTACAATACCATCAGGCACAACTACCAAAGTCCATTCTTGGTTAGTGTACATATATTCCATTTCAAATCTCATGGCTTCATGCCATTTTAAAGCATCAATGTCAGAAATTACTTCTTTAAAATTAGTAGTCTCATCATGTATAAGCGATATATTATCCTTCCCCTGTTCTATATGTAGATCTAATTTAGTAGGGGGGATAGCATATCCTACTAGTGCGTTGTAGACTATGTCTCTCTTCAATTCCCAACTATACATCATATGTATCAACTTGAGCTTATTGCTCTATCTCGACGTGAATTTTTGTCTCTTGAACTTCACTGAGTTCTACCTCATTCCCACTACTTTCTTTAAGAATAAATTCTCTTTCTAAGAATGTAGCATGTCTTGAGACAAACAACTTTTACTCAATAGGATGATAAAATTGATATCAAAAACTCTCTTTCAGATACCCTACAAATTTGCATTTATCTTATTTAGCTTTTTGCTTATCAAATATAACACGCTTCACATAAGCATCATATCCCCAAATATTTAAGTGTGACAATTTAGGTCTTCTACCAGTCTATATCTCATATTGTGTTTTGTCAACCGATTTGGACAGAACTCTATTTAGAAGGTAAATAGTGGTTTTAATGGCATATCCCCAAAAAAAGATAGGAAGGACTACGTGACTCAGCATAGAACTTGCCATATCTAATAGTGCACAATTTCTTCTCTCAGAAACTCCATTATAATGTGGAGTTGCAGGAGGAGTCCATTGGGAGAAAATCCCATTCTTATTTAATTAACCAAGAAACTCATCTAAGTATTCACCACCTCGATCTAATCTAAATGTCATAATATTTGTACCAATTTGTTTCTTAACCTCAAGTCAAAATTCTTTGCTTTGAAAAGATTCAAACATTTGTTTCATTAAGTACACATAACCATATCTAGAATGATCATTTGTGAATGTAATGAAATACAAGTATCCACTTTTAACACTAGTGGACATAGGTCCACATACATCTTAATGTATTAATTCTAGTAACTCATTAACACATTGTCCCTTTCCACTAAAGGGTAGTTTGGTCATCTTTCCCAATAAACAAGATTCATAAGTTTCATATGATTCATAATCAAAAGGATCCAAATATTCTTCTTTATGTAACTTTGTGATTCTAGTTTCATTTATATGATCTAACCTACAATGCCATAACTAAGATGGATTTTGGCCACTTCTCTTTCTTTTCTTGTTAATTATGTTAAGAATTGACTTTTCAAGATCTAACTCATACACACTATTTGTAAGGAATCCATATCCATAATAAACATCATTTTTACAAAAAGAACAACTATTATTCTTAATAATAAAGGCAAATCCAAATAAGAAATGGAAATGATGTTTTTTTTGTAATAATAATAACAATTATTAAGTTCTAGTATAAGGCTAAAAGGCAAAGCTAAACTATGGATTCCGACAACTAATGCAACAATCATTGGTCAACTTCGCCTTTTCTCATTGTTCTACTCCATGTTAACATCTACATGTTATTACATATGTGAGAATCACATCCAGTATCTAATACCTAAGTATGAAGATCGGAAGTGGAAAGATTGATCTCAATCATAAACGTACTTGAAGAGATAACTTCCTTAAGCTTCTTATCTTTCAGGGAAGCAAGATAAGATGGGCAGTTCCTCTTCTAGTGTTCGTTGGCTTTGTAGCGAAAACATGTATCCTTGTCATTGCTCTTCTTCTTGACACCTCCTTTGGGCTTTACTACACTAGTAGAAGCCTTATGTTTCTTATTCCTATTCTTCTTAGAGCCTTTTTTATTGCTCTTAGAAGAATTCACAACAAGTACAGAACTGAGTACTTTCTTAAGGCACCCTTCCACAGTATTAAACAAATTCAACAGTTTAGGCAATGTCATGTCCTTCTGGTTTATATGGAAGTTCATGACGAACTGGGAAAAGCTCAAACTTAGAAATTGCAGTAGCAGATCAACGCTTAACTCATGGTTCATGACAAAACCTAATTGGGCTAATTTTTCAATATACCCAATCATCTTTAGCATGTGTAGGTTGACTGAAGTTCCTTCTACTATCTTGCATTGAAATAGTGCCTTAGAGAATTGATACATCTCCACCCTACTATGTGCACCAAATAACTCCTTGAGATGCAAAATCATAGTAGGTGCATCCATGTTCTTATGTTGCCTTTGCAACTTAGGAGACATACTTCCCAACATTACACATATGGCTTGCTCAATGTCATCAATATAACGTTGATATCTCTCCCAAACCTAATTAATCACATTTGAACTAGGCTTCTGTGGAGTAGGTGTGTCAAGAACATACAATTTCTTTTCTTACCTGAAAATTATTCTTAGGTTTCTAAACCAGTCCACAAAGCTAGGTCCAGTCAATTTGTTAGCATTCATGATGCTTCTCTAACTAAATAACATAAATGAGAACTAGTATTAGTTTATATCCAAAATCAAATAAAATAAGGACTTTAAAATTATTTGATTAGTTCCATTTTTTATCCAAAATAATAATCCTTATTATTGAATTGAGAAATTATCAAATAATTTCCTGGTAGGCTAAGATCCTATTTAAAATTAATTGATCTTGAGTTTGCTCAACAAATCAACTAAATTTAAATTATGTAGATAACATCTTTATCGATCACATCTATGATTCCTAGAACTGTTCGGTGATAACCCATTGTCAAAATATATCAAATATGTAATTTTCTTAACCTTGCCTATAAATTCTTAAGATCATAAGTTTACTCATCCAAATCATACAAATTTAATTAAGAAGAGCTTATTAATTTAAGATAAAATATATCCGGTTTAAGGTGACCTTGAGTTTACTCAACAAGCCAAGCAATAAACAAAATTATGGTTTTATCCTCAAATAATGGAAGGCAACGTTAACATTCCTAATATTACTTATTATTTAATCAAAAGATTTAAAATTTTAGAAATTTTGGTCTCACCAAAATAATATAATCTCCTTATATTTATAATTTCAAATATAGTCTAATTATGAAAGAAATTATTCAAAACCTTGTTACTTGATTCTAATTATTGATTTGATAACTTATTTAATTTAATAATTCAACTATTAAAAAAGTAAATTAAATATCAAAATATCCCTTGAAAACAAATTTCAAAGATTGAGAAAACAAATTTTCAATTTTATTAGGGATATCAACAAATTTAATCTCCATTTAAAAACAAATTAATGGAAATAAGGCTTGAAAAACATTAAAAACAAATAAATCAAGTGGGAGAGGTTGTTTAGTGTGTGCAGTCACTTCTTTGAGGACCTGATCCAGAGAACAGTGGGCACGTGTCTCACATGTGCCTATCGTTCTCGCAGGTGTTTCACCAGAATTGTCTCCATGCTTCTTCAACATTCCCACGGTCACTTAACCATTGGGTAACGTTCACAACTCTCCATGTCACTCACAATGCTCAACCGTCAGGTCTCAAACTGTCGCCCCATCTGCTTCTCTGTTTCTCCTACTGTCGCCATTGTTCACCGTTGCTCCTTCTCTTTTGTTTTGCTTCACTTTGCCGCTTATTTCATGCCTCCGCCTGGGTCCCCATTTAGGGGCATTAATTGCCCAGCAATGCCTGGCTTCTTTACTTCAATGCTATGCAATTGGTTACTCCATTCAACTAGTGGCAGTACAAGCCGCTAGTGAGTTTTCTTAAAACAGTGATTCCACAGGAAATAGGAATTTTCAAAAAATTAAAAAATCAAAAATCAAAATAGATAGTAAACACAAAAACTGATTCGCGAAGTAATAGGGTATTAACACAGGAACAAAATTGCAATTTGAATGCAAAACTTAGCGATTTTCTAGAATAAAGGAAAGATGCATAATAAGTTTCAAAAAACATAATTGTAGAACATAAATTATGCAAAAACAATTTTAAAGGAGCAGTCGTGAAATATGTTTTCAGAATCATTGCACACAAAGACAAGGCAAACATAAAATTTTCCAGAAGCAAACAAGAACAAATGAATAATCGCAAAATAAACAAAAAGAAAAACAGTTATCGTTTTTAATTAAATCATAACACCTTAATATTTATCAAAATCAATAAGAATCAAGCAACTAATCCAAGTTAAGCAATTAAAGGAGGCTCTGATACTACTGTTGGAATCCATCCGTGATCGAATTACGAGCACAACGGAAAATAGAATTTTACGGATTCCAATTGGATCTCGATAATTGCAAAACTTGAATAAAACACAAATTGTAAAGTATGAATCATACCTGATTCATGTTTCTAGTTGAAATCTTTGAACAAATTTTTCACCATGTCAACCACAAGATGTTCAATTATTTAACCTCTAATGATATCTACAAAAGTAATTTCTTAACCCTTTGAGAGGAAGAACAAGAAGTGCTAACTTCTTTGTTTGTTCTTCCTATTAATAGAAAAATTATTAGGAGTTTCAATTTTATTAAAATTAATTCTTTAGTTACATTTTAATTATAATTAATTTAATTCCAATAAAATCAAATATCTCATATTTGATTTTTAAAATTTCTCAAACTTTATAATTGAGTTCATCTTAATTAAATTGATTTTTCTTTCACAAATTGCTCTTTGATATGTGATCCATTAGGTTCCAATTACATTAACAATGATTATAAATTATAATTCTAACATAATTAGAATTAAATAAATTAAAACTCCTTTTGATTTATCTTTAATTATCCAATTAAACAATTTATAATCATAGACCAAAATTGATGTCTAGTAACATGTCACGACCATCCAAATATTAAGAATGTCAAAATGGTTTGATTTAACTTGTCCATGTATTATTATGATGTATAATTTAATCCTTTTGTCATTTAATATTTTAATTGGACAAAATATGGGTATATTGTTTACTGTTTTGGTCAAATCATGTTCGTTTATGCTAATTAGTAATTGATTTATAATTAAAATTTAAAAAATGCCTTTTTTAAAAGTCAATTTACTCTAGCTAGAGAATTCCATATATCATTACTAATTAAGAACAGTAAAATATTCTCGCTAATTACTTTAGAGTGACGAATCATGTATTGACTTACTCAACTATTTTCATATAATTCATATCGCATCCAAGTATTATCGATTGAATCATCCTAAGACGGTTTAAAAGTAGCATCAAAACACAGTAATTCTCACACGAGATACTTTGATAATCTCAAGTCTAAGATAAATCATACAACTATCATCATGAGAAAGTCAACATAAGCAAATAATATTCTATTTGAGATTCTCATAGTAGGGTCAGTTCAGTGGCTTATTCTCTAATAATCACTCACACATTACTTTAATTTATGAAATTAAATACTTTCTTTATGAAAAAGAAACATAATTTATGTTAACTTTACCTTTTCAACAATATCTCGTCTTGATGAAACTACAACTAAGAATATTTAAGAATGATACATAAATGTAAATTAAATCTCACAATTATGATCTCATCATAATTTCAATTGTATAGTAATTATTTTAGAGATTTTATCTTCAATATTAAAATATCAAAAGTAATTAACTTAATACAAAAGATAAAGAATCCCTTTTTTCATTAATAAGTAAAAATAATGTCATACATCAAATTGCATCTAAATGATTGATTTTAAGGGCATAAAATAACAATAAGGTCTCACGTATTCTTAAAGTTATGTTTGGTTGGGTGTTTATTAATGGGATGAAATAGAATGTAATATTATTTCATCATTTATGAGGAGGGTTTATAATGCAATGGAATGGAATGAGAAGAAAGAAGATGACTTCATATTATATTTCATTCAATCCTAAACAGTAAAAATAAAAATCTCTAATTTAAGGAGGTTTGTGATAAAATGTAAAATAATAATCGACTTTATATTATATTATATTATAAACCTTTGATCCGAACAACATTTTACAATCTCATTCTATTATGCTAAAAACTTTACGTTTAACTAAACATAACTTAAAAAGATTTTGACCAATGCCTGCGAGGCCATTATAGTTTGAGGAAGCCATACGAACAACTTAAAATCAAAACAATTCTTACCAAGCAATTGAAACGGGTTGAAAGCGATAACATAAGAAAGAAAAATAAAAATTACGAGAGAAGAGTGTCGGCAATTGGCTTTGGCAATTAATGTGCGAAATTTGAAAGACAATAAAATATTATTTCACTGGCCGCGAACAGTGAAGCCCAACCAAGACTTGAACATGGCCCACAAGAATAAGGTCTCAACTTTAAAGTTTAAACCCCTGACCCCCACGAAAGACCCCAAACGACGTGTCATTCAACAACTTTAACGAACGTATGCACGTCATTTTAAATTTGCCCACAAGAACAAGAAGCACAGGGGTCCGGTCACTCCAGTCAGCACAATTTCTGCTATACCAACACGCTGCGTATCATCGTCGTCCCTAAACCCCTAAAACCTCCCTAAACCCCAAACTCACACACTGTCTTGTTGCCCCATTTCCTAAACCACAAACTCAGACACTGTCTTATTGCCGCATTTCTTGGGGTCAATCGCAATTCGTGGTCTCCAATTCGATCTCGAAAATGAGTGGAGAAGACAAGGGTCCTCCAAGCAGAGAGTTGTACGCGCGCCTTCAAGTCTCACCAGACGCCACCAGTGAAGAAATCAAGAAAGCTTATCGTCAATGGGCCCAAGTTTACCACCCCGACAAGTACCAAGATTTTCGAGTATGTTCGTTTGTTTTTTGGTTTATTTGCTTTTCCTTTCATAATCAAGGAATGGTTTCTGTAATTATAGATTGCATGGTTTCCTGCCAGTTTGTTTCTTTGAGAGATTCTACGCCAAAATTTCTTTTTTCTTGTGTGTGCCTTTATGTGATCAGACATAATTATGCGTACGGCGACATTTATTTTTGGAGATTTTGGAAATCTGGGGTTCTTACTGTGACTTGTTTCATCAAAAGATTAGTGTTACTGTTAACATTACCTCTATGTAATTTGTAAAGAATGAAACAGATGGAAGTTAATTGCGCTACATGAAAATTCTGCCAACGTTTTTTATTTGATAAGTGGTATTTTCGAGATTGGGCAATGCCTGCTTTCCTTCGGGTTCTCTCTATGGACATTCTGTGGCTCTGTCTCCCTTCTTAACATAAAAATTTCATTTTTTATTCTCCATTGATTTTAGCTATGTTATACAGAATGAAATGTTAATATTTTCATTTGAATAATTGCTGTCAGCTGAAGGAAACGGCGACCCAAAATTTCCAACGGATTTGTGAAGCTCATGAAATTTTAACTGATGAATATAAAAGGCAAATTTATGACATATATGGAATGGAAGGGTTGGCATCAGGTTTGGAACTTGGTCCAAGGCTAACTAAGGTTGAAGAGCTGAAAGAAGAGCTTGAAAGGTTGCGTAGGAGGAAGGAACAAGAAAAGATGCTGTCTCACATCCGACCTTCTGGCACCATCCTGGCCAATTTGTCTCTGCCAGATTTTTTGGATGGTTATGGCATCGTGAAAGGGTGGGGCTTCTACCTTTTTTGGCTTCAGTTAATATATCTTTTTCTCACATCTTATCATGACATAGCCAAATACTTTCAAGTCCCATATACATGCATGAGAATTAGGAAACATTATGCTAGTACAGACATACTAGGTGCTTTGCCATATTTAAAATTTCTAGTTTTCTTGTAATAATCTATGAATTTTTTCACACAAATGATAAGTTATCTGCAACCCTGGATTTACCAATTTGTTTCATTTTATGATACTCTGGAGTTTAAGGGACAGTGAAGCAATAGTCTTCCCATTAACATAATTTGAGCCTTAAATTATAATGGGAATTTAGTGCTGTGGATTGGTATATTTTGAGAGAATAATGTTTCTTTTACTTATTTTTTCGGACAATTCATTTATTTATTCCAATTTCAGTATGGCTATGTCTAGTGAAGTTCATTCTCAACTATCAAAGCGCAATGCTGTGCAAATTGGTGGAAATTTGCAAGTGGAGGAAAATTCTGGTGGTGGAGCTGCCAATGCTGTGTTCAGACATCAACTATCTTCAGTTTCTTCCATAGAATTTGTAGCTTCTGCTGGTTTACGCTCACTACTTGGGTTACAAACAACACGGTGGGCATCTATTCTTTTCCCAAAGTTTGTAGGGTGCTTTTGAAATCTTATTACTTTCATTTGATTTCAACATTTTTCTTTTTCTGGTCAGTCAGTTATCTTTACACTCCACAGCAACAATTGCTATGGCAAAGTCTTTAAAGGATGGCTCAATAAATCTTTCCAATACATGGACCCGTCGACTCTCTGAAACAGCTAATGGACATGTAAGGTCTTTTTCTCTTAAGTTGAGTTATATTTCCTATTGTAATTTGTACCTGGCAATAATCAAGATTGGGTAGCTTTCTGAATATGTATAACAGCATGAACCTAACATATAATTATTTTTTAGTTAATCATTTGATATGTTTTCTCTGGCTCCTGAATTATACAAAACCGTGAAATCTGCAGTTAATCTTCAGTTTTCTCTTAATTCCAGCACCTGACCTTAGATTATTCTGGGTTTGAAAATTTCTTCACCACAGATACAGCTTTTATTAGGTCCAGAATCATCTGTAGCAGTTGGATGGCAGAAGAAGGATGAGAAAATGTCTGCCACTGGAGAGCTAAAGGTACATATGTTTTTACTAATTAAGCAAGTGAATTAATTAGTTATCCTGCAGAATGTCTAGAAAAGGTGTGTAGGGATAGGCTATTGGTTACATATGGCTAGTTTGAGAATAGTAAGGCTTATAGTTGCTAGCCGTTGGTTGATTGACTTATGAAGCAACTTGTAATTCACCTTAAAAATGTTTCTTAGATTCATAATTCTGTTTCACTTATTTCAAGTTTAACTCTTACTGAAATACCAGACAATTAGGCGTTTTCTCATCCTTGTGTTACCCCTCTTTCGTTTCCTATTTCTATTCACTCTAAGTTATAGCTTTATTGTTATTGTCCAATTTTCTTATTCTTTATAGTCCCATTTTAAGAGGATTTTTTTTCATCTACTTCTTATATTCCCTACTGTAGATTGGTACAAGCTCGTTTGGGGCGTCAGCTCATTATACTCATCGCTTTTCCTCAAAGTCCCATGGCCGAATTGGCGGGAGATTCGGAAGGTACTTGTTGGATGTTATGTCATTAATCCATGGAGGCGATAAATATCACTAGTATCTCTATCATATTTATCATTTTACTAAATATCTTTTGTTTCACCTGGAAGTAAGGTCATGGGCCCTGTACACTTAGGTCAAATCATACCTTTTATATGCAACAACTGAAGAATTCATGCTTTAATGAACTGAAATGTTAGTAAATTTGCTGGCCAAGTACAATGCCATTCAAATAGATCTTGCATATTATGTTTCATCAAGTAACATAAAGATGCTAAGAGATTTCAATGCCTTTTCATTTTGTATACATTTGTGAGGCTTACTGTTGGAAGATTAACTATATGCTGAATGAGTATGCCATGGAAGTTGTCAATTCTATACATTTGAGTTGGAAACTTCTTAAAAAAATGACGGGTAGATGTAGACATTGTTGCTAAGCAAGTTAGAATTGCTATATGAATTACTTGATATGACAAGTAGCTTCAGGTTAGGGGCTTAAAGGGCTAGCTTCTGTTAAGTTGTTTCAAGCAATTCTAGAGATAAAGTGTTTACCCAAATAAGCTATTAACTTCTCTGCTTACATAGAATAAAGTGTTTTCATCTAGTGATCACTATTATCACAGTTCTGCACTGGAGATTGAAATTGGTGGTGGGAGGAAAGTCTCTGATTTCAGCACTGTTCGGATGCTGTATATTGTGGGAATTCAGGTATCATGTACATATATAGGCAAATTTTGATTCTATATGCCAATGTGTTTTGTTCTCTAGAGTGAAATTTCAATTTCTGTCGAACTAGTTTGAAGCACAGAAATAGCTGTTTGCATTAAACCCAAATCTATATTATTCTTCTTATTCTTTGCAGGGCACTTTTTGGAGATTTGAATTACATCGTGGGGGGCAAAAGTTGATTATCCCTGTAAGAAAGGCTTTCATGTCCCTTGTTTTTTAATGATAGGTGATAAATGCTTGCATTTAAATATATGTCACATGCTTGCGTGGTGTGGGACTCTTAATAGGAATTTACTCATTCTTAGAACAAATTATTGAATGTTTGAAATTTGCAGAGAGAGAGAGACCTTTTTTTTGTATGATATGGAGCTTCTTTGAAATTATTTGTTATTTTGAAGGGAAATTTTAAGGTGAGTTTTAAATTCAGAATCTGTTTATAAAATACAGTATGCTTTCAACTTGAATATTTGAACTAGCTTGAGGATTTACTGCAGTAATTTGCTCCTACTTGCCTGATAGCACTTCATATTTTGGCGCATATTTAAACCTACAAAAGTTTTACCAAATAAACTTAGTTATATGAAACATGATGTATTGGCAAGATTGCCATCCTATCACAATAAAAGGGGCTTGTCTTCTCACTGTAGTGATCATGGTTGAGAAATATTGGCTTGGAAGAACCTAAAAGAAGTTTCCTTTTGCATTTAATATGGTTTATCTGTCTTTCTTTGTTCATTGCTCACGGAATTGTTTTCTGCAGATATTACTTTCTAGCCGATGGAATCCATTGTTTGCTACTGGAGCATTCATGATTCCAACATCTCTTTACCTTTTACTGAAGGTCAGCCTACATATCAGACTTAGTTTACAACCAGTTGTGCAGTATCTTTTGTTGTGTTATTATTCTTTAAATTTATTTCTAAACCTTGTAACTTCTCTAAAATACGACTGTATACTCATTTTGTCTTTTCTCATAATTAATCATGTGTTTATGTTGCCTTATAAGTTGATTATTCTCATTATACATCTCCTGAATGCATGGTTTGTGCAGTAGATTATCTGATTTCTATCGTTTTAATATTGTAGAAATTCATTATGAAGCCTTATTACCTCACAAGGGATAAACAGAAGGCCTTGAAAAATAAGCAGAAGACTTACGCACAGGTATAAATCACCTTTTAGTTGACTTAAGCAACTTCTGTTTGTACCTCTTCTTGCTGCAATGCTTGCAGTAGCATAATAGTTGATTCAGACTCAAGAAAGTGAACTAATGATGTTGGACCATATGCAATACTGATTCCATAAAGAGAATGATCATTTTTTTTGTTAAATATCTTCTATCTAGTTGCCTAATACTTGAAAAATCATGGGGAAAAAACTTGCTTATGTTATGAAAAAAAATCCTGAAATTAGTCATAAATGTCACTTATGGCCTAAGCTTTAATTCATTCTGTTTATTAGCAAAATTGGCGCCAGTTAATGAATTGTAGTACGTGGTGGAACTTGTATCCATATATTGGGTTAAAACTCTATATGATTAGCAAGGTTTAAATTATCTATTTACTTTACGCAAATTTAAGTATGTTAGAGAATTTAGATATGCTATGAATTGTGCTATAATGACTAGATGATCGGGAATGCTACGAATTATACTATATTAAATTGATAATCAGTATGGCTTCGAGTTCTTATTGATAGATATGGTATGATTTGGTCAACTGAGATAGAATTAATTTGTTTAGGAACTAGTCATCCAGAGAATTTCAAGTAGTTCTATTTAAGTGATACAAATTAAACTTAGACCATAAGTAAAACTATCTGCAAAATTCAGGATCATTTTTAACATACATAAAAAATTTCCGTGTTTTGATCACGACTTGAAGCATCATAGTGAAGAATTCTGTGTGGTGTTATTAGTAACTGTGAGATTATGTTTATTAACTTGCACGTCTTTACAAACAAGTGGAATTAAATACTGATATGGAGTAGTGAGAATAAATGAAAATTATCTTCTTACAATCTCTGTGCTATCATGCTTTCTATTGATGTCAGAATGATAAGAGATTCAAAAAACATACAGCTATTTTTCATTCATTCTGTATCATATTTCATAAATATTTAAGAAAGCAGACGTGGCATCCTACTGTGTAGAATTATCAGAGTTATCTTCTCATGACTTTTCTTTGCTTCTCACCTATTAATCGTGAAAATAAAATAAAATAAGTAAAAAGGTATTGTACAGATAAATTTTTACATCTCTACTATCTCTTCTTAGTCGTAGTCTTACATATATCCATAATTTAGTCGCATCTTGGTGCTTTAATTTATTAGAGTCACATTGTGGTATGGTTTTTCTGGGTATGAAATAAGTTTTGTGAAAGAACTCGGGCCGATGTGTATAAGAATTGCTAAATTTCCAATATGGTTTACTTAACTTGGCCATTCTTACTCTCTGCAAATGCTGGGCTTTGATACCTGATGTTTTTGTCAATCTAGCTATAATTTGGCTGAACCAGAAGGTGCATTTTGCAGTTACTTGCCATTTTCAATAATTATGCTTAGTGTTTATGAATATATTATAGGTTCAAGAGGCAAGGGCGGCAGCAGAAAAGGCACAGCACTTGATGCAAAATGTGGCGAACAGAAAAAGAAGCAAGCAAGCAGAAACAAATGGATTAGTCATCACAAAGGCTGTATATGGGAATCGTAAAACATTGAGGAAAGGGGAGGAATTAGGAGAAGCAAATGAAGATTCTGAAATCACTGACGTTACAACGCCTCTCAACTTCCTGGTTAATGATTCAGGGCAACTGAAGGTATTGATGTTATGGTTTTCACTTTCTTGATTGATGTGACTTCCAATAATTTGTCTTATTCTCCACTCCTTGAAATATTTTTAGTAGCAAGTAATTGTGTGTTGTCCATGTATGCTTACTGTTGGTAGTGATGTTTTAGTTCCATATATGAGTGAAAATTCATGACTATGTGTGTGCTAATTAATACCAAGGCTTCTATCTAAACACTAGTTGTCTTGAAATTCAATGATCCAAGTATTTCCCATGGATTTTGGTTTTCAATGCTTGCAGCTTCATGAGGGTGTAAAGAAATCAGGCATCATGGGGTTCTATGATCCTTGCCCTGGAGAATCTAAGCAGTTGTATGTTGAATATACTTATGGTGGTCAAAGATTTGAGGTACAAAACATTTTTATTGTGTTTTCCTATTGAAACCAAGATGAGGAATGAATGATATTGAGGGTTACTAAAATTCTTGTTATCAGGCAGTGGCTGACGATTTTGAGGAATTGGCAATTCCCCAAGAAGCTCAGAGAATATGAATACTTCTCATAGAGTTTTGAGGCTTGTATTTCATCCCAACAGTAAGACATTTTTCTTGTTTATCCTGAGATCTATTAAAGCATCTCTCAGGATGATTGTCGAGTTGGTTCGATCTTCTTTCATGAGAATAAATGGAAAGGGTACTATTGCAAGTCGTAAATTGTTTCTTCTGCAATTAATACAAGATTTTGTTCGATATTTGATTTAGCACTGTAATAGAGAGAGAGCTTCATAAATCATGGCAACTTGTTTGTAGGTTATCAACCTTTATGCTGGTATCTTTATGCAGGCTAAGCCTAAGAATCAGAAATTGCTAAGAAGAGACGGTGACCATTTCCTGCCAACCTTTGTATAGCGAAAGGTGGTCAAATAGATACGTTGATACACGACATTGTTCTCCCCTTCTTAGAACAAAGTAGCTTGGTGAACTTAAAGAGGAACCTTTTTAAACACCCTTTCGAAAGACATGCTGGAGGCTCAGAAGCGTTCACCCCTTGCTAATAAGGTCAAGTGATGTGAGGACTCTAATTGCCTATCTTATTTCCAGAAAATCCTGGACTGTTTCTATCGGCGTATGCTAAAAGTAATATGTGGTGCCACAGCATCTTTGTCTTGCATGTGGAGAGTATCCCCAAACTCCAACGTGCATGAGCTAATAGTGTACAGTTCAAGCTCATGCCAAACATTCTGTAATTGAGAGCCAGAGGAAGGACTAGAGAAGAGTACATGAAAAATGACAAGATTCCATTCTTTGCCTAGATCAAGAGGGTTATGGATGTACAGAAAATTTTCCAAACAGAGAAACAAAAATCCACTTCTATATGATGTAGGATAAACAACTTTAGGAACAATTACACTCTGATACAGAATGCTTAACAAATAAGTTCAGCGATTGAAGAATCAACGAATGCTTCACCCTACAATTCCAATAACCACAGCCCGTGCCAGAAGCTAGAGCTACACCCCTTGCTTCCAATATCTTTAATCTCATGGCATGATATTAATGAATGTTCTTCTAAATCAAAATTTCAGAATTATTAATGGAATAGTCAGATATGATCCTTCCTAGTTAGTGACCCTGATTATTTTATTTTCCCGGTACTTCTAAACTATTAAGTTATTTTCATAAACGTCTGATTTATACCGATTGTGTTACTCAATTAGAGGAGACGTTACATCTCAATAGTCAAATATCCCAATGGTGCCAACGAAAGTGTACTCTTGTGGCCAAAATCTGAGATTGGAAATTGCTGTAAATGTAAAGCCCACAAAAGGATAAACCTAGCAACACAACCTTAACAACCAACTCAACCCCTAAAATAATTAAACAGAGGTGTATAATAGAAGTCAGCAGTTGGAGTATTATACATTAACAAAAATCAACTTGTCTTCTCTATTTTTCTTACCATTTTTTCAGCTAGTAAGTTGTAAATGCACCATCTTTTTTTTATACGTGAAACTTTTCTCGTGTGTTCCTCGTTATATATGTTTTGCAGCAAATTATGAAGAAATTATGGAGGTTAACAAATCTCAAAATCTATTAGAAAGGCATATTCACATAGGTAAAATTTCATCAATAATAATACACCTTTATTTGTGAGTTTTAGTCATCCTACACAAATTTATAGTTGGAATGTATATTGTGAATGGTTGGGACAATAAATTGGTCACAAAAAAACAAAAATAGAGAAAAGATGGATGGAAAATGAAAAAAAAACAAGGTAGGAGAAGAATAGAGAGTAAAATAGAAGGCAATTTTGGAAAATTGAAGTTATATTAAGGAGCAAAATAGGAAGTATAAAAGTTTAAGAGTAAAATTAGAATTTAGGATATTTTTGTATTAATAGAAATAAATGAGGATAAAGTAGGACTTTTAATAGTTAAGAATATTCTACTAATTATGGTGGTTAAGTTAAGGTTGGTTTTTTTAATAATTAACAATAAACTAGAAAATGGAATAATGTTGGATTATTAAGTGTAATTGGGTTGAAATTTATAATGTTGGATTATTAAGTGTAATTGGGTTGAAATTTTTCTTAAATAAGTCTACTTGAATTTTGTAATCTCTAGGTTCAAGGGCAGATTAAGAGATAAATTGGACTACCAATTAGTTAAGTTTGAAATTCATATAAGGATAACCTTATAATACACTCTTAGAATAGTATACGGTTTATTATTTTATAGCAAATCATATTTTGAATTAATCATTAATTAAATTAATGGTTAATAATTACATTTATGAATTTCTAAATTATTTGAATTGTGTTTATTTTATTTCTCAAGTAATCAACAAAGTACAAGATGTTTCCCTTTAATTTTTTTTAACATATTATGAAGTGTATCACTTATTAATTTGGTGAAAATGTGTTAATAAATAGCAACTGACTGATAATAGATTGTGAATAAATTGTGTAAATCGAGAATATGTGGCTTGTCGAGGATATGTTACATTTGATGGTTATGGATTAATAGGCTGATTAAATATGAGCAAGCGATGATTAGGTATCTATTTATGAAGCATGTATCGGAGCATCCTGAGTTTCGACGATGTCCTATGTTGATAGCTAGGTACCGGAGTAGTACCGAAATATTCTGAGTCTTAGGGATATCTTGTGCTGATAGTTAGGTACTAGAGATTTACCAAGGTACTAAATTAGATTGAAAAATTGAGGTACCCTGTGTTGACTTTTATACATTTAATTACGCTTCCACTTGGTGAGAGATTATGATGAGTAGAAATGAGGCGACAAACCATTGAATGTAAGCCTACCAGGTTAAGCAGGACTTTGACAATTCAGTTAATTATAGAATAAAACATAAATGATAGTAATAAAATAATATTAGATTTAATCATTGCTTTGATAAAAATTTGGATGTTTGTTAATTGTTCAGATAGGCTGAGTAATATTGTGTATTTTATTATCATACGTATGATTTAATCACTTGACTATCTTTTTATATTTATATATTGAGTTGTTTGATTTTAAGGGTATGATCAGTTACTCATAGTGAATATGAAACTCACCCTTGCCACTAATTTTTTAGGAGATAGAGAGATTGTCGATAATCCTAGTGCACGTGATTGAAAGAGTAGAGTTTAGGTGGGGCCAGTAGATTAAATTGAGTAAAATTGTTTTATTGTATATCATTTTTAATGTGACAGGTTTGGTAGTTGTGCTTGTAAGGAATATTTTTGTGATTGACGAGCATCCTTTTTTGGAACTAATTGGGATTTTGATAATTAATGTTATGGTTTGGGAACAATTTGGATAATTGTGGATTAAAAGTGTTTGCAGCATTATATTAGGTGGTATCAAAGCAAGTTTACGCTTCTAGGGACAAATTAAGTTAAAAAACTAATGATATGTTCTTGTCTTATGTAGGATGGTTTTAGGAGATGATACTACTAACCTAGAGTTAACTAGGGAATTGGGTAATTTAATCCGTACTCTAGATGTGATTGATTAGGGGAATGCCTCGAACAGATCAAGTAAGAGGAGAGGTGCCAATTCCACCATAGATGATGCAACAAGTTATTATTGTAACTCCAGCTCAAGGTGATTCTAGGGTAGATCGCAATTATAAGCGGATTTATAAGATGAGTGCAGTGGAGTTTCAAGGTACTATTGATCTTGAGGAGGTTGAGTCATGGTGAGAGCAGACATAGTTAATTTTAGACCGTCTAGAGTGTACCTTAGAAAGATTGTTGCAATAAACCATTTCATTATTCCAAAGCAACACACTAACTTGGTAGAAGTTAGCAAAGAGATCTTACAAGACATGAGAGATGACTTGATAGACTAGGCAGGAGTTTCAAAGAGAGTTTAAAGAAGAATACACTGTGTAGATATATCAAGATCGAAAGAAGATGAAATTCATGAGTTTGGTTTAGAAAGAGGAGATGTCGGTGGCAGATTATAAAGCTCGCTTTGCATCATTGTCTAGATATGCATTGGAGGCTATAGCAAATCCAAAAGCCAAATGTTATTGATTTAAGCAGGGTGAGGATGGATATTCGTTTAGGTTTGAGAATTACTACTTCTGATTTCAAAAGGTTACTATATATTGCACTTAGAGTAAAGGATGTGATTAGGGATGATAATGGATAAGGTTCGGTTTGGATATTACTCTACCCATATCCATATCTATTTTTTATGACTCAATCCATTATCCTTTTAAAATCCATCAGTTTTTACGATTTACTACCCATATCTAAATCCATTGGATTTTTCGGATTTTTAGATATCCATCAGGTTGTATAGTACATCAAAATATAACTTCCAAATAGAAAATATAAAGAGCAAATTTTTGCGAACGCTCCAAATCAACATTATTTTAATAACAATAAGTCAAAATTTTGATTTGTATGTCTTAAAAAATCACAAAATTGGAATAATAAAAATCATAATGTCTAGTGCAAAAGACAACATATATTTTTCACAATCAAGAATTGTAACAAAGATATAAATATCCAAAGCTTCAAATTATCTTTGTGTGAACTCCACAACATTCAAAACTCCATCTCCATATTATTTGGATTATTATCATCCTATAAGAAAATACAATATGTTAACAAATAGAGTCAAATTATAAGTTAAATTAATATTTTAAGTAAAAATGAATAAATGATGAGAAACAAAATGAATTACTAAATCAATCACTTCACTCGATTCCTCTTTGCTTGCATTAACATCATCAAAGATCAAAACAATCGCATATGAACTTTGTAAAGCGGAATTTGTAAGGAAGATTCAATATGAAAATTATACAAGTAAGAAGTTTCAAATACAAATGTTGCAAATATTAATAAGGAAATATATATTACCTGAATAATCTCCAAGCATCCAATTTTGAAAACACATCAATGCTTCAACAGTACTAGCGTGAAGTCTTGAGCAATGTGGACTATGAACCCTACCACTCATGCTAAATGCACTTTCTGAAGCAACTGTAGAAACAGGTATTGATAAAATATCTTGGGCAATCATCCTCAATGTTGGATACTTGAATTCTTGCTTCCAATAAGCCAAAATGTCAAAATAGTTATTTTCAGGCATTTTATCTTCCTCTAAATAATGGTCCAGTTCAGATCTTAAGTTTACCCTTCTTTTCTTTGATTTCTTATACATGGAAAAATTATTGCTATCTCCACAATCTGCTTGATGTTTTCCAAGATGGGTAGCCTCACATGAAGACGATGAAACGACTGAATTAGTATATGTTTTAGAGTTCCTTATGTCTAAAGCATATTTGTCTTGATATTCTAACAATAGTTTATAAAGAAGCTCTTCATCCTCTTAATCTAAATATTAGCTTCACTTCCATAAGTGTCACTAAAATAGAACTCAATGTAATCTATCTTACTTCTTGGGCCTAAGACAGAAGCAATAACTAGTATTCCATTCACATGAAACCAATATTCATCATACTTTTTGACCATATTTAGTGCCATAGTTCTATCAATATCACAATGAGACGACATTCACTTAAATAACTTCAATTTTATTTCACAAACATGTCGAAAGAACAAGTTCACTATGGGGTGCTTTCTACTGGAAAAAAGCTCTGTTACCTTGTAAAATACTCCCAATTTATCACAAATAATGTTTGTCAACTTCTAATCTTCATCACTAGGCAAAGTAAACTTAAGTTGATTATTCAAATGTTCCAACCTCTTGAAAACACCTTCGTATGGCAAAGCTGTCTCAAGCATCAAATAAGTAGAATTCCACCTTGTCTTACAATCAAGAATTAACTTTTTAGAACATGAAACTTTCAAAAACTTGGTCGCATCCTCAAACTTCTCTATCCTTTTAGGAGTTGAGGCCCAAAATAAAATACAATTACGAATTCTTTCTAAACCTTCACCCATGAAATCCAAACCATCCTTGACAATCAAGTTTAATATATGAGTGCTACATCGTATATGCAAAAATTTTCTCTTTAATATAAGAGAATTGTCATCAAGCTTCTCATGTAGAAGGTTCATCATTGCATCATTTTTTTTACAATTATCTATAATCACAGAAGAAATCTTGGCTTTTAGGCTAAACTTATACAAACACTCCTTTAAAAATTTCAATAGAGTCTCCTTTGTATGTGGGCAAGGCACAAATATAAACCTATAAAATAAAATGATAAAAAATTTATTACAACTTAAATACAGAACATAAAATGGTTCTCTAAGTAATTAATATTTAGCATGTATA
>JANITW010000236.1:59358367-59369778 GCA_027564335.1 Erythroxylum williamsii | reverse complement strand
GATGAGAATTTGGATATTTTGAGATCATATGAGGTTAGAAAAGAGATGACGAGAAATTGAGTTATGATATAAAGTAACTAAGTGTTCTTGAGATGTAAGCTTATGAATAAGCTAGACACATATAAAGGGTAAAGATTGAAAGGAGAATTTAGAAAGATTATATACAAATGAAGTGTAAATCTAAGTTAAATTAGACACATATGAATTATGAAATGGGAATGAGCATAATATGTGTTCTAGAACATATGATTGGGATTGTCATTGAGCATGCATTGTACGTAGTCCATTTATACAATTGTGTATAAATAAATATTTATACGTGTGCAATTATTGATAAGTGTACAATGTGTGTCTTGCACAAATGGGTTGTGCAGGTCAACTGTCCACATTCAGACATTCTTAGAATTTGAAAGCAAATGCTAATCTGGAGCGTACTGTGAGTAGACCAAGATGACCGCACTTCATTGCTTATTAATTGAATTCTTGTATTATTTGACTATTGAATGATTTTGTAAATGTGAATGATTATGTTAGTTTCCAGACAGGAGGTTCGATGATTGTGATAGTTGACTTGGATATTAAAGTGCTACTTAAATGTGAATTGGATTAACTAAGTGTATTGAAGTGATTGCTAAGTGTTTTCGGAATGTGTAATCGCATGCAAGTGAAAATGTGAATTCTCAACTATATGTTGAATGCCGAACTCTGGTCCAATGATAAGAGAATATGATTGAATAAGAGCATGCAAATATGAGTGATGCATTTTATTTCATGAAACATAATGGCTGTGACTAGAGTAGCCACCGATCAGAGTTTGAAGCTCGATGAGTAAAAATGAGCTTCGAGCTCAAAAGTTAATCAGACCCTCAGGCTCAACGTTTAATAAGCCCTATATGGGACAGTTATTAATGAGCCCTATATGGGACAGTTATCAATGAGCCCTATATGGGACAGTTATCAATGAGCCCTATATGGGACAGTTAGGCACTCGGTCACAACAAAGTAATAAATGAAAAGTGGGTCTCATGAGCATTGCATATGCATATGCATAATAGGAATGATTAAATTGTATTGGATATGAAATACTGTGAATTATGTGTTATGTGACTGGGTGAGCCATCGATAATGACCACTCATTGAGTTCGCAAAATTCACCCAAATTTACAATTATTTTTCAAGATCATATGAATACCCCGTTAGGCCAACGGGAGTATACCTATAACATTCAAGGGAAGGATAGAGGTCGGGATCAGTTCACATCTACATTGCGTTTCTCTATTTTGTATTGAATTGTACATTCCGCAACTTTTTGTATAAATTGGTATTCCGAAATGACTCAAGTGTATTGTATTTGTAAATGGGCCTAAATTGGTTATAGATTTTCGTATAATGTGTTTGTGATTCAAAAAAAAAATACCGATTTCTGAACAATTAAGTGCTTTAGCACGCTACCCTCACGGGGCATAGACTCGAAAATCACCCACGATGTTGGGTTCGGGTCCTTGCAAGAGTGGGGTGCTACACTTTCGATGAAGACCAAAGCCATCTGAAGAACAACAAGAGTTACAGTGATCTAGTTTTTTTTGTTTTTTGTTTTGCTTTCTAGCAGACATGCATACATGTATTATTATCCTAGTGACACATGGCTCCATGCATGTGATCCATTTGTCACTCATATAAGACTACCACATGTCACACTATAATTGGTCCAAAATATCCCAAATTTTTGGAAAGTCTCTAAAATTCACCAAAATTTCGAAATATAGTAATAGTCTACAAATAAAATTTTCAATACAAATAATTCACAATTCACATTTTTATCGCATTTAACAATCAATTATACCCGTAAAATGTCAATGAATGCATGTATAATTATTTCAATGTATCAAAAATAAATATTCACATGTGTGTGGATATACAATGATGCATAAGCATGAAATGCACTTCTAATTTCTCACAGTATACTCAATTCACTATTCTGGAGTCTATTTCCGAACATGAGATGTTACAACAACATTGTTGTAAGCCATAAACAAGGTAATCTATCTACAATTGTGTTTTATAAATAAGGTAAATAAGTCCTCCCCCACATAAAGAGTCTCCATATGTTTCATAATTAAGGCAGAACTATCAAAGGTGATCTTCTTCTGTAAGCTAGCCAAGTTGCTAGGTATGAGTTCCTCTATCTTGCTTCTAACCTTTTATTCTTCTTTTTACCTTTGGTAGTTGTTCTGTAATAGGTAATCATATGCTTTATCTTGGAGGAGTCATAGATCACTCCCATCCAAAGTGAAAGCTAACCCTTAATGTATGAATTACTTGATTCCATGACAGTAGCTCTCTTCATTTTTTATGAGTGGCCAGGAGACCCAACTCTTTTTATCAGAATAGTGGCTTTAGAGGACAACACACTTAATTCTACATCCCCTAAACATAGTACATACATAGTTAAAATTCTCAACCTTATCATATGAAGTTGTCTCAATTAATAGATTATAAAATTAACATTGCTACAATGTTGGGACATTAAAATAAGAAATCTTATATTCTTAAAGATGTCAAACCACTTATTAATTTGTGGCATGTCTATGGGGTTTTATTTATCTTTAAGGGTGATTGGCTAACATAGAATGTGTTTGTATAGGGGATTTTCGGCTAGTTACAAAATTAAGTTCCAATGATCTTTCCTTCTTCTATGAATATTCTGTTAATTGCATATAACTTCATATAATTTTTTGTTTCCTTATTAAATTGTACACTCTGCTTCTTTATTCGTTATATCTATGAATTGTTTTTGTTTATATTGATTTTTCAAAAAAAATTGTTAACATAAATTCATTGCAAAATGTCAATGTGGCAGATAGTTTCCGATGGTGGAAATGGGCTTCGATGGGAGGTGTTTGGCAAAATTTTCCCTCTTGAAGAACAAAGTGATGGATAACAAATTTGCTTATCAAAGCTTAATCACTAGTTGCCTTCAATAGCCAATCTTCTTCTTCAAGGTTTTTAGTATCATCTGAATTAGCTCTTTTTTTAAATTATTTGTATCTTATTTTTTGTTCGAAAGCTATCAAATAAACGTGTGATTGTATATAATTTGTGTTGTGTAAAGCTTCCTCAAACCTTCAAGAGAATGTACATGAAAATGGTGGTGGTGGCGATGTCTCGATGGTCCTACAAGATTAGGGAAACTAGTTGTTTTAGAACAATCATCCATTGCAAGAACTATGTCTGTTCATTGTGACGATGATGGAGTCATTCAATCAGGTATGCATGTGTTAGAATTTGGATTCCCTGTACCATTTGATTTAGCTTTTTAAGTTTTTAGGATTTAATTTTTCAAAGGATTGTGAAGAAATTAATGTGATTGTTCTATACTGTTTGTTTTTTAGGTGAAACACATGGTACATGTGGTTCATCTAATTCAATGATCCATATTGCATCTGAAAAATCGTTCACTATATCTTATGTTAGTTTAGTTAAAGTCAAGAAGTTGTTGGAAGAAGGTGTCAATAAACTAACTCCCAAGGGAAAATCTTTGTCTGTTTCAATTGATGCCTTCGAACATACAAGGAGCCTTCATGGGAATCCAGACATAGGGAACTCTTTTACCATATCTACCAAGTCTCATGTCACTTGGAATCTAGAAAAATAATTATTTCTTTTTTGTTTCAATGAAATAGGCATGAAACTTTATTTATTGTTTTGTTTATAAGAATTGTTAAACTTTTAATTAAAATGTTGTGTTATTTACCATATATTATTATTACCATATATCATTTATTATTATTTTTTTGTAAGAATCATATATCATTATATTACAAACTTCATGTTAAAACTATTTGAAAATTTTGTGACATCATACAAATTTATCACATCATATATTTTAAAAGAAAAAATAAAATGAATAAATCTATGTAATACTAATTAATTATAAGTTTATAGTTTCATAAATTATTTAAATGATTTGACATTGTTGTCAACTAAATTTATTTTTCTACTTAGAATAATTGTCAATAATATTAAATTTGATTTTTCTCAATATTATGTTTAGTCACAAACTGATCAAGTTTTATAATTATAAATAAGAGAGCTATTTCGTTATGAAGCATTTGGCGACAATTTTTGCACTAACAATCATTGTCAATAATATTAAATTTGAATTTTCTTAATATGATGTTTAGTCATACTCAATTCAATGTTAATGAATTCATAATTATAAATAAGAGAGTTATCTTGTTATTAAGCATTTGGCGACGATTTTCACCCATTCGCAACAATTTATAGAATCGTTGCCAATAACTTACCAAATCGTTGTCAAAGGATAAACCACTTGCAACGATTTCCAAAATGTGTCGCCAAAGGCTTACCACTTTGCAATGATTTTTTTTAATTGTCACCAAAAGCTTACTAATTGGCCACGATTCTAAACATAGTCTCCAAAATCTCACATTTAGCTACGATTTTAAAATCATTCCAAAAAAATGTAACCAAATGTCCTTTTTGTTGTAGTGTTATTTATTTAAGTCTGATCTTTTTTGCACATCTAATAGTGTTATATTCAATGGATTACCTAAATTGGTATTTAGCATGAAATATATGAATGAGGCTTCATGCCTAGTGATGTGTCTTTTAGTTTACACCATTTCCATTTTGGAATAATATTATCCCTGTCCGTATTGAGAGAGGTCTCATATGACCTTTAGAATGAATGGACTGCATGACAAATATATATGGTTTAGTGACCATAGATTTTGAGACGGAGAAATGCTTTTGTTGGGGAGGTGAGATATTTGAAATCCAGATGAGTATAAAAAAAGAAAAACACCTCTATTAGACTCATTTTGTTGTTGTTTGGTTATCTTACATATTAAACTATGTAGAGCATATAAGTGTCTGAAAAATGTTCTTCACAAAGTCTAGGGAAGACTCAGCTTGTGATACTTAGGAAAACTTTACATCATTTTAATTTGTTGAGTTTCTAAGGATAAGAGCGGGGATGATAGTTGTTATGCAATTGTAGTAAACCTTGAAACCTAGAAAACTCGACCAAATCACACGTATCTTGTTTGATGAGATCAACTCCAGCTAGCAAAGCCTTGAAAGTGATATTGTTCATTCTTTTATGAAAGTAGCGAGATAGGAAATTTTTGTTGGAAAGAAAATGCTTAGATAAATTATGGGCCTTACTCCACAAAAATCTTGGCTTAGGTAGATCAAAAATAATCCTTATTTAATTAGAATCGTAAATATTAGGGAATATAACTAATTTTTTTTAGTAGAAACAACCACTAGTATGTTATCCTAACGTAATGCAAATGATAAAACTTAGGGATTTTGAGGTTTGAACAAAAAATGGATTAGAGACTATAATTATTGATCTGTTAACTGTAACAAGTAGCATAGACCTTATTACTTGTCTCGAATCGTTCATGAAAAGGTTAAAATGAAGAAAATGTAGAATACTTGATTTCGACTCCACCTTGACTTTTGAAGTGGCTTTCGTGGCCAAAATGAGCTCTAATCTCTTGAGACCTTCACAAAAAACGCTCACGGGCAAGTGTTTAACACCTTTCTATGGTTTTCTCAATATGTAAGCACTCTTAAAGGGTCAAAGAATTCGTATGCTTATGAATGATATAAACAATTGTGGGAGACTTTAACCTTTATATATAACTTCCATATCAGACTTCCCCATCATAAGTCCTATATGGGTCCAGTCCACAGTTATCCATTTTTCTCCTAGACTTTGAATCATTAATTTAGATAATTTATTGAGTCATTTTATTACTTTCATTTGGATCAACTTACGTAACTTAATGGATAAGTTATTGAAAAACTAAAAAATACAATTAATAGTTGTCCAACATAATGAGAATGGACAAATTTGTCCAACATTCCATCCTGCAAGGCTTTTGATATTGAAAAATATCAAACACATGTGTAATGTGTGACACAAGTCCAATATAATCACAAATATCTAATACCTTACTAACATGAATAGGAAAGTAGAGTGTGAAAAACTAGGATAATACTTGTACGATCTAATACGTATCATCTTCATTTATAGGTCTTGATTTCTCCATCTTTATGCTAAATTGCATGTGCTAAACTACAGTAGAGAGATCATGTTTTCTCTTACCAAATGCTAAACAACATTAGAGAAAATCTTGTTTTCTCTCATCGGATAATAAACAGTATTAGAGAAAACCTTATGGTCTCTAACTAAATTCTAAACTGCAATAGAGAACCTTTATGAGATTATACCTTATATCCCCTTATGTCATGTCAAATTTATGGATATCCACTAAACTGTATGTGTCTAAATGACATAGGCTCAAGGTCAATCTTTATTTATGCCCAATTACATTTAAAATGCTTAAGATCAACACAAATCTTAAGGCTTTCATATGTATTACAACTATACACAAGAATAGTTATTACTGAGGATAAAAAGACGATCATCTATATTAATGAACAATCATAATTTCATAATACATTAAAATGTACAAACATTTATGGAGAAAATACGATGATCCATAACTACTGTTGTCTAAGCACCTTAATATGCACATACTAGATACATGTTTAACAAACACTAGTGGGCGAAGTCCTCCAGTCAATGGATTAGCTAACGTCTCCTCAGTTCTGATATGCTCCACCTTTCTGGATCACCTCCTTTATAGTCAAGTATTTGACTTCTGTGATATTCTTGTTGTTGTTATTGAAGAACAATGTAGCAAGATTATCACAATATAATCGAATGGGTCTAGCTACTTAATCTACCATAGACAAATCAGAAATCAAGTTTATGAGCCAAATAGTCTGTGTAGCAGCTCCATAACATGCAATAAACTCTGCATGAATGGTCGAGGAATTTACCAGTATTTTCTTGACACTCTTCTATGATACTACACCATTTGCCAATATAAAAATGTATCTTAAAGTGGATTTGCGATATTCTGAACACATGACAAAGTCGAAGTCTGTATGCCCTTTGAGCTTCAAATCGTTGGCTTTTCTATATGTTAATGAATAATATTTAGTACCATTTAGGTATTGGCAAGGTGTCGTTATCCTTGCAAATTAGCCCTACACGAATAACAAGTAGAATATGGGAGTATGGATCGTTCCCTCGAAGATCTAATAAAGGAATGCTAAATCTCGTCAAACTTGATAATTAAATTTCAGTCAAAGAAAACAAAAACAACAACTTAAACAAAACAAAAATCTGAAATACAATCTAACCTAAATGATGAAGTATTTAATGCAAAATACTAACTAAACCAGAAAACAGAAACAGTTAACGAAAAACTGAAATCGAAAGATAATCTAACACAAACAGAATCAAATTTGACGTAAACAAAAAAATTAAATGAAATCAACTAAATTGAACTCAAACCAATGCATAAAAATAAATGATTAGGGAGGGGGGATTGATGTCGGTAATTCAAAATTTAAAGAACATGAAATTAAAAAAATGTTAAATCAAAATTTTAAAGAAACCAAAATTGAAAGATTAGGATAAAAAAATAGAATTATGGAAACTTCAATTGCAAAGGATTTCGCCAACAAAACCAATTAATTCATTCATTGGACTCTAGGATATATTTGTGTACTATGTTTACATAATCACGGATCACCAACTTACTGTTTTTATACTTCTTAACTACTAAGAAAACAAATCTTCGCGAACAATCATAGGATTCATAACTACTAATCCACCTATGTCGCGTACGAGCGTTACTATAGTCGGTTTAATGATCATGCCTTGAAAACTTTGACAACTATTATCATCAGTTTAAGACAAAGTTTGAATTCTCTCAAATTAGGTTTGACAACTACTATCAACAACCTAGTTATAAATCAATTAATTTGGCAACTACTACCATCAATTAATCAAATAGCATCCAAAAATCCCTTATAAACCTTAATTCCAGATTTTTAGATTTACGAGTTTAGATTACCCATTAAAGGATTAGAATTCACACATATGTTTGCAAATCATGAACACAAGAATCTATTAAGATTAAATCCTCATGAATTAATATAGGTTCGAAGGGTATTACCTTTTACAATTGAAATAAAAAATTAGCTACATATACCTAGTAAAACGTTGTTACCACCAATGGTCCAAGACAATTGTGTTCCTTTAGAAAAGATTTAAAAAGCAAGAGTGTAGCTAGGAAGTATGAAGAATAATCTAGAGAAAAGATGCCTTCCCTTAGAGACCAAATTCGTATATAAATATCATATCTATCATGAAGTGGCTGACCTAATTAAGAAGCCAACTATAAAACAAATTCCTCCTCTTCAAGTCAATTGACAGACGTTGCAATTCCCCTTCAGCATTTGCCTAACCAGCCCTCCAAAGTGGAGTGGCTTTTATGAGGGGAACATCGACTAATCTTTAAGTAACCAATGGAGTCGTGCCATGTCATCCAAGTGATCTGAAAATCGATTGAAGTTTTGTTAGCTTAGAACTGCGTTTTTAACATTACACCAGGGTCAATTTCGACTATGTATAAAAATCAAACGGTGACAATTCAGGAGCTCAAAATTTATCAATAGATTTGTCTTTGAGTTAGCTTCAATTTGAGACTTGAATCACTGAATTCCACCATCTGAGTTAAAAGTTATGATTGAAAAATTGTCAAAAGATCATTTTGGCGATCAAGAATCTGATGAGACTTTTGGGAATTTATTTCTCCTGAATTCCAGCTCAGAAAAATCTGCAATTAGTCCCAAAAAATCCATCAATGAGTTAAGAATTTAATTATGAAATTTTAAAATTTTTGGGTAAATCAATTTCGAGATAAAAATCTCACAATGACTAGAGGTCAAGTCTGCCAAAAATCCAAAAATAGTGCAATTCAAGTTTATTTGTTTCATTTATGCATTTTACGTCAACGCAACCCTAATAATGCTAAAGCATGATAAACCGACTATAGATGAATGTAAAATGATTGTAAATGACTCTAAATTAAATCCTAAAGATATATGAAAATATGAGTGTATCAGGTATCTTAACACTCGCTTAACTATATTCTAATGATCCACACCTGGGTTATCTAGATATCAACCCAACAGTCCAACAACAAATACAATGTCCAGTCTAATGCACACCTGGGCATACATCAAGCTATCAATTGCACTAGAGTACGAGACATTCTTCATAACCTCTCTCTCAACTTCATTCTTTGGACACTGTGCTAAAGATAATCTCTTGTCATGAGAGATAAATGCTATAATAGGTTTACAGTCAGCCATATTAAATCTTTGTAGCACTCACTCAATGTATGCTCTTTGTGAGAGGCTCAATGAGTGTTTATATCTGTCCTGGTGAATTTGTGTATCAAGAAAAAAATTGCTTCACCTAAATCTTTCATGTCAAAGTGTTTGGCCAAAAGTTGTTTTACCTCATACAATATAATCAAATCATTTGGTGCGAGTAAGATATCATCTACGTATAGTAATAGGAAGATAACTTTGCTCCCCAGAACTTATAGTATAAACATCTTTCGACTTTGTTTTTTACAAAGTCGAATGAGGTTAAAACCTCATCAAACTTTAGGTACCATTGTCTAAAAGCTTATTTCGGACCATATATTGATTTAGTCAACTTACAAACTTTGTCAATTGCATCTTAATCCTGGAATCCTTCAGGTTACTCCATAGGTTCTTGTACCTCAGAAACCTCTTCTTGAGTAGGTATAGGTCCCTGTGCCTTATAGGTATAGTACTCAAATGTTCTTCCACTGGACCTGACTGTGTGAGGGGAAGATACGAAATAATTGTAGTATCTTTCTTGCTATCTCCTAAAGGATGTGAAGATCCTCCTTCATTATAGACATTATATTCTAGAAACTTAGCTATTTGCGATTCCACTATTCTAGCCCCACCTTCTCTACAATAAAATCTGTAGCCCTTAGAGTGGTCGAGATAACCAACTAAATAGTAACGAATGGAATAAGGTTGCAATTTGCTGTCATAAGGATTATATAACCTCACCTCAGCAGGGCAACCCCTACATACAAATGTGATCAAGACTTGGTTTTCTACCAACCTAGAGTTCAAAATACGGCCTTGGTATTGACTTACTTGGGACTCTATATACAAAGTCGTTTTGATGGCTTCACCCAAAAGGTATTAGGGTAGGTTAGCCCTGCTTTGTATTGACTTCATCATGTCCTTTAGGGTGTGATTACGCCTTTTGGCCACACTATTTTGCTCAGGACTACTTGGCATAATAAATTTAAGTCATTATCCAACTGACTCCAAATACTTGTTCCAGAGCAACTAGAAAGAGATTCTTTAACCAGAAAGAATTTAGTTTAGATGTAGGATACCTATCTAAAAGTTTTCGCAACTCCATCATGTAACATCCTATTACTGATGGGAAGGGTAAAATAGTAATTTGGAATAGTTTATGAGTGTATAAACTTATCTCGGCATGATCATGCATAATATGGACTCTATATATATATGAATGACAATTTTTGCCCATGCACATGATTGTACATGCATTCATGACATTTCCCGGCATATGTGTCTATAAATGTGTTTATTGTGAAAAATATGTTATTTGTACTTGAAAATTTGAATTGAGTAATTTATGTGTGTTTTCTATTTTTAGGAACTTTTAGGAATTTTTTTGAAATTTTTGGAGGATAATGTTCGGACCGGAAAAATTGTCAAGTGGCGAACTGATTGGTTTTCGGTACTGGAAAAGACTGTCCAATTGCACTAGAAATTAGACTTATGATTTTAGGAATTTTGCTTTTCGAGCCATTGGAATTTAGAGTAGAAATTGAATTGAAAGTGGAAAGAGCCTTAAGAGTATTTAAGAAGAAGACAAGTGGCAAGTGACACTTGTCACTTACTTACTTAGTCTTATAATTAATAGTTTTATAATTACCCTAATTGTTGAAAGCCATTTACGACACTTCAAATTGAGAAAGAGTTAAAAAGGTGATTTTAAGTGCTTTCCTTCTCCTCCATCCGTAGGTGCTACCCTTCCTCCTTCGTTGTTTTTTTTTCATCCATCATACAAGAAGCTTTTCCTTGTTATTTGCTTGCTCTTCTTCTCTTCACACATAAATCCACACATAAGCCTTGGGATGATGATAATTCTTGTGTGTGTGACTGATGGTCGTGTATGTGGAGTGAGGTAGAGAATTGGAGTAGTTTGAAGAATTGAAGAATTGAAGCTTTGAAGCTTGTTTAGGTGAGAATTAAGTTGTATGTTCTTTTATTGGTAGTTAGAAGCATTTATTGTACTTTATGGTGCATTAATTTCATGAAGTTTGTGTGTTGATTGTATGGGTCTAAGTGTATGTTTGTGTAAGGATAAATGACATGGTAGGTGAAGCATGTGAAGTAAGAGTTTTGGCTTGGTTTTTGTGATGTTA
>JANITW010000236.1:59293465-59315383 GCA_027564335.1 Erythroxylum williamsii | reverse complement strand
TCATTTATTTGGTTTGCTTCCATACGTATTCGATTTGATTTCGCCTTATGTTTCGTTCTTTCGATTTTCGATTTCGACTCGCTTATTCGTTTTGCTTTATCGATTGCTTTGTTTTCCGATTCGAAATTTCGTTGCAAAATTTCTGTTTCCATTCGATTCCGTTTTCCGTTATGCTTTCCCAGTTGGGATCCAGTTTTCGGATCGAGTCCCAACACTGAGTGCATTGATGATAGTTCACTCATTGAATTTACAAATTTTATCAAAATTATAACGTAGTTTTTTTCAGGTTCAAGAGAGGTTTAGAGTTAGTTAGATTATAACTCCTATATTTTGGAAGTCATGGCTCAAAGGTCTGATTAGTTAAATCTGCAGAGTCTAGTAGTAGTTTTAATTTGCATATTGCAACACATTGTTGCATTTTATATAGTATGTTAATAACTTTATAATTGATCTATGTAGCTTGGTATGTTGTATTTATGTATACTAATATTCGAGATAAATGTATATTTGTGTTGAGACTAAATTATTACCTGATGTACGTGTTTCGTAGTAATATAATGAAAAGTTGTATGAATTTATTTGCTATTAGATACTGGAAATGACTATGAATGTGAGAATTAATAAATGTGATAATAGAAATGTTTTGCTATACATCTTTAATGAGATCATTAAGGAGGAAAGTTGAGTTTCCTTAAAATGTTTTCACATAGGTTGAATATGGGAAAGTTCTAAAATTTAGGTCAAACTCTAGCAATTTGTTAATTAAAATGCCTGTGCTATATGATATTATATGTAAGGTGAAAAATTCTTTCTAAATTGTTTACTAACATATAATGTCCATAAAGAATATCCCGAATACTTTGATGCTTTCGGGAATATGCCCTATAAGTGTGGTATGTTACATCAGACCCATTTCATGCTATAATACCTTATATAAAGTGATCTCCAAAATACTTGTTGAACACCTCAAATTAGCTATATTTGGAATTGTGAATATTGATCAAAACGCATTCATCTTTGACAGATACCTTGGTGATAATGTACTATTGATTCAAGAACTAACAAAGGATTATACATCAGGGGAAAAATAAACAACCATTTACTTATGATAGACTTCTACAAAGCCTTTGATACCCTCAGTGGAGATTTATTCATGTCTATGTTCAAGCTCTAAATCTGCCCATGCAATTCATTTAGTGGATACTTACAAACGCCCACCTTCAATGTACTTATTAATAGAGTCCCTATGAGGAGGTTTAAAACAGCTAAGGGTATCAGACAAAGGGATCCTTTATCCACTTATTTGTTAACCCTCGCTATGGATGGTTTTTTTCACGACTTTTAAATAAACTCATCCTCTGCAATGGTAGCTTCAATTGCCATTCTTAATGTCAAATGGTTAATCTTACTCATCTTATGTATGTGGATGATTTAATCCTGTTATGTGGAGATAATCAACATTCGATTAATATGCTTATACATATATTAGACTTGTTTGCTAGCTGGTCTGACTTGAAAATCAACCCTGATAAGAGTCAACTCTATATTTTAACAGACGTGAGAAACCTGAATATAATCTAAGGCATCACTAGATTGCAAATTTTCTCTTTTCCATTTAGCTACTTAAGGATTCCTATTACCTACTCCAAGCTTAAATATTTTGATTGTTTATCTATAAGTTGAAGGATGAAGACTAAGGTGTTGGCATGGAAAAACTGTTTCCTATCTTATGTTGCTAGGCTCACTCTTGTAATCTTTGTTCTTAGCAACATGCACATCCATTGGACTTCACACTTTGCACTTCCTAAAAAAGCCATTAAGGAGAAGAATAGAATAATGAAAATGTTTTTATTTTCTAGTTAGCTAGATGATGCTAGGAAAGCCAGGATTAAGTAGTGCGAAGTGACCATTGCAAAAAAACACGGAGGGCTATGTATCATTTCTATCTCCAATATGTAAAATGTTCTAATGTGAAAGAGACTATGAAGGCTAATAACCAATTGGAAGGCTATGTGGATTAAATAGATAAACAAGATTTATTTGAAACATACAAAAATATGGCAAGTTGATTTTTCAAGAGAGGGGTCACGGATGCTCAAGCAAATGATGAAGGTGTGACCTCAGATATATCCTTGTATCGAACATTGCATTGGTAATGGAGAAAGGACATGGATGTGGTTTGACAATTGACTTGATATCAGCTTGTTAAGCACCTTGACTTAATTTCAACATCTTCAAAATAGGATGCCCCTCCATCTCAAAGTTTCTTCATTGATTGTTTATGGAACTTGGCATGGAACCTTCCGGGGATTTCAATCCTTTATACCTTATTTAGCTTCAATAAATGCGGTCCACAGAGAAGACACAATAACTTGGACATTGAATTCAAAGGTGAAATATTTCAACCACTCATGTCATAAGTTGTTCATGAATTCTACCTTGAAAGTTATTATTGTTTAATTGAATTTATCTCTAATCTTAATAGTTAGATATATGCCTGATAATTGTAGTTTCAATATTTGGAATTGACGAGGAACAGAGAGGTAAAGTAGATTTTGTACAATAATAGAATAAATATTCTATATTTAGAAAAAGAGATTTCCTACACTAATGTGACAACTAAAGTGATCAATTATGTTTAGTGAGTTTGACTGAGTTGAATTATAGATTGATATATGATGATTATTCAATTGGATATACTTATGTGTCTTGATAAAAGGCATTGATACATTAGATTAATTATTATTTTAACCGTGATAATTAATCATTGCATTATAAGTAAAATTCCTTATAAGTGAACTTTGAACCCTAGCATTTCATTATCTTGAATTGTTTTTGCTATTTAATTATCTTGCTTTCATTAGTTTAATAGTTAATTGTTTTCATAAATTATGGTTTTATTTAATTTCATCTTTTAGCTATGATTTGGAAACAACTTCTCTACCAGTTAAGGAGTAAGGCTATGTACTACTAGACCTTTCCAAATCCTGTCTATCAACGAGATTTCTACTGAGTGTTGTTGTTGTCATTATTGTCTTGGCTATGATTAATAAAATTTAGTCGTTATAGTCCTCGAACGATTGATACTCTAAATTACTCTATATTTTATAATTTGCTGTAATCAATTATATGCATTTACAAATATATCTAATTAAATTTTTTGATCATAAGAAGGAAGATTAAGGTAGGAAAATTAAGTTGAATCATGAAAAAGATATAAGGTGATACATGCGCCAATGTGCATTATAGGGCATACATTAGTGTCAAAATAATGTAAGCAAAAGTCGGGATATATAAGCAAACCGACACTTGTCTAAGTAGTGAGCCTGAAGCTGATCTAAAATAGAATAAAATACTATATGAAAACAAAAGCAAATCAATTTCAATGTCAAAAGGGTGTTTAGCATCATTCTTATCCTAGACCCTGACCTTATATAAACCCCACTTGAGCTTTTTCAACTGGTTGCTTGAGTTGAGTGGAAATTTGAATTGGGCATATATGTGTATCATAGTCGTTTGTGGTATTATGTGCTTAATATTGCAAGAATTGTATTGAATAATTAGACAATGCCAAGGTTGGTAGTTTGATGAACTTGTAGCATAAATTTTGTGAATTTGTAATGAAATGTTCATGCACTCAATTGGTTTTTGTTCTGAAGTGTGGCTCTAAGATTGAAGATGAAGGCTAATAGGAAAAGATTTTGATACGTAAAATATAGACGTATTAGTAATTTCCCAAGAAGAGCATATTTTTGATTTATTAAGGAAATAAAGATATTTGGTTGCATGCTAACATATACATCACTTGAAGAAAATGCTAAGCTAGTAAAAGAAGGAAATTCTTTAGTTGGAAAGGGAAATTGTCAAATTTTTGGTGGAAAAATTAATTAATCTAGCTTATATTTGACAAGGTATAACCTTTGTGGTTAGTAGAGTGAGTCAGTACATGCATTGCCTATTTGGAATATCTTCATACAGCTTATCACATTCTAAGATATTTAAAAGTAACTTTTATTGAGGGTCGTTACTATAGAATAAAAAGTAAAAGAGGTATACAAGCTTGTACAAATGTAGATTAGGTTGGTTTAATTAAAAATAAGAAGTCAACCTTTAGGTGTTATACTAGGGTGTGAGGAAATTCAGTTACTTAAAAGATCAAGAAGCAATAAATTGTAGCAAGAATTAGAAAAGAAGTCGATTTTCACTTCTTAACAAATAGAACGTTTGGATTGATTTGGATAAAAAGGTGTTGGAATAACTAAAAAATACTTATCTATTTACAATGAAGTTATACTATGATAATAACTCTTGGTATCATTTATAATTCAGTCAATAAGTATTTTATAAAAGAAAAAATTAAAAGGGATTGATTTACATAACATAGGTTCTTATCAAAGAAGGAGGAGGAGGTTGAGATATCAAAATAAGAGAAGAAAATAAGGGAGACGGATTAAAGTTAAGAGATGTATTTATAAAAGGGAAAATAAATATGACTTGATATTAGATTCAACCAATAAATGTTATCCCTTGTAATCGAATGAGAGGTAGTTGAGATGAATTAAAGGATGGGATGTTAACATGGAAAATAGTTACTTCAAATTTGACATATCATGCAATACGTATAAAATTAGAAGATAAATCTAGACATAGATGGCCATAATGAGAAATTGATAGACCAAGATAAATATAACATTTTATTAAAACATTTCTTAGATTATATGGTCATAATCTAAGAAATGGATAAACACCATAATAAAAAAAATTTGTAGGATCATGATATTTGGATTTTGAACATATAAACAAAGAAATGGTGATGTATTTTTTAGAGCAAGATTTGTCATTCTGGCTATGACTACTAGTATTAAGCCTTGTCCTATTATTTAATAAACAAAATATGATGATAGTGATTGATTTAAAGTAATAAACTAAATAAATATACACAATTAACTAACTAGAACTAATATTAAACTAAGAAACAATCAATAATAAGATTAATACCTAGATAACGAATCCCCCTAGGACTTCTCATGCAAACATGACTTCATACGTTAATACAATCTAAATTTCATTGCAATGTGAAAATTGTTTAATTATGCTAATATCTTTCTAAAGATTATAATCAACTAACTATAAGTTGATTAATTGAAATCTTTTTCCAATTAAATCCCTAAAATTACATTAATTGATTTATAAATTTCTCTATTAGATATGACGCTAATATGAAAGATTTATATCAACCTAGATCTTTAGGATTGTATGTAACTATTTTTGATTATGCTATAACAATTCATATAAAGAATTTTCCAATCTCAAATGCATGAAATCAAATATGAATTAGTATACCAACATATATCAATTTAAGAATGGTAAAGAACACACAATCAAAATGTCAAAAAAAACTAAAGAATACCTTGAATTAAATGAAGTCAAACTATAAAATCCATCCCAAGGTTCATTATATCTAGGCACCATAAAGTTTTAATTCCTAAACATGGAAGACATAGCACTAAGACTAAAGGAACAACAAAAAACTAAAAGAAACATAATGAAGTCCCTTTTAATCCTTACGAATTCCACTTTATATTTATGAAAATCCTCTTAAAATGTGTGCTCTTGCTTGTTATTTGCTTTCTCTACTACTCTAGGAAATCCAATTATACCTCTTTAACTTCTCTCTTGTTCCGTCCTTTAGTTATACCTTTTATAGTTTGAAATTCAAACTTTGGGTGGAATATTGACAAGTATACATTCATGCACCAGGTTGTGTACTTAGAAAACACACAATCTTGAATCTGAAGTAAATACACAAGGGCCTAAAATGTTAACATAGGATCATGAGCATATAAAATTTGGTGTGTACCTCTTAAACATAAGGGTATAATATATGGAATCAATCAACATGCCTCAAACTCTTCAAACACAATCATGTAAGCTTAAAGTTCATTTTCATAAATTGGTCAAATATCTTCAAATCATTCTAAACTTGTCATAATTAATTCCTTTTGCTCAAAATAAATGAATTATGACCTAAAAAATATGAATGAATTAAGTACCAAAAATATTTAAAATGCTTAAATAAATAAGTGAAATTCACTAAATATAAACTTAAAAATATGAAAAATTAAGCTCCTATCACATTCTATTAATGAGAGAAACATAGGTATTAAAAGCATACCTAATATTTTAAATTAAGTGAACTATATGATAATAGAGTCAAACAAGTTTGAATAATGTGACGAATCTTTCATTCACTAATTCCATTTTGTTAATAGGTATATGGACAAGCAATTCAATGAATGAGACCATTTAAAGTAAATAATTTGTTCAAGTGTTGATATTCACGACCCTAATCTAAATAGAATAATTTAATAAGGGTATGAAATTGTTTTGTAACCATATTTTTGATATTAAAAAAGATCTCATAGACATTAATTTTATTTTTAAGAAATAAAATCCATATGAATTGTGTAAAATCATTAATAAATATAAGAAAATATTTGAAACCAACACTAAAAGGAACAAGGGATGGTCCTCAAACATTATAATAAATTATTTCAAGAGTTGAAGAAGTATGGTGTTCAAAAATATCCATAGGTATTTTTGATAACTTTCCCATTAATGAGTGACATGGAGAAGAGGACACCTTCTTAGACATAGGCAAATTATTTTCTTAAACAATTTTAGATACTGGGTGTGTTTGAGGATGACTAAGCTTGAAATATCAAGCTTTATAAGGTGCAGACTCAACCAATAAGAGAGGTGGAGATTGGAAATTGATGGAAATCGATATAAGCCTTGTTCATTGACTCTTTTCAGGAGTTCCTACCTTATTATATGATTCTTTATAAGAAAGAAAAATGGACGAAATTCAAAAAAGCAATTATTGTCAATCTAAAATTTTTAATGAAAATTAAAGGCTGAGAGATTTGAGGAATATGCAGAAAAGTATTAGTAGGTGAGAGAATAGAAGAATAACCATGATGTGGCCTTTACCATTAGCCATGATTAACTGATTATTATCACCATATTGCTGAGGAAGATTGAGAGCACTAATTTCTAGTGATATAGGTCGCGGTAGTAGTGTAACCTAATTCTGAATAGGATAAATAGAAGATGGTTGGCTATAATATGGAGTCATTATTGGAGAAATATAGGGTTGTTGATAATTGGTATTTGTTTGGGGAGCATCTGATCTAAAAGTTAGAAAAAGCTATGACTAAATTGTTGATAATGTCATTTATATACATTAGTAGTATAATTGGTGAAGGCACAAATTTGATAGGCTGGTTTTTTACAACGTCTATTTTGCCAAGATGAATGAAAATTATTAGGAGAGAAAGAGGTATTAATTGGTGCCCGTGGTGATGGATATTGTGGCTAGGTTGGTGTAGGAAGCAGGAATGAGTTATATGCAATATTGGCCAAATAAGCTCAAATAAGGAGCTCTTATTCAACAACTCATAGGCAACAAGATAATTGCGAAGATCATTGAATCTAATATAGATATATCATAGATCAAGACTAGCTATGATTTCACGAAATTCAGATACAATATTTTGAAACTCGATGGCATTGAACTCAACTTATATCAACAGTTTTCCTCCAACCAGTTATTATCTGCAAGAAATTTCATTTTGAGAAGATATTTGGGTGATAGAAAGATCACTCTTTTTAAGCTTTTTGAGTTTAATATTATTCATTTACAGTTGTTTGGTTTGGGAGTAAGCTCCAAAAGTGGCAAATAAAGTAGTCAAAACATTTTGGGAAAACAACACTGAGAAAGACTTCATCATTTAAGAAGGAAAGAAGCCATAAAAGCATTATTTGGTATTTACGAAACCATTCTTGATAGGTTGGATCTTCAATGGAATAAGAAGGTAGAGGAGCATCATTGTGTAGAACTGTTTAACAAAGAGATGGTTTGGTATCATCAACAAATCCTATTAAATTCTAGAGGTTTAACAAGGGAAACAACCAAGAAATTTCTAAAGTTTAATTTGATAGTAAAATTGAGTTAAGCTGAAATAGTAAGGTTGGATGATAGGGGGGAAAAAATGAAGAAGGTGATTTGTGTATTTAATTATTTATATTGGAAGTCTTTCAACTCTCATATCATGTAAAAATTTCAAGAATGATATTGATTTTGTTAATGTCTTTTAAACACATTCTTTATAAGTTTATTATATATAAAAGGTAGATAAAGATAATAGAATAAATATAGAAAATGTATAATATATAGAGATAATTATAATCTGTAATAAAAATAAGAAATATACAACAAATAAGGACAGAAATTTAATATGAAAATTATCTAATTCAACTTTATTATCTTTTATGTTTTAAGTTGATAGAACAAAAATATTTTCTTAAAAATTAAATAGTTAAACATGAGATGTATTGGACTTACCATGAATAATATCTCTTATGAATTTATCAAGCATAAAAGAACTAGTAAATAAATATGTAAATACAATAATTTATCAACAACTGATTAATTACGAAAAAAGCTAGACTTTTTAATTAATTATAATTTAGCTATCTGACTCATCTGAAAAAGTAGGCAAGACAAATATTATATATCCTTGCTTCATATTTGATTTAAGGTTTTCCTCATACTTCTATTTCTACGAATAAACCGTAGACAATCTACAAGTGGTCTTACAGGCAGAAAAGTCGATATCCATGTCAATATAATCCCCAAGAAATGGTCAGTACCATGTTTCTCCCTCTCTATCTCACAACGCTGAAACCAAAATTGACCCTTACAAATCAAGAGACCACAGTAGCTTATGCCTCTGCTTAGGCAAGAGACAACTGGGGCCAAAGGCTGACCTGGGAATCTACTGATGTGGGGGAGGAGCACATCTGCACATGGTTTACATGCCAAGTGTGTCTTAAGGCAGACGGTGGTGGGGATGGTCCAAAAGAGACGGTTTAGCCATGCACCGTTGTCTCTTCACCCCTTGTTCTCTTGTCCCCTCCTCCCACTCCGTTGCATGTCCCTCATGTTTCAAGTGGAAATACCCTTCATATGATATGATATCCACAAGCATATTTGAGAAAACGTTTTGTATATAAAAGGTGATGTATATCTAATTAAGAGATAAAATTTACTAATTTCAGTAAGCTTATGTTCTCTTGTTAGTAAGCTGAAAAGAAATCAGAATGGCAGGATTTCATTTCAATATTGCAATAAATCAGCTTTCCCATTTCCTCAATTATCAAGAAGAAAATATGTATCACCTTCCTGCCGCCATGGAATTAAGATGGCGAAAGTAAGACCATATCCGATCTTTGATTATCCATAGTCAGTCACCCTCTATTTTATAGCTTCTGAATAGCAAAAATCGCGGGTAATCTAGGGTTTTGGTTACGTCTTTTCTTGTGATGACGATGTATTATTTATCTCCGTAAATCATATCGTCATTTATAGCCACGTTCAATGGGAGCTAAGCTCACCAATGTTGGTGAATGAATAATGGGCATGAATAGATAGCTAGTGTTTCCGTCCAATAATTTCAAAAGGGAAAATGATATTATTATGATGATGCAGTGCACATATATCTTGGGATTCATAAGTTTGAGCTTTAATGTATGGTAACAGAGAGAATACGTGTACTGCTCTTGAAGAAGGTAGGATGAAGAGCTTACTACTAATTTAACCCCACTTTCTCATTACGTTATCCTCGATTTGTCTAAAAGCAATTGACCATTAGGTCCCTGAATTATAGGAAGGAATTGCCATATACCGTTTGATTACAGTCTCATTTCCAAGCTGCTGTTCTTATTATTATGGAAAAACAACCCATTTGGGTGGCTGGTATGCAAGCATGTGTGGAAGTTTGACTAGTCACCGCTGTTTCAGTTTTGGGAAAGGTTAAAACTACCATGCATATCCACATGACATACAACAAGGTCAACAAAAACAACAACTTTGTTGCAAGCCATGCAGCAGTAATTTCCAAGTGCAAGATGGGAGTTCTTCTATAGAACCACATGGAGTAGGACCCCAGCTTCAGATTTTCTCTCGTGACATACCTAAATATACATATTAATTTTACTTTACCTATTGAATAGACAGGAACATAATTTGTGTTTGTAGTTTGGACCTATTATGTAATAAATATTAATCATTATTATTACTATAAAAACCTTATTTTTATTATTTATAACCAATTACTAATTTATTGCATTCCCGTAACTCTAAATAACGTTAATGTCCTATAGTATTTACAATCAGCAGTCATTTTTTTGGTTCATGTAGCTCTAGTTAATATTAATGTCCTATAATATGTACCATTCACTGGCCACAAAATACTAGTACTGTTACGTAGATATATTTGAGATGAATTAATAGCCCTAGCAAAATTTATTTGTGATCCCTTGAATCCGAACCATTTGGAAATAAAAAGTATTAAATGACAAATAATTGATTTAATGTCTAATGAAGTATTGAAACATCCAAGTGTTTTTCTCTCTTCGACCGCTAATTACGTGTATAAGTTGCAACATACAAGAAACATATTGAAGCAACTTTATAGTTATCACTATCTATGTTCTCTATAATGTATACTCCTTCTAGTGTGGCCTTACAAACTACAGTGGATGGATTGAAAAGTGAGAAGAATGAGACAACGGTGGCCCTCGAATATCTTTAATTTCGTTTCGGGCTTCATCATCGAAACACAGCCATGTTCTCTTAAAGAACGTCATTCACTGTCATACAAAACCTGCATTAAATGCTCTTGTTGCTTCAAGCTCTACAAATACTTCTTTTGGAGTCCTAACTATGGACTCACCGAACGACACACCTATTAAGGTTATTCTTCATCTCGTTTACTGTACCATCAAGATCACCACATAACCTATCAATATGTCTCTCTTCCCAGTTCTTTCACTTCTCATATGCCTTTCCGTGCATGCATGCAATGCTCGATATCTAGGTCTCGTATTTGACAAGGAAACTAAAGCATCGGTATCCGCCAAGGTCAATACGATCATATATGTTTCATGATGCACATTTTTCCTTTTCAATATGCTATGGTCTTATAATTTGTTGGTGTGTCAAGTTGTCGATACTAACGGTGTTTTTGGAACCAGGACTTGGGTGAAAAGGTTCCCGACAAGACTTCACTTCCATCAGAGATCGTGCCTCCAAAATTGGCGGAGAATGGAGACCAAGGAGGACGAAAACCTAGCAGGGATGTCTTAAGCAACCTCGGAAATGTGATTGGTGCGAGCACGATGGAGATGAAAGTTGAGAAGGATTGTTTGAATGATCATGAGCAGAGCAGAATATTGGAAACGTCAGGTTAATTTCCGCCTCTTATTACCTCAAAAGCATCGCAAAATCATTAACAATTTAACGCATTTGTTACTTCCCTATACATAGACTAACCGTCATTGGGGAAGAAGGAGATCATATTGATTCTTCCTTTTTTTTTTTTCTTTTCTTTTTGGTAGTATGACTCTTTTGCAAGGAGGTTTTATGGAAGGAACGAAATAGCTTATTGATTTTCCATTTTCGTCAACTTGAAAGCTAAAATTCCAGAGATTCAATTTTAACCTCTTCTGACTTGTATATTATTAGGGATGCAATCTATTAATATTAATATATCACTGTCTAACTAGTGAGAGTTGTCCTATCTTATATTAATTAGTTCTTATGTGTACAAGTGCAAATTTCATAAAGAAATATGCCTGAACTTAAGTCTTAAGTAGTCTTGCAATTGTATATATTCTTGTTTAGGAACGAGTTGAACAGGTTTATTTGTTGCATTATCATTTGTTACTGTTGTTGCTAATGTTAGTAATACAGTACGTGCAGGAACTGAAGTTATCGTATCAAGATCTTATCCATACGAGACGCAACAGGCGGCTAAAGTAAAGGTAATCTAAATGTACAAAGGTATCTGAGAAACTATGTATACATGGAGTTGCATATATGGTAGTTAGGCAGTTATGATATTGGTGAGGCATCAATAACAATGGCCCATCTTTCCTGATCCTGTCCTTGACGCATGAATCATGGGAGCCATGAAAGATTGCTTTGAAGTAAAGGCAATAAATGGAACATGTAATTAATTTGTAATATATATAGTTCGTTGGTGTCGAAAACCATGCACTTGACTCTGTTCTATGCTTTTATCTTATAATATCATCTACCCAAATACGGTATCAAGCGGGCAATCGTGGACGAAATAAGTGTCCGCTTACATATTGTGATTAGTTAAGCATGAATTAAGCCTAAACGAAACAAGGAAATGGATGTTGAATAAGTGCTGATGAAAATATGATTTATGGTGATGATTTTGCAGGTAACCAAGAATCATGTACGGTCCATGCTAGGACTTGTTGGGGGTGATGTCCATGAAGCCGTAGAATCTATGGAAAATGAAACAACAGAGGATATAATAGAGATGGACTATGCACAACCTCATCGGAAACCACCTATCCACAATGAAAAAAATTAAAACATATATATCACAGAAGTTGTTTCTGTTCTCTTATTAGGGAAGATTCGATGAAATTGTTAAAAAGACATCCAGCTTGAGAAGGCACTATTTTGCACTGCTTGTGTCAATAATATAAGAACACAACTTATAGTGACATTGTTTATTATCCGAGTATATGAAGCTTTTAAGTATATTCTTCAATAACCAGTACTCCCATCATAATGTTACTTGGGCTTTCAGGGTGGCTTGGCTCTCCGCTTTTGCAAATCTTTTAGAAATATCAGAGTGCCTGGAAACCGTGAAGGGTTGAATAATTATCTTAATGTTGGGTATAAAGAGAGGATCAAATCAGTTCGCAGCCGTCAATAGATAATGACGCTATGATACAATCAAATATCCGACCATGCATGGTATACAGATAAGCGTATTCACTCTAGGCAGTTGGTTTCTGGATGATGATGAACATTTTCATCGAGTCGAAATATTCAAACTTGAGATACCCTGTTTACAACAGATCGCATAGAAGCCAAGTTTATGCTAGTCTTTGAAGTAGGCTAAGACGAACTCTCGTAAATGTCTCGCCTGGAAAACATGATGCCAAGCACAAATGATAAGAAACCAAAGATGTGTAACCAGTGCCTGAACCCCACGCAAAGCAACCAATCGAGGAAAAAATATAAAACCACCTCAATCCTAAATGAAAGGCAGCCTCATCAGGCCATCATTGCCAAATATGCTAAAGTTGACTGTGATGTGCAGCGCGATCATGAAAATGCTAGCAAATCAAAGGATCAGATTTTGTCACAGTAATGTATCATCCAATAATCACTTGATACAATTTCAACCTGGTATTTTCATGGCACGCGAAACTATTATTCCGTGCTCAAAATGGACAGGGAGAAGAGGAAAAATAAAAGGTGATAACAGCAGTCTTCCATTGTTAGGATGGAAAATTATGCCCCACAAAAGAAGTATTCTATGGCAATTTTGAACAGTAATATCAATAATCTATTAACAATAACTTATCGGAAATCTACAGCATAAACTCAATGCTCTGAAAGAAAATATGAAAACCTTAAATTTCTTCACTGAAGACTTCTAATTTGAAAAACCTGAGTACTTCACTGCATTATGCGTACGGATGTTCATTCAATGGAGTGGAAGCTTTCTTCTACATTTAACCAAAAGATGATACCCGTAAGTTATCATGTGCTGCTACAGCTCACAATAAAAGGTTTTACAAAGTTGATGAACTCTGAGGTCCTTATCCCCAGCTTCAGATCAACCTCTCCACCGCCCAACCAGAAGAAATCAGGACGAAGTTTTACGATTGCTTCATCCAAAATAACCTGCAAAAACTCCAATCAGTCGTTGTCCACCAGCAAAAACTACAGATACAAGAATGTTTATATATCTATAGCTGTCTGTACATGGTGGTCCATGGTCATGAATACATATGCACGGAAAAGTGCTTTTGCAGACATACTTGCGTCACTCTCCCGAGTAATATGAACTGCTCCTTTTGACATTCTTAAAATTTACAAACCAAGATGACCATTTCGTCAAAAACTACCCGTCCACCAAATTCAACATTTTTCGAACACATCAAGCCTCCACTGTGAAATGACATGCCTCCTATACGTACTTTTATGTCTCTCCCGAGTAACTGCCCTTTTTGACATTCTCAAAAGTTACACTCAAACCAAGAAGACTGTTTAGTCAAACTTCCTGTCCACCCAACTCTAACATTTTTTGAACACATCAAACCTCCACCTTCCAATCATCCAATGACATGTCTCCTGTACATCTGCACATGTAAAACCACGGCCAGACACAAATACGATTGCTGCTGAAATACCCAGCTAGTTCAATTGCCAACAAACTCTTTTTCAAGTGGCAGACTGGGAGAACATCATTGATCTTGACCATCAATATGTGGACCACATGATGTGACAGTATGACGGGCAAGATATTTGAAACAGAGGACCATTGACAGCTGGTATATGGTTGAAGATCTGGTTTTACTACAAAGGAACTACTCAAATAATAAAAGTGCTCTCCGTTCTCATCAAAATCCATCAGAATCCCACAACTAAATTGTGTATAACAACCAGCCACACCAGCACGCTCAGGACAGGGATAGTTATCTGCCTACTTACTTAACACTCAGGGACCAAGATGTTCAGACCGCATCAAGCAAGACAAGACATAGAAGTTGTACTGTCTGAGAAAAGCAATTTAATTGAAAGTGTACTGCAAAAGAAGTAGGCTTTACAAAAGAAGTATTTTTGAAAGCTGTGAGCTGAAACCACAGAAAAGCATACAAAATAATTGTTTCTATGCAAAGTCTGGTTCCCAGTTGAACCAGAGATTATCAACTACTTGGAGATCAGCACCATCTATGGTGAAGGTGGTGCTTACGAATACATCAAACTTGTTATCGAGAAATAGAGAAAGAGACATCAAACATGAACAAACTACAACTATTCATTGCATGCAGGCAAAGAAATGCTCATGATTGAATAGTGAGTCACAAAACAAAAGACAAGAGAAAACACTCACCAAAGAGCTATACAGAATAAATTTTTATAGAACATTAATGTACGTTCAACATATTGATAGCAAAGGTATTTACAGGAATGTCTGTCTTCATGCCAATAGATGTTACTGCATTATGCCCGTATCCAGTCAACTCTGCTGAAACCTCCTCAGGAGCAAGCCTCACTGCAGTTTAATAAGAGATTGATTTACTGAACATATTGGTTATGAAGGACACTGCCAAGCAGAGAATGCACAGACTGAAAAACAACTTGCTTCTTCAGTAGTGAAACAACAAAGTATGTTGAGTCAATCATATACAACTATTGAGTTCCCAACATTACACAGGAATTTAGCCATATGGATTGGATTAATTAATTAAAAAAGAAACAAAGACAGGTATTATTGCATCATTCTAGGCCAAAAAGTTATCAGAAATGACCTTGATTGTCACAAAAATTGTTTGTCAAGAGCGATAGGCTAATTTTTACTTTTGTTGAAAACTCATTTTTTTCTATGTACCCATGCATAAAATGTTTTTGTTGAGTGTGATTCCTTCCAAATTGAAATTTCACTTGTTATTACATAGAGCAAGCCTAGAAATCCTTCAGTTATATTTTGTTCGTATGCACATGAGAGCAAGATCAAGGAAAATTGTCAAGACATCTGACATGTTCCAATATTAAATTAAACCAACATTGACAACGCATAAGTCAGGTGCATATGTTTTGTTTCAATAGCAAGAAACAGATCTTTGTGAACCATGTCTATATACCAGGGACCACTATCGTTGTCAGTCAAATTAATCACAACTTGATTGTTGTACAAGCATTTCAATAGCAAGAGTCAGAAAAGTATAAAAAATCTCATATATATACTATATCAATTAGCACTCATACCATATGAGAGTAAACCACAGCCCAAAGATGATAAGAAACAGGGTTCAAATACTGAGAATTGCCTTAATGGATTAATTCATTCATTTTCTTGCATAGTATGTAAATTTTATGATATGTTAATGCAATTTAAGAGCCAGTATGGGAATGAAAGACAGGAGGCATGGTTAATCCAATCAATGTAAATGTGAAGCTTCACTTTAAGCTATTGTTAGAGTTAAAAAAAATGTAAGAGAATAGCAAATGTTATTAAAGTTTCACTTAAGTAGATCAGATGGCTTTCATGGGTATTGCAATCACCCACATTACTCCTTTAAATTAATAACATCAACATGTTTTAATACCTTTTGGCATCATGAGAATCGCATATATTGTCTCTTTAGTTTTCTTAACACATAAGTATATTCAGAAGGGATTTGCAGGATAGGAGAGTTCAAGAAAACATTCAATCCTTAAACTTTAGGCTAGGGCCCTATGTTACATATCTTATGGGAGAACCAATCCTAAAAGCTAACTTAAAGGGTGGGTGAGCTCATAAGCCTATAAACCCCACCAGTTTCTTTTATTATTAATGTGGGACAATTAGACCGTGACATCCCACCACGCTTCGTAGCCCAGGCATTGGCAGGTTGGCTATGCGCTAGACTTTTTCTAGCCCCAAGTGAACACTGCTATACTGACATCACCTCTCATGTAGCCCCGGGCTAGCTGTGCGTTAGACCTTTTCTAGTCCCGGGTGAACACTATAATGCCGGCGTCACCACCTGTGGGTGTGAGACGATGACTTGAAGGATTAGTGTTAGCTTTGATACTAATTGTTATAAATCTTATGGGAGAATCAACCCAAAAGCTAGCTTGAAGGATAGGAGAGCTCATAAGCCTATAAACCTCACATCAGTCTCTTTTATTACCGAAGTGGGACAATTAGACTGTAACACCCTAGAATGGTCCGATGCTTTATATAAGCTCCCTGACAAAAGAAGTGGACAAAAATCACGACTCCATCAACAAATTAGGGCAATGTGGTAAGGATTCAAGATCTTCTGGTTGAAAGTTGGTCAATGAACCAGTCAACCCACAAACTCGAGATTTTGAATTAGGACCAGAGATTTTTCTTTCGTTATTATACCAAAGACTGTACGCGGCTGAGGTAATTGATTTTCAAACTAAACAAGTAGATGCTTACAATTGAATTTCTTTTTGGCTATCTTGCCATTGTTGAGATCATACAGATAGTTTTTAACAGCTTCAGCATTGAATCGAGCAGTGTACTACGACAAAGCAGAAATGCCTGGATCAGGATCAGACATATGAATTATGTCAAAAGACAATACATTATAACAAAAGTCTGCACTGTTACCTGTATAACGACAACATAATACTTTGAGTTACTGCGGTCGCTACAGTCAATAACATAGGACGGTGCCTGAGTATTAACCTGGTGACAACAAATCAACCTCATTCACAAAAATATCATGCCTTTTAAACAATCTTATGATGTTCGTTAATAACTAAGCAGTTTTTTTTTTTTTGGAAGAAAAACTAAGCAGTTGTTGGCTATGCTATGTTTACAATAATTAGAATAATGACCGAAAAGTAATCACAGTTAAAGATGGCCCACCAAGACCATGCTTTTGCAGAGGTGATGGATGGAGGCAGCGTCAAGAATGTGGCGACGGGACTCGAGAGGGCAATCGTAGTAATCGGAGGCAACAGTTTTGAAGGCGAAATCAGAAACTCCGTTAGACCTCAGAATATGAGAGAGGCGAGCTTCGGTGTTGGTGTCACAGCGACGAGGAGCGGAGCCCGGAGGCAGAGACAGACAGAGCTCGAGGCTGAATATCCGGTTGAGGATTCGGGTTTGGACCCGCTCCAGCTCCGCTAGCTCCGCTTCCATTTTGCTTGGATTCGACGGTTGGTGTCCGTGCTTTTGGTTCAGTATTGCACTAACTGGTACGCTCCATCACCATCAACGCTTGCGGCCCAAATATGGTCAGTCCATCTCATCCGGGCCTAAATGTTTGGTATGGACTGCTTGACCCATTCGATGCATCGGAAACAAATATGTGTGGAGTGGAGTGCAGGAAAAGAAATGGAGAAAAGAGAATCAAAAGGCTAAAATTCAAACGCAGAGACTTGGACGGTTGGACCTCGTTGGTTTTTAAAGATTAGCTAATGGACTTTTTGGAAGTCATTTGTGAAAATTGACTAAACGCCTAGGCATCGCTAAAATCTTAACCAAAGCTATTATTGAATTGGTATGACTCGCTGCCTCATTTGGAAATTTAAACCCTAACCGGAAACAGCCGCCCACAGCTTAGGCCTTTTGAACTGAACATCTTCATTCTGTAAGGAAAAGTACGGTGCTCATCCTCCAATCACCGCAAACCGCGTGGATTATGTTAACCACCATACCTTCCAGAAATGTTGACCGTTGAAAAGCTACTTCCATAAAAACCCCCACCCCTCCGCACCAATTCTAAAGATCTAAACCTTCCACTTCTTGACTAACAATGCATAAGAGTACTTCCGGTTCAACTCTAGGCCCTGGTGGTCTAGACCTTGCCCAGTCCTTTTTCCGCTCCATCAACAGTACGGCCCCTTCTTCTCCTTCCAGGCGCAACACCAAAATCTCCGTCATCGGCGCCGGCAACGTAGGCACGGCCATTGCCCAGACCATCCTCACCCAAGACTTGGTCGACGTCCTCGCCCTCGTCGATGCTAAGCCCGACAAGCTCCGTGGCGAGATGCTCGACCTCCAGCACGCCGCTGCTTTTCTCCCTCGCACTAAAATCCTCGCCTCTACCGACTACTCTGTCACCACCGGCTCCGATCTCTGCATCGTCACCGCCGGCGCTCGTCAGATTCCGGGAGAGTCTAGGTTGAACTTGTTGCAGAGGAATGTGACTCTGTTTGAGAGCATCATACCTCCGCTTGCAAGGCACTCTCCTGATACCATTCTTTTGATCGTTTCTAATCCAGTCGATATCTTGACGTACGTCTCGTGGAAGCTTTCTGGGTTTTCTCCTCATCGGGTCATCGGGTCGGGCACGAACTTGGACAGCTCCAGGTTTCGGTTCTTGATCGCGGATCATCTTGACGTTAACGCCCAGGACGTGCAGGTGAGATCGTCGCTTTAGTTTGTCTTTTTAAAAGTAGAACATACTGACATGTTCGAGCAACATTGTATATAGATAATTCCTTTGCAAAGTTGAAACTAATGTGGTTTCTGGAAATTTCTCAAGGCTTACATAGTTGGCGAACATGGAGATAGCTCGGTGGCATTATGGTCTAGTATAAGTGTTGGGGGAGTTCCGATACTGAGCTTCTTAGAAAGAGAGCAGATTCCATATGAGAAGGAGACACTTGAGAACATCCACAGAGCTGTGGTGGAGAGTGCATACGAAGTGATTAATCTCAAAGGCTACACATCCTGGGCTATAGGGTACTCGGCCGCTAGTTTGGCTAGGTCCATACTGCGAGACCAGAGGAAGATCCACCCTGTTTCGGTGCTGGCGAGAGGGTTCTATGACATTGAGGATGGGGATGTGTTCCTGAGTTTGCCCGCGCAGCTGGGTAGGGGTGGAGTCTTGGGAGTGACAAATGTGCATTTGACGGAAGAGGAGGCAGAGAAGCTTAGAGACTCGGCCAAGACCCTTCACCATCTACAAACCCAGCTGGGAATTTGAGACTTGTTTTTCTAAAGAGCATATTTTATTAGTAGTATTTGTGGTGTGCTTTCGATGTATTTCCTATGCAATAAATAGTTTTTAGAAAAATATAAAATGAGGATTAACAAACTCATAAATAATATTTTATTTAGTATACATTATCCTACACGTGTTAGTTTTTAATTAAACACCAAAAGAAAATTGATTAAATGAAAATCATACAGATCAAAAACAATAAAAACCTACTAACGCTACGATGATCCTGACCACTCATTATCACACCTTCAATCTTGCAAAACATTAACATCAAGACGGAGTGCGTATTATCACCAAAACTTTTAGATCTAGCAAACTTTTACTTTCTAATAATCATAGAATATTAGTATTATTATTAATACAACTGCATCATTAATTAACGTAACATTACCTTGTGATATCAATCAAAAAGCTTGTTCGTTAAAGTAAACATCGGTATCTTATTTAAAAGATTAGTTGGACTAATAATGACAAAGATATGTCTTCGGTCACGCTTTGGTTTTTATCTCAACATTTTAAATAAAATCTTGAGTACATAGGTATCAAAGAAGAAAACTATTTATCGATAAATTTCTTTCCATTTCCTTTTATCAGTGATTTATAAGTTAAGAAAATTGTCCATTTGTGCTTGAGAAATGGGCCTGTAAAGGATTTCACATATTCCTTTACGATGAAATTTTTTTGGCTTGCATGTCCCTGACTCACATTGGACTTGTAACATCCCATCATTAATGAGAAGGGTAATTTGGTAAATTGGAATGGGTTGAGCGAGAGCAAATAGATTTCGGCATGAACATGCATCACATAGCCTCTATAACTATAGGAATGGTAATTTTTGCATATGCATATGTTGGTACATGCATTCATGACATTTCCCGGCACGTGGGTCTAAATGAAATTTTATGTGATTTATGGGATTGTTGTGTAGGAAAAATTGATTTGAAATAGGTTATGTGTGTTTTATATTTTTAGTGAATTTCTGGAATTTTTCCTGAAATTTTTCGGGAAAAATTTCTGGACCGGAAAAATCGTCAAGCGGCGGACTGACTGGTTAATGGGTATACTAATTTGGAATTTGCGTTAGGAGCTATTGGATTTGGTGAGTTAAAGATTAATGTGGGTTAGGATAAGAGATTAAATAGGATTATTGGATGTAAATGATTAAATAGGATTATAAGGGGTTTTATCTTTTCTCCATTAAGCCAAGTGTCCCCCCTTCATTTATGAGATTTGTCTTTTTCCTCCATGAAATTTTCGACACTCTTCCTTGGTTATACTTAAAGGAATTGGCTTGGAAAGCTTAAGTTCTTCATTCACCCGTAGCTTCCTCCATTTCCTTCCTCCTTTGAAACTTCCTCCTTCATATCCCCTACAAGAAGCCTTCCTTGGTTCCTTAAGTGCTTCTCCTTTAGTCACCCTCCAGACCAAGTTCAAGCTTTAAAGTTATGAGGTTGGTGATGAGCTGTAGGTGTTGGTGAGGAGTGTAAAATTGTAGTGATTTGAAGATTTAAGGAAGTAAAGTTTGAAGGTTACGTAGGTAAGTACTTATGTTTGTATTCTTTCTTTAGTAGGTAGAAGCATTTAATTGTGTTTCTTGGTGCATTAATTTCATCTTGAAGCTTGTGTATAAATTGTATGGGTGTAAGTGTATGCTTGTGTGAGGAAAATGGTAGAGTAGTGAAAGAATATGATCTTAGTGTTTTAATGAAGTATATAATGTTAGATGAGTTGAGTTAAAGTCAGAAAATTGTGTATGGTGTATACTGCCCAGGTTGTGTTTTTATTGTTCAAGTATTTGTCTTGATGAGTTATGGCTGATCTCCCGGGTAAAAGGGGGTGTTTAGTGATGTGGTATTGAAGGTTTCATGCAAGAAGTAGGATTTGGTGTGAAATCTGGAAAATAGAACTTGTATGTGTTTCAGTGATTTGCTTGTAACTTTTGATGTGGTTATTATATTGAGTTGGGGTTTGTTTTAGATGAAACTAGAGAGATAAGGCTAGAATTTCTAAGAAGGAAGTTCTGCCTAATTATGGTTGGAAGAGCTGTGGAATCAGCCCGGAAGTGTGAAATGTGTATGCTGGATGAACAGTACCCGAATTTTGGTTTCATCTTGATGACCTGAATCTTTGGTAATTTTTCTAGGATAAAGAAGAGCGATTTTGAGAAATTGGTATTACTGAAAGTTGTAGAGGATTGTCATAGCTTTCTAATGGTATATTTTATGCGAATTTTAGGTGTAAGGACTGAAAGATATAAATTTGTGAAGTTGTGTTATGGTTTAGACTTTAGGCTGATTTCATAAGGTTAAACAGGTCAGACAC
>JANITW010000236.1:59091891-59111106 GCA_027564335.1 Erythroxylum williamsii | reverse complement strand
AATCATCAGGGCACGAAAAACAAGCCACCAAAGCTGGAAACGAAAGAAGTGAGAGAGCAGAGGAAGGCAAGGGCGGATAAGAAAAAAAAAGAGTGAGAAAATGGAAAAAAATGAAGCAAACTTACCCAGGTCGGAGAGAAAACCCTAGGTCGTCTGTGCACACGACAAAACGTGATGAAAGTTAGAAACGGAAATATAAAACCACGAATATAAATAGCTGAGAGAGCAGAGGAAGGCAAGGGTGAACAGGAAAAAGAAAGAGAGAAAAAGTGGGAAAAAATGAACCAAACTTACCCAGGTCGGAGAGAAAATCGTGGGCCGTCTGTACACATGATAAAATGTGAACGAAAGTAACAAATGGAAATATAAAACCACGGCAATAAACAGCTGCAGACTTACCAATTGTCAGGGCATGAAGAAAAAGAAGCGACCAAAGCTGGAAACGAAAGAAGTGAGAGAGCAGAGGAAGGCAAGGGCGGAGGGGAAAAATAAAGAGAGAGAAAGTTTTGCATAAAAGAAGACAACATTCAATGAACAGATATAAGCCGTCGCAAGGACAGATTGCGTGGTTGCCCGAGGACACAACATTCAATGAACAAGATAAGCTGTCAGATTAAATACATGGGCGGGATGGATTGCGTGGTCGTCTCACGACACAACATTCAATGAACAAGATAAGTCGTCAGATTGAATGGACGGCCGGGATGCACTGCTTGGTCGACTCACGACACAACATTCAATAAACAAGATAAGCCATCTGATTAAATGGAGGGGTGGGATGCATTGCGTGGTCGTCCATCCCAACTCGCTCTTAGTATATATACTTAATAATGAAGCATCCTTTTTCAGATTTTTCTCCCCTAGATCTAGGTGCTCCAAGTTTGTTAAGAACATGACAAATGTCGTTATATGCAAGTCTACACTATGTCTTCTTTATTTGAGGCATGATTTTTCTCCCCTGAATGTAGGTGCTGACCAAGAAGGAAAACTGCCCAAAGCTGGAAACGAAAGAAGTGAGAGAGCAGAGGAAGGCAAGGGCGGACAAGAAAAACAAAGAGAGAGAAAATGGGAAAAAATGAAACAAACTTACCCAGGCCAGAGAGAAAACCGTAAGCCGTCTGTGCACACGATAAAACGTGAACAAAAGTAACAAACGAAAAACAGCTACAGACTTACCAATCATCAGGGCACGAAAAACAAGTGACCAAAGCTGGAAACGAAAGAAGTGAGAGAGCAGAGGAAGGCAAGGGCAAACAGGAAAAACAAAGAGAGAGAAAATGGAAAAAATGAAGCAAACTTACCCAGGCCGGAGAGAAAACCCTAGGCTATCTGTGCACACGACAAAACGTGAACGAAAGTTAGAAACGGAAATATAAAACCACAGCAATAAACAGCTGAGAGAGCAAAGGAAGGCAAGGGCGAACAGGAAAAAGAAAGAGAGACAAAATGGGAAAAAATGAACCAAACTTACCCAGGCCAGAGAGAAAATCGTAGGCCATCTATGCACACGATAAAACGTGAATGAAAGTAACAAACAGAAATATAAAACCACAGCAATAAACAGCTGCAGACTTACTAATCGTCAGGGCACGAAGAAAAAGAAGCGACCAAAGCTGGAAACAAAAGAAGTGAGAGAGCAGAGGAAGGCAAGGGCGGAGGGGAAAAACAAGGAGAGAGAAAGTTTTGCGTAAGAGAAGACAACATTCAATGAACAGATATAAGCCGTCGTAAGGACATGGATTGTGTGGTCGCCCGAGGACAAAACATTCAATGAACAAGATAAGCCGTCAGATTAAATGCACGGACGGGATGGATTGTGTGGTCGCCTCACGACACAACATTCAATGAACAAGATAAGCCGTCAGATTGAATGGACGGCCAGGATGCATTGCGTGGTCGTCTCATGACACAATATTCAATAAACAAGATAAGCCGTCAGATTAAATGGCGGGGTGGGATGCATTGCGTGATCGTCCATCCCAACTCGCTCTTAGTATATATACTTAATGAATAGGAGCCAAGTATGGAAGGACCACCAACACTAACCTCGCATGCCCAACACCAACACTTGACAATAGTGAAGAGAAGACTTAAATCATTAAAAAAGCAATCGTTGAGAAGAATCAACCCTCAAGGGTAAAAAAGATGGAAATTTTGCGAGAAACGATTTGCTTGTTTCGCTCTTGTGATATTTATAGTTAAAACCCAATTTATAATAAAAATAATTTTACTGTTTTATTAAATAAAACTACAATTAGAAATAATTTATTATTAATATGTAAATACAAATTGAATACATAATTATATCACATCATACTACAAGAAATACAGCATTTACCGACGGAATATTCCGTCGGTAAAGGTGGTAGTTCCGTTGGGTACCAAACATGCCGACGACATTTTTTGTCGGTCAAAATCGTCGGTAAAACGGCCGTAGGTAATATATACCGACGACCATAACCGTCGGTGAATTAACGACTCAACAAAGTCTTTTTTCGACGGAATATTTGGCATCAGCAAAATTTGTAATAGAAATTTTAAAAATTTCTGTCGGTGAATTACGACGAGATATACATAACATGACCGACGGCTGTAACCGTCGATGTTTTAACGACATAAATTTCCAACGAAATATTTGGCGTCGTTAAAATCTATAACAAAAATTTTAAAAATATCCGTCGGTGAATTACGACGGGATACATAACGTCACCGACAGTATACTGGCCATCGGTGAAATATAACAATGGTAAAGGATGTCGTTAACCGTCTGTAAATTGTATGTTATACCGACGGTATTACATTATCCATCGGTGAAATCTATTTGATATCGCCGACGATATACCAATTTTTATTGGTAATTTGTCTTGGTTTCACCGTTTTGTCCGTCGGTAATTAGTTTGTAGACATTTGTTAACTAGTCTGTTAATATGCAAGAGTTTTCACCAATCTGTTATATATATATATTTTGTGTTATCAGAAGATTAAATATATATGATTAAAAGAATTTAAATTGATTCAAAATTGATAATAAACACATTAAGGTGTACATAAATTCTTATGTTTGTGATTGAAACATAATGAGTTAGACCATCTATCGTCATCGCGGGAGGTCATCGTTAAGCTTTCCCTTCAACTGTTCCATCTCCTCTCTAATAATGGCAATCAGGTCCGTTTGCGCTTTAATTTGCTCCGTCTGCGCTCTCATTTGCTTCGTCAATGTTTGCACTGTAGCCCAAAGCTCGATGACTTCGTTGTTGTTCGCTGGCCTAGTAGATGCAGCTGTACTAGATATGGAAGATTGCGAATAGCATGTGTTCTCATATGAACCTAGGCCGAATATCCTGCCACGACGGTCCCTACCACCCACCGCTTGAAGATACTTTTGAGTCTCATCTACAGGTTCTTCCTCCTGAGACTGCCGATGAAGAGTTTATTGTAATTGGTCCTATAAGGAAACAATGTTTACATTATAAGGAAGGGATCATTATTAAGACATTGAAAAAAGGATCAAGTTGACATACATTCATTTCTCTACATCGGTGGTGATGAAAGTGACTCCGTCATGCTTCTTGGTGTGAGTGTGCAAAAACAATTGAACTGGTGTAGGCTTGATGCCCAATGTCTTTTCCTACATGAAAAACCTAAATTGTTACATGTGAACTACTATTCAAAAAAATTTCGGCAGAGTTTCCTCTATTTGTATGATATTTGCCCTCTATTGAACAAAGAAAATAACTCACCACAGCCATTAATGGCACCAGACACATATACTATTATCATTATCTATAATACAACCAAGCAAAATAGTTACAACATAAGTGTAAAGTTGAGATAATTACAAGTCTATCTGCATGCTCCTGGTGCTTTATGGATCCTCCCGTATGAATGGGAAGACTCTCTCTACCCGAACCTCCACGTCTGTTGGTCGAGTTACGCCCTGAGATGGACATAACTGTAGGTGATGCCTAATACTCCAGCCAACGACTCCAAATTGCCTCCGAAATATAACGAGGTCGTGCACCAGCCTTGTGTAACGCATTAATTAAGTCGCGATAACGTGTACAAGCTTTCTTCTCCCATAATTTATATATGCTCACGTCCCAACAAGACTCCCAAAAGAATTCTTTCTGAATGAAGAAGAAAAAAAAACTATTATATATAATGTTATACTATTTATCTAATTACACTATATAGATTAATATAAAGTGAATAAATATTTATTGTACCTCAAACTCCTGAAAGTAAAATTGTTTTGTAGGCTCAGATATATTCTTCCACGCATAACCCTCAGGTTCAATCCTTTCCTTAAATGTGAAAGTCATATGTCTGGAAGTCATTCCAGACGGAACCAGCCTAAAATAAAGAGTAACTGGAGTCTAGAAAAGAATTGAAAACCTAAGGCTTATAGTAAAGGAAATAAAGATTAATGTTATTTTACTTACTGATCATTGACAATTGTGATATGCTTCCTCCCATCATCTCCGACTGATCCAGGCTGACGGACGTCTCCATCCACCAAAGAGGTATTGGATGATATATGAGTTGGCGAAGGAGATGGTGTAGCATGAGGAGCAGGAGGTGATGGCTCATCTGAAGGAGTTGGGTGTGTAGGAGGAGTAACTAAGTCAGTGCGAGTACCAGATTGTGACCATCCACCTTCACAATAAGCTCCTCCGAACATCCATCTAAACCGTGGCCGCATAACCTCGCGCTGTCTCTTTGGTCCCATATTGTTACCTGAAATATAATGTTTGTCGAATTCTCTACTAATATAATAATTTGAATGCAATATTTTACACTATATATGTGTGTGTGTGTGTGTGTGTGTGTGCGAAAGGAAACAAGGCAATGGAATTGAATGTCAACAAGTTGTTAACGACAACAAATCAATGTCAACAATCATATAATTATGCATTGTATTACAAATTCATAAGGATACATCCTGAAATCAACTTGTAAGCTTAGTCTGATAATGTATTGCATGATATAATTATTATGTTTGATCCCGTGTGACTTAGAAATCTGTAAAAGTAAATGAGTCCCTGATGTCTGGATTCCCTAGAAGTGTCCTGGCATGTTCAAAAGAAGCTTTGGAAACAGTCAGACTTCTTCCATCAGGTGTAAGATTTGGAACACCTTCATTCAATAACTTTTCAGCTATATCTATACTTCTATGGGAAATAGTGAATGAGTCGCCGCTCGTTGTATGAAAGAGGAATTCTTCCGATGAACTACGAGGAGGGGGAACAAATTGACCTAACAATGTCAAGAACCTTTATTAACTTTTCATATCGTGCGATCATACTGTGATAAAGAAACCAAAATTGGAGATGAATGCATACGTGATTGCCCAGGCCTAGAATGAGGAATTGACAATTTCTTACTTGTGGGTTAAGTTCTTCTTCAACATTTTCACAATTTGTCTCAAAGGAATAACCGGCCCCATCAAATACCATTTAAAATATTTCCTCTACATCCAACCTCCCCTTCATACTCATTTAAGTTGGCAGACGTTTGTGTTTCATTCCCCCTTGAGCTGCTAGAAATCAACGGCTCGCCAAGTCGTGTCCACTCAAAATAATTGGGGACAAACCCTTTTCTCAGTAAATGCAACTTAACTACATCAGTAGTAAGGTAACATTTGTGTTTGCACTTCCTACATGGGCATCTGATCTTTTGTCCATCCATATATGCTGGCTGAGAACTTGCATAATGAATAAAACTGTCAACTCCGTCAACAAATTCAGGATTAATGAAGCCATCAAGGGTTAATCATCTATACATCCAAGATCTATCCCAGAAACTCATATCTGTAAAACTGTTAATTTAAAGCAGAGCATCCATGGTTAGTATCATTCATGTATGCCACATATGACAAGGTATGTAACATAAGTCTTCTGATCCAACATCGGAAGTTCAAATTCTAACCCTTAGGCTCCAAGTATTATTCTCCTATAAGCCTCCCGAGAGCTCCATAAATCCATACATTGGTAAATGTCTATAGGTTCATATCAAATATATTTAAACTGAATATATGACATATATTTTTGTAATCATATATGTCATAAAACATATTCTTAAAAGTTTGATATTTAATGGATTATAAATATGTACTATTACCTAATTACTATAAGAACTAAACAAGACCGAATCATTTAAGATAGCATCTTGGCAATAATGAATTAACATAATTTAGGTAATTTGATCAATCACAACAGTCAATGGAAAGTCAACCTCGTCCTACATAAATCCATACATAACCAAAGTTCATACGACAAAGAAGATAGGTACACATCGTGCGAGGCATATCAATTAAAAACACAGGAAGTTCAAGGAATTGATAATCAACTATTTGTTTGGAGATGGTAAAACACAAACAAAGTAAGAAGTAGGAGAACAATAAGAGGCATAAGCAAAAGATCACAAGCCACTAATTAAATTTGCAAAATTTAAATGAGAATCAGACATGGCAAGTTAGTGGTAGATTGAATGCATAAGAGTGAGGTGGTAGAAGAGGTAAAGGAAGAGGAAAGGTTTCGAGGCCTTCAAATTATATATAACACTAAATTATAATATTGTATATTTTCTAACTTTAACTAATAATCAATAAACAACATAATCATATACACCGACCTAAAAAGTGGATACAAGTAATCCATTCCTAAAAAGTCATGAAAGAAATATTGCTTCCATGGTTTTATTCAATTATTGTTTATTAGGTGATAGTACTGAAAAACTGCTTTCCTGGTCCAATAGGTGTTCCTTATTCATTTTCGTCCTGCAATGTGTTAGGATATGCAAAGCCAACAGCTGTTTAACTGGTTTTATTATTTAGGACTCTTAGCTTCTTTTTATTAATATATTCATATAATGATATTATGATAGTCATTAGAATTTCTTGATTGTCATATGACGTTGTTGATAGGTAAAATGCAAAATCCTGTTGCAAAATTGAACTTCAAAGCATATCCTTGTTAAAATTGTAATGTTGATGTTATGTACTTTAATTGCAGTGTTGGATGATTTTAAAGCGTTCAAGTTATTTAAATGGAATCTATTTCTAAGTTTTCTATAATGGTAAAGAGCAATGATTTGAAAATACACCAAGCAAATGAACATCACATTACATATGTCATACATAATTGGTTGCTATCAAAATTAATTACAACAAACACTCAGTGCCAAGATATACTTCTGACAAGACAAGGCATAATCCAAAGTTGCTCCAAACAATTCGATACATGATAGCATAATGGACATTAAATTCAGAAAATATGAAATACCTGTCAAAAGAAACAAAAGAAAATTTGCGTTTTAATTTTGAAGAATGAATTTGCCTTTTGTTTGAAACACCATATGGAATGAATGGATAGAATTCAATTCCATAAACTCAACTGATATTGCTCAATAACAATTTTTGTAGAATTCATGAAATTATAAATGAATCATATATTACTCAGAAGTTTGGAACATAGCATGAGTACTCAAATTGAACACTTCCTTCATCTCTGGTTTAGGGAATTTGAACAGCTAATTTAGATCCAACCACAAAACACAGAAAAGGCATACACAATATGGAACCAAAAACTACAACAGATGTTGGCAACTAACACATTTCTCACTTATTTAGCATACAACCAAATCCCCAAAACAGATCAGTCTACAAACCAGTTCATATCATCCCCTCTGAAATTCGTGAACCATCAAAACACAGAAAATTAAATAAATCTCCCAACAAGATCCTTCTTCCCGTAAGCAAAAGCAAGAAACTTGAAACCCCATAGATGAAGGAAACTCAAAAACCCTGTGGGCATGCATGAACAAAAAGTGGGTCTCCGGTCAACGAGAGCATGTAATAATCGAGTGAAAGAGCGACATTTTTCCAGCATAAAATAAAATACTTACTTCACTGTCGAGACGAGACGAACGTGTTGGGGAAGATGGGCAGCGTGTGAGAGAGAAGCTGCAAGACTTAACAATCGAGAGAGAGATCTGATTTCGTGAGGGAGAAGGGTGGAGATCCAGACGAACAGAGACACCAGGGGAGAGACGCGGGAGTGGGGTAAAAACAAAAAAGGAGAAACAACTGAGTTTTGTTTTTGGAGAAAGGGAAAAACGTATTTGTCTTCCGATTATTATTATTAATGTTATTATTGTTATTATATTTGTTATAATAATAATAATAATAATAATAATGATTATAATAATAATAAGGTTAATGATGATAATGATAATAATAATAATAATAATTATTATTATTATTATTATTGTTATAATTATTACTATAATTATTATTATTATCATTACCATCATTGTTATTGTTATTGTTGTTGTTGTTATTATTATTATTATTATTATTATTATTATTATTATTATTATACTTATTGTTATTATTATTATTATTATTATTATTATTATTATTATTATTATTATTATTCTTGTTATTATTGTAATTATTATTAATTATTATACTTATTCTTATTATTATTATTATACATGCATAAATTGATATTTGATAAATGAGTGCATATAAACAATAATTAAAGAAATAAGACAATGCAATGGTCATGTTCTAAATGCTAATCAATAAGTAATTTCATATCCTGTTGAAGTTCTTTTCTATCTGCTTTTACGGAATTGTAAATGTATAATGTTTGATCTAATAAAATGCGTGCATTTATTAATAATTGAGAACACTGATGTTGTTTGGCTAATTCTATATGGTCCTGATATAATTGAATAAACTTCTTTTGTTCATTTTCAATTTCTAAATAAAATTTTATTCTTTGCTTAAGATGATTGCGATAGTCAAAATAAGCCATTAATATTAAGCAATAAGAGTGGATAATTTTAATACAAGAGAGGTACGTAATAAAATTATTTCTTTTATACATTCATCTATAAACGGAATTAATTCTGCTGCTTGATTCTGCATAGTTCTTGCGGTCTCGATAATTTGTTGTGCTTCTTCATAAAGTGGATGAGTAGTAGGTTTTTGAAACTTCGGGTCATTACAGATATCATGAGCTTTTTTATTTCGGGCAATAGTTTTAATTTTTAATGCTTCATAGTGAGCTTGCTGGGCATCTAACTCTTTAATCTGGTGCTTGAGATCATGCTTATAATCAAAATATGATAATGCCATGCTGAAATAATCAAAATCTAGTTAGTCGTGAGAATACTTTATAGAGAATGATGATAATTTGAATAGTTTTAAGTATGGAAATTATAATGATGCAACAGATTTTATGTATAATAGCAATGATTAATAAAAAGAGTACTATAATAAATTGACAAAAAGGATTCATAAACAAACTCTAACCTGGTGCTTCTCGGATATCGCTTAAACGTCAAAGGCAGACTTGAACGCGAAGAGAGAATTTAAGAAAGAGAGAGTTTATGTAATTCTTGATGTGTCTAAGGCAGACACTCAAGCCGTCTATTTATACATGAGAAGAAGAATAAAAAGGACAGACATAAAGAAAAGATAAAGACATAAAACTGACATAAAGAAAAAGTAAAGGAAAATAAAGTAAAGTAAGATGCTAAAGAAGACATCTTACAAGACATAAAGAAAAAGATTCGAAAAAGAAAAGACAACTATGTACAGATGGACGGTCTTTAGAAAAAGACCTACATTGGATGCTTTGATGCTTTGTCCACTTCTACCGACAGATTATTCTTCAATAATGACGAGATCGTCGTCTGGATTACTGTTGGCCTTTGGTGCTTTTGATGATGATGGACAGTGCTTACAATGATGCGTAGGATACTCCTGAATTTGCTTGCATATTGCTTCTTTCCATGCTTGACTCAGATCTTGAAAATATTTTGATAAATCATCAAATGGTGCTCGGAATCTTTGTACGACTTGTAGTTCATTGGATAATATTGGATTCTTATATGCTGAGGTCATAAGAATCTGATTTCCTCGATAATTAATCTTAACTGTTGATTCGGCAGTAATCCTGGTACATTGAGTATATACTCCTTCGAGACAATTAAGATTGAACTTGTTGATCAAATCCCAATTGAACTCATATTGTGGTGCTTCATCAATAGGTGGGTATTGCAGATTACTAACTCCAATTTGGAGAAAAATAATCCGTGGTGCTTTAATGGCTACATGTATTGCTTCTTCTGCTTCTGCTGCTTCAAAGATTGGATAACTACTATATACTTTGATATAGAGTTCCCTTTCTTTTGCAAAACGATCCTTATATTGCTTGATGGCATTAACTAACCCGGAGGGAAAGTCTGCTAGTAATTTCAAATCTTGAATATAAATAGTATCTGCTAGTCCACTTTGAAATAGTAGATATGTTGTCAAAGGTTCTGCTCCTAGAAATATGACTGCTTTGGGGCCATACCTGCCGCGATTCTGTGGATAATACTGAAATTGTTTCATTTCTTCATTCCATTGATTGAGTGCTTGAAAACAGTCGACAAACATTTCTGAAGTCAACAGTTTGGATTCTTCATGTAATGCTTTGGATGGAATGGAATTGATCCTTTCCATATCTATTGATTTTCCCAAGGGAGTCATTTTTGATATTGGTGGTGCTGGTGCTTGAAGAACTGCTTTATATTGAGGTCGTAATGTTGGATGCTGAAATTCTTGATAAGATTTTTCAGCTTCTGCTTTTGTGGAGAAACTTTTATGAATGATGCTGCTTTTGCCAGTAATATGAATGGCTGCTTTGTGCCATTGATCATAAATACCTGCAAATGGTCCATTGTAAATAACATAATGCTTTGATTCTTGCTGATCAGCGATCTTCTGTGGTATTACTGATGATACTGAAAGAGAAGGTTTCACCATAAGGGAAACTGATGCTTTAGGTATTATAGAAGAAGTGGCTGGAACAATTATTGGTGTTTGTGGTTCTTTGGTAAGAACTGGTAATTTAGGAGTGTCTGGTACTAGTATTTTGGTGGAAGTTGTAGTAGTTTGTTCCTTTTGTTCCTTAGGTTTGAACATAAGGAGAGTTTGCTTGAGTCTTTCCAGATCTTTGGTAATGGTTTCAGTCTGAACTTGAATATTCATACTTTGAATTTGTAGTTCAGTCAATTCTGCTTCCTTTAATGCAATGGTAGTTTCAAGTTGTGCTATTAATCCTTCCATTCTCTGGTTAATATATCTGCAAGAAAATTATTAGCAGATTTAATATAATGAATATCAAATTGATACTGACCTAATTCCAGTTGCCATCGAATGAGCCTTCCTTGATTATAATTAGTGCTTGTAGTCAATTGATACTTAGTGAATCCACATAAATACTGAGAATCAGTATGTATGGTGAATTTCACTGGTAATAAATCAATGCGCCATTTTCTCAATGTCTTGAGACAGGCTAATGCTTCTTTTTCATGAATGGGATAATTTAATTCCAAGGAATTAAATGTTCCATTTATGTACTTGCAAAGATAGTGCTTTTTGTGCTTAGGCGGTTTTGCCAGAAGGCATCCTGCCCATGTATCGATGCTTGCGTCCAGCTGGACTAGTAATTGATCATTCGTCTGGTAATTATAGAGTTTAGGAAGATCCTTACAGAGAGTTTTTAGTCGTTGAACTGCTTCAGTGTCGGCGATTGTCCATTGCCATTGATGATTAGTGCTGCATTTTTTCTGTAAAAGTCTCCTTTCTTTGGCTAAATCTTTCAAAAATCCTTGATCAGATATATAATTTAATAATCCTAAAAATTGTTGCACTTGTCGTCTATTTGACAATTGATTAGGAAATTCTTGTAATTTATGTAAAATATTAGGTTGTAATTGTAAATAATCTTGATGATTAAATTTTATTCCTAAATACTCAATAGTCTGCTGAGCTATTTTGGCTTTCCTTTAACTTAATATTAATCCTTTATCTTTACAACGTTGTAATACAATTTTTACTTTCTTCAAATGATCTAATTTATCCTGATTGGAATAAATAATAATATCATCTATATAAACGAAAGTAAAGTCTTCTAATCCTGTTAGATTGTTATCCATAAAACGTTGATAAATACTATGTGCTTGTTTTAAACCGAATGGTAATACATTCCATTGATAATGTTTTTGAGGAGGGCAAGTGAATGCTGTTAATGCTTTTGTGTTTTCATGAAGTCTTAATTGCCAATATCCGTACTTGGCATCTAATGTTGTAAACCAAATATTACCTTTTAATTTGTTAACAATATAATCTTTTCTGGGTAATTTATAGGCATCTCCTATTGTTGCTTCATTTAATTTTCGATAATTAATAACCATTCTTCATTTTCCTCTTTTCTTTTCAGCTGAATTATTAACGTAAAAAGCTGGGACTTGTGCTAGGAATAATTAATCCTTTTTCTAATAATTCTTTACATTCGTGTGTAAATTCTTTTACATCTAAGGGAGTGTATGGAATATTGTTTTTGATATTAACTTCCTGAAGAGGATCTTTTAATTTGATTTCTATGAGTTCTGTATTATGGTTCTTTTGCGGATCTAAGGGATTTTCACTGCATACTTGATCTAGAAGTGTATCAACTTCTAATTGTATGGATGTATTGTTGAGTAGATAAAAATGTAGAATATTAAGTTTTTCATTTAGTAGTTGTAATTTTTTATAATAAGCATTATGATAGATAGGTATCCTTAATATGATTGACTTTTGATTAATTTCTTTTATAAAAGGTGTTCTGAGTGTAATATAATGTAAATATTGACAGAAATGATTATATAATTTGAGAAAATTATTTCCAATAATAAGGGGTAATCCTGATTCTTTTTGATAAATAGAAGGGATTATAAATGTATATTTTTCAATAATGATAGTATTATAATAACTAACATACTAGATGGAATTAAAACTTCCATCGGCAATTTTTACTTGTAATGGTTTATTTAATTTGTGCCATTTTAATTGGAGTTGTCTAGATGCTATACAAATAGTATCTCCTGTATCTATATATGCATTAATGGTGGTATTAATTTTCAGAACTAGTACTTGAATAAATGTTGAATTGGAATTCTGTGTCTGATTCAGAGGATTGATTGCTTGATTCATGTAAATTGTTTTCTGACTGATAAATGTATAAAGAGGTATCTGTATCATAATCAGATTCAATGGGTTCTAATTGATGATTGAGAGCTGAATATAACATCTGGATTTTTTGGTTATATTGCTTGTCTTTTCGTTTCGGGCATTCATTTGCATAATGTCCTTCTTCTTTGCATAACCAACATTTACAATCTTTTTTCTTTTGAGGACAATATTTTTGTTTTTATTTATTTCGAGGATTATACTTATATTTTCTAAAATACTTAGGAAATTTTTTAGGTTGATAAGCTGAGGGTTGATATCTTTTCCATCTATATCTCTTATAATATTTCTTTCTATATCTAGGGTTAAAGTTTTTTCGTATATGTTTACGTTTATATTTATGTTGATAGTTTTGTGTACATCCATATTGTTGGGGTACATCTGCATTTTGGTCACAACATAATTTTAAGTGTTGATGTTTTAATGTTTGTTTTAATTTAGATTCTAAACAAAATTCTATTAATAAATCTCTTATAATTAATATGGCTCCACCTAGATTATGAGCAATTTGATGTTTTTCTATTTTATCATGAAATTGTTGTTGTACTTTTATATTAAAAGGGTATGGTAGTTTTTGAATAAATACATGAATGTACATTTCTTGTTCCACTCGGGGTAATTTATAATAATGTTTTTGAAATTCACATATAAAAGTATCTAAATAGTATATATCACAAAGCTGGATATTATTTAAATTTCTAAGTGCTTTTATTCTATTTTCATTATCTCTTGTTGCTTTATGAAAAATGACATCTTGTCCAAAAAATTCTTTATATATTTCATCTCCAATTACTTCAAAGGTATCCGCATCTTGTATTTTATTAATATAATGAGGTGTACTTTGTAATGCTTGAGCATTTTCTAGAAGAAAATTTTGCACATTTCCTAAAGTTTTATATACTATAAAGTTCCATAATGAATCTTTGTTATCCGGTCTATCTCCAAAAGGTTTTTCTATTTGAATTATTAATTGTAATCGATGATACCATTCATAAAATAAATCTTCGGCATTTGTAGTACAATCTAGGTTTATATTCGGAAGGATATTTTCAAATTTTTTATCCTTTATAATAATAACCTTGTTTATTGAGAAATTCATCTCGATTTTCGGGAATCCATGAATAATTTGTTGGTTGAAATTCCTTTTTTGGCTTATCGCCTGTGAGTTTTCCTTTTAATTTTAATTCTTGAGTATTACTACTTTCGGGTTTTTCATCTCTATCCATATAAATTTCTTCTTCTGATTCATAGCCAAGGATAATTTCATCTTTATGATCATTAGGAACTACTGGATACAATTGATTATTGTCTAAAGGAGTGAGATGTAATTTTTTAATTAATTATGTTACTTTGACTAATTGTGATTGTATATTCTTTTCAATATCTTCTATAGGTTGCTCTGTCATTTAAGTTCGTTTTCTTGGTATTTTTGTAATTCGAATCTCTGATACCATTTTTTGGGGCAGATCTTTTTGTCTGATTTGTTCGTTTGTTTGTACTAATTTCTCGTTTGTATGTTGGATTAACTTTAATATTTCTATTTGAGTTTGTATTATAGCTTCTAATTTTTGTTCTAATAATTCTTGCGCTTGTGCTATCGTATCTAATTGTTGAGTTAAATTATTGAATGTAGTCATAGCTTTTGAATCAAATAGGTAGATAATGTAGAAATTTGATTCTGAATTTCATCTAATTGGCTATTTTGATTTGGCTCGGTTATTCTAATTGGTCCTTCAATGTATATAGGTCGTTGATGTCTAACTGATGATGATCGAAGAAGATGAATAGTAGTAGATGCTGATTCAGAAAAAGAATGTCTTCTTTCGAGTAATGGTGGTTGATAAAAAGGTTGTTGTATTGCTAGAAGAGGTTGTATTTTTGGTTGAATTTTTATTCCTACTTTTGCTACTTCTTGAAACAGTTGATCTAAATAAATTTGTTCAGTATGTTTAAAATCGATACTATGATGAGAATTTGTTAAGGCATAACTAATTTGATATGTTAGGGAAAAGGGGTATTGTCCTTGGGTCGTAAGATTATTTCGATAAAATTTATAAGCTATGGTAATGGATTTATCTAATTCTGATGATATTAAAGGAATGCCTAATTTTAGTCTGGTATTGAATTTTATTTTACCATATTGTAATTTTCCATTCATCATTCCTAATACTTGATCATTGAGGTTGTTCATTCGTTCATCTAATATTGCCATTCTTATTGGAGTATCAATTCCTTCTTGGAAAGTGGATTTTAATAGAATTTGTATTGTTGACAAATGAATATATCCGATTTTCTTTCGTTTAGATTTAGGTAATAATTGTAATTGTCGATTAATTTGATCAAGGTCTATTAAACTAATTCTTAAATTTCCATTACATTGATCAATTCTAATAGGAGTCTCTTGAATTATTTTTCCAAAATACATCAAATTTATTCTATTAAAAATTTGTTTTAATGTTGATTTATGAATATCTTGTCCTTTCTTAAGATCTAGTTGAGCTTTAGCTATTTGTTTTTGTTTTTCTTGATTAATTAAAGTGGAAACTTTAAAAGTTCCCAATGATTCTGTTAATTCTAAATTATCTACATCTAATATTGTAGAAGATTGTGAAGTCATAATGTATGATAGCATCGATGATCGTTACGAATAGCTTCTAATTGTACTAATTGAGTAATATATATTTGATATAATCTTTGTACTATTGATAAATGTTCTGTATATGGTCTTCTTCCAATTCGATTAATACCAACAAAGGTTAAATAATTAATACGTTCTTCATTATAGTTAATATGATCCTGATAACGATTAATAGCTTGTTGGGTATATTGTATTTGTTCGTCTAAATCTAAACAAATGGGACAAGTCATTTACTCTAGATCGTAATTAATGTCTTCATCTACATTGTCAAAATCTGCGCAAGTTAACTATATATTTTCCATTTCTTCATCAGATTGAGGTAGATTATGTTCAGTACAATACATATTATCTATATCGTTTTGAATAATAGCTAATCTTTCTAATTCTTCTTCGGTTTCTTCCTCAGAGTCATCAGACTCGGCATGAGGAGAGAAATCAAATATAATATCGTCGTCATCTATTTGTACTATATAAGCTATATTAGTATTTAATTGAAAAATAGTTCTCCATAAATAATCTAAAGTCATTTCTATATAATAACGACTAATATCAAAGAAAAATAAAATCATGTGAGATGGAATAGTCATAATACTAAGAAATAAAAATAGAAATAGTGGTTGTAGATAAAAGATAAAACATGCATAAATTGATAATTGATAAATGAGTGCATATAAACAATAATTAAAGAAATATGATAAATGAAAAGTCATATTAATCAATGAGTAATGTCATGTCATGCTAAAGTTCTTTTCTATCTGCTTTCACTGAGTTATAAATGTATAATGTTTGATCTAGTAAAATGAGTGCATTGATTAATAATTGAGAACACTGATTGTGTTGAGCTAATTCTATATGTTCCTTGTATAATTGAATAAACTTCTTTTGTTCATTTTCGATTTGTAAATAAAATTTTATTCTTTGCTTAAGATTGTTGCGATAGTCAAAATAAGCCATTGTATTAATCAATATTAGTCAATAAGGATAGAAAGTTTGGATACATAATATTTGTGAATGGATACGATTTCCTGAATACTTTCATCTAAAAACTGAATCAATTCAGCTGCTTCCTTCATCATTATGGCTGCGGTCTTAATAATATTTTGAGCGTCGTCATATAATGGATGAGTAGGTGGAACTTGATACTTTGGGTCTTGAGAAATATCATGTGCTTTTTTGTTGCGGGCTATATATTTGATTTTTAAATCTTCATAGTGTGCTTGCTGAACATCTAACTTTTTAATCTGGTTCTTGAGTGCATGCTTATAGTGAAAGTATGATAATGCCATGCTGCAATAATCAAACTCTAATGAATCGTGAGAATAATTTATAGATAATGATGATAAACTGCATAGTTTGAAGTATGGAAATAATAATGATACAAAAAATTTTATGTATAATAGCAATGAGTAATAAAAATAATACTATAATAAATTGACAAAAAGGATTCATAAACCAACTCTAACCTGATGCTTCTCGGTAATCGCTTAAACGTCAAAGGCAGACTGAGATGCGAAGAGAGAATTTCAGAGAGAGATAGTTTATGTAATTCTTGATGTGTCTAAGGTAGACACTCAAGCCGTCTATTTATACATGAGAAGAAGAATAAAAAGGACAGACATAAAAGAAAAGATAAAGACGTAAAAGTGACATAAAGAAAAGTAAGATGCTAAAGAAGACATCTTACAAGACATAAAAAAAAGTAAGATGCTAAAGAAGACATCTTACAAGACATAAAGAAAAAGATTCTAATGAAGAAAAGACAACTATGTACGGATGGACGGTCTTTAGAAAAAGACCTACATTGGATGCTTTGATGCTTTGTCCATGTTTACCGACGGATTATTCTTCAATGATGACTAGGTCGTCATCTGTGGTACTGTTGGCATCTGGTGCTTTTGATGCTGATGGACAATACCTACAACGATGAGTAGGATACTCCTGGATTTGCTTGCATATTGCTTCTTTCCATGCTTGACTCAAATCTTGAAAATATTCGGATAAATCGTCAAATGGTGCTCAGAATCTTTGTACTACTTGTAGCTCATTGGATAATATCGGATTCTTATATGCTGAGGTCATAAGAATCTGATTTCCGCGATAATTAATCTTAACTGTTGATTCTGCTGTAATCCTAGTATATTGAGTATATACGCCTTCGAGACAATTAAGATTGAACTTGTTGATTAAATCCCAATTGAACTTGTATTGTGGTGCTTCATCAATAGGTGGGTATTGAAGATTTTTAACTCCAATTTGGAGAAAAATAATCCGTGGTGCTTTAATGGCTGCATGAATTGCTTCTTCTGCTTCGGCTGCTTCAAAGATCGGATAACTACTATAGACTTTGATATAGAGTTCCCGTTCTTTTGCGAAACGATCCTTATATTGCTTGATGGCATTAACTAACCCGGAGGGAAAGTCTGCTAGTAATTTCAAATCTTGAATGTAAATAGTATCTGCTAGTCCACTCTGAAATAGTAGATATGTTGCCAAAGGTTCTGCTCCTGGAAATATGACTGCTTTTGATCTATACCTGCCACGATTTTGTGGATAATACTGAAATTTTTTCATTTCATCATTCCATTGATTGAGTGCTTGAAAACAGTCGACAAACATTTCTGATGTCAACAGTTTGGATTCTTCATGTAATGCTTTGGATGAAACGGAATTGATCCTTTCCATATCTATTGATTTTCCCAAAGAAGTCATCTTTGAGACTGGTGGTGCTGGTGCTTGAAGAACTGCTTTATACTGAGGTCTTAATGATGGATGCTGAAATTCTTGATAAGATTTTTTAGCTTCTGCTTTGGTGGAGAAATTTTTATGAATTATGCTGCTTTTGCCAATAATGTGAATGGCTGCTTTATGCCATTGATCATAAATACCTGCAAAAGGTCCATTGTAAATAACATAATGCTTTGATTCTTGCTGATCAGCGATCTTCTGTAGTATTACGAATGATACTGAAAGAGAAGGTTTCACCGTAAGTGAAACTGATGCTTTAGGTATGATAGAAGAAGTGGCTGGAACAATTGTTGGTGTTGATGGTTCTTTGGTCATGACTGGTATTTGAGGAAGAATTTCTGGTACTGGTATTTTGGTGGGAGTTGTAGTAGTTTGTTTTGTAGTATTTTGCTCCTTAGGTTTGAACATAAGGAGAGTTTGTTAAAGTCTTTCCAGATCTTTTGTAATGGCTTCAGTCTGAACTTGGATATTCATGCTTGAATTTGTAGTTCAGTCAATTCTGCTTCCTTTAATGCAATGGTAGTTTCAAGTTGTGCTATTAGTCCTTCCATTATCTGCTTAATATATCTGCAAGAAAATTATTAGCAGATTTAATATAATGAATATCAAATTGATACTGACCTAATTCGAGCTGCCATCGGATGAGTCGTCCTTGATTATAATTAGTGCTTGTAGTAAATTGATACTTAGTGAATCCACATAAATACTGAGAATCAGTATGTATGGTGAATTTCACTGGTAATAAATCAATGCGCCATTT
>JANITW010000236.1:58940548-58968671 GCA_027564335.1 Erythroxylum williamsii | reverse complement strand
AACTAGGTTACTCACCTGTAACTTCCGAGCTACTGCCTGGAAGTCCCAGCAATATCCGTGGATTGTCGATCCAACGGTGCCTCTATAATAACACAAATAAATTCACATCACTATATGCTCAATTAATCAAGTTCACTAATGCACATGTCTCAATTCACAATTATATGATGCATGATCATGATTTTTCCAGCGCTCTACTTCAATTCCGCTATCTCTCACTTCACAACTGCAATTCACTATTCACTAATTCTATCTCATTCATTAAGTTCTCAATTTAAACTCTAATTGCTCAAAACACAACTCTTAAGTCAAGTCATTACTGAAATTGGCTCTCTTTCGATAATCGCTATCTCACTAAAATTATAATGAGATTATAATTATGAGATTCATATTGCATTTATATATTATCCCTTGCTTTTAGTCATTGTTGTATTAAGGTTGGACATTAATAGAACGTTAAAAAAACTAGCACACATTGTGTTTTTCTTTATGAGGGAAGTAGTCAATCTTATAGGCTAAAGTATGGAGATATTTAAACAAACGTATGGGTGTTTATTAAAGAACAAGTTTACTAAACATACGTAATATGATAAATCCATTTGGAATATTAATTGTATATCTATGGATTTCTCGTTACGATGATTGTATAAGTAATCATTTGACTTGAGATCACTAAAGCATCTTGTATAAGGATTGATATCTTTCGATAATACTTGTAACCTATTTAATCGTAGATCGATCAATTGGTAGTCATTGGAAGTAGCATGACTATATGGAGTTAATTGTGTGATCAACATAAGATTCATTACCTTAAAATAAGTAGGAAGAATGTTTCATTATTCTTGATTAGTATTGATTTAGGAAATCTTTGGCCAAGGTAGAATGACATTTTGTAAATAGTTTATAATTTTCATTACTTAAATCGATAACTGATAGAGGAAAACTAATATAATTAGACTGAAAATAGAGTAGACATTAATTCCATGCTCTATGTCTAATCAAAACATTTTATGATGAAAGAATTGAATTATACGAAAAAAAAATCATATACAGAAAGATTAGTCAAAACTACTTTGATATTCCTAAATATGAAAATAGTCATGATGCGTTGCTAGACATCAATCTTGATATATTATTATAAATTTTTTATTGGAGAATTAAAAATAAATTAAAATAAGTTTTAATTTATCTAATTCTAATTATAAATTAAAATTATGATTTATAATCATTGTCAATATATTTGAAAACCTAATGAGTTTCACATATGGAATGGGTTGATGAGAGTGAGGTTATTTTAACGAAGTTAGACTTGATTGTAAAATTTGAGAAACTTTATAATTAAATATGAGATATTTAATTAATAATGATCAATATGAGATATTGAATCTTATTCGGGCATAATTGGTATTTAATTAGAATTATTTTTAATTCTAATTAAAGTTATAATTGAAATTAGAATTTAATTTCAATTAAATTATTAAAATGTTCAAAGATTATTATAAATAGGCTTAAGCTGTATGAAGCTAGCACTTCTTGCTTAACTCTCTCTGTAAGTGTTGTTGACCTATTCTGTGAATATCGTTACAAGCCAGGCACTTGTGCAGCTACAGTAGTTGAAATGGATCGATTTTGAAAACGATTTAAAGAATATAGCAAGATAAAAGATCAAGTTTCGAAATAAGATACGAATTATGATTCGTGCTTTGTTATGATTTACGTATTAATCATTTTACAGAATTAAAAAAATATCAATTTTTGAGAGACCAATTTGGGAATTCCACTGCAGTTGGGATCATCCCAACCCAGTTTTCCAACACAAGCAACTATGTGATATCATGTAATATTGGTCATATATTATTCTATAAGGCTGGTTGAGGAGACATGTGAATATAGTAATATCATCTGAGCTTCGCTACCAGACAACCATTTCGTTACTCAAAACACAAAATTTCTTAGAGAAACATATCATCGGGACAAGCAGGAAGGAGTGAAAATTTTCCATGGGATCGTTGGACAAAACACACAGGAAGAGATCAAAAAGTTCATTAACAACAATCAAGTAACTACCTTCCTGTTCATAACTTCTATGGTTGCTCGCCATGTTTTGAAAATCGGACCAAACCGGCCGGTTCGATCAGTGACCGGTCGACTATCCGGTTCAGTTTACTCTTAAAAATCGGTTCCCAATTGAACCAGTAAGAATCGGTCAATTGACCGGTCCGACCACTGATTTAATAATATTTTTATTTTTATTTTTTATATTATTTGGTATATTTTATTTTTTAATATTATTAATATTATATATAATTAAATATAATTATTGCATAATTATGACGTTACACCGGTCGAACCGATCAAACCGGTGACTAATAAAGCCTCTGGTTCAATGTCCGGTCCGGATTTCAAAACACTGATTGGTCGTAAACTACATTGGACTTAGGTCTTGTTGAACTTTCCGTCTCGGAGTGTAGAGGCTTAAGCAGCGAGATTTTTCTCTTGATGAGTTATTAACTGGTGATTTTTTTTTAACTTATTAAATTTTGACAAAAACGTTATGATCTAATCTAATTCTTTTGCTAATTATTAAATTTTTTTGTTAAGAGAAGATTGATGTAGTTTATATATAATTAAAACATGTCGTATTCAAGTTTTCTTCACTTAGTTTGCTTATTTATACAGTACCCACCCTGGAGCGTACAAAGAGTGATACAGAACAAGGGTGCAAGCAGGCTTTAGTTGAACAGTTAGGCCCTAACAAGTGTAATGCTGACCTTCCTGAGTGAGGTAGCCTAACGTTTGTTAGGGCCTAATCCCTGAGACTCAGGACTCCTCTATTCTATAGTGCACACATTCCTATTTTTTGGAAACAGATCTTCTGTGAACGTGTTCATACTTTATGTTATATCATTTCATCAATACATTTGTGTGGGGTTCAAAAAAAATATGTTAAAAAGCCCATATAAGGAGGATGTTGGAGGAAGGGAAAATCAATTCATAAATGAATAGAAAGTAGAAAGTAAAATCTAGGGTTATTCATAAAAAAGGATTTTGAGAAGAACAAAACATAAAAGGAAAAAAGAAAGGAAGTCTATTTTTCTTTTATGCAACTGCACTTTAGTTCTGCATAAAGGGAAAGATACACTTCTTTTTCATTTATTCTTCACAAAACTGCAAATAAATATGATAATAAACTTGCTAGACAATGGCTAATAAAAGTCTCAGGATAGAGCAACTGAGAGAGCAGAGAAAGGTACCATGCAGGAAACAAAAAGCAATAGCAGACAATTTAGGGATGCTTACAAATAATAGAGCAGGAGGCTCTACCCTACCTGTAAACACAAAAGTAAGCTATTCAATTGTACGTTAAAAAAAAGGAAACTTTCTCAGCCTTTCATTGTAGTCTTAGCAAGTGGCAAGAATGTGAACAAGCAGATGCCAATCCTCCGATAGCCCTCTCCACCCTGCATGACAGGATCAACAGAAGGGAAAATTGAGACCCACCAAGTCAAAATATTCTCAAATTTTTTCGTCTACATCGAACCACGTATGAACCCCTGTTTATATCCACATTTCACGATAAATAATAGTTGGAACAAATCGAAAAGGCTGTTGGTTGGACCCCCCAACGACTGCGAAAAAAGTAGTATTACAGCTTACAATAGTATGACGATAGTTGAAATGACGCTTTCAAGAAGACTATGCACCTGATCTGTTAAGATGCTTCTGAGGATTCCAAAAGGTCTTCATTGAACTCGCCAAATATATCTGGACATCCTTCCCAGTTTCTCTGCTTTCGAGCCTCCCAATATCCTCCCACATATCTGAAAGTTCCACCATCTTTTTGGAACCACCTGGGCTTCCATCCATATTCTTGCAACTTTCTTGACTGCATGAAACACGATGATGAACACAAAGAAATCATAATAACCTCTTTGACCAACTAAATTTCAAAATCAAAATTACCAAAGTAATAATAATAATAATTAAAATACCACTCTTTGCCTCTTCTCCAAGCGTTGTTTCTCTGCATTTGCCTTCTCATATTCCCCATTCTCCAGATGCCGCTGGTCTGGTCTAAGCCTAGAATCTGTGGGTGGGAGCTTCTCCTTCATCCGTGATCAAATACCCGGAATCAGAAACAACTATAAAAACCAATTAGAGATGCATAAGAGGAAATGGAAATATGCATATTGAAAAGACTGATACAACACGTAATCTCTACCTGCAGTCCTGGCGTTAATTCGTTCAGCGTGATTGCAAAATCTGTTAAGTTGTAGCGGGTGAGATTAGGAGGTGGCTTGGTACTTTTCCAAAGCAAATTGGGATTGGATGAAGAAACGTTATTGCTTGATTTGCCAGTCCCATCACCATTAGTATAATAGTACATGCTTTCATCCCACTTCCCGAATAGTGTAGCCACTTTATTGCCCAATACATCTTCAATAAACCCATTAACCTACATAGATGTAGAAGACGTTTCATGAATGGGGAACATAGGCTGCGTTCTATCTCAAAAGGTCACCTAATATTAGGCTGCAAAATATAAAAACGTAGTTATCTCAATCAATAACCTGGTGAAGATTTCTGTCGAGAATTGTTTGCTCCTTGAATTTCAGTTTGCATGAATAGTCTCGATTTCCACGTATATGCATAATCCCATGATGATCGCAATAAAGTTTACCAAGGATAAGATTGTAAATGGTCGTTGTAACCTAATGAATAAACCAAACCTTTGTTAGTCTACATGTATGATAGCAACTTTAGAAAGGATACAAACATCATTAATGTGCATACCTTGCTCCATTGAAATATTTCTCCGTCATCAAACTCTAGAGTTAGAATTCCAACAGGGTCAACCTGAATTGATCGCCCCCAAAATTTAGAGCGAACGTTGCTGTCACCCCAGAATCTCCAACCTCTTCCTTCACAGTGGCAGGCAACAATTGTTGGGTGATGACTAACCTGTTTCAATGCATCAGAATCTTGAAATTATATTGTTTTTTTTTTTTTTTTGCTTCTTTTTATTTTTAACAACTATCTAGAGGTATCAAGTCATAACTTTCTAGAAGGCTATACATTTTCTTTAAAAAGAAACCATTTGCTAAAGGATGTCTGACCTTGACAAAGCTTTGATTATGAGACCATCTTTACTATAAATGCTTAATAATTGTAGCCATGAATACCCAAGTTGAACACTCACCTTCTCAGAGAAAAATCGAACACCTTTCTCAGGATAGTCAGCTTCATAAGTTTCTCCAAGCAAGGGATTGAAGGGTTTACAATGTCGGCCTTCAGAAGAAGCATATCCAGAAACAGCAAAAGCAGCAACATACAGGATTCTCAATAGACCATTCCCCTGCAGAAGATTTTACAGATACAAATAGAATCAGGTTGGACTTCTGAGTTCGTGATTGAAAAGAACAGGCAGTTTTATGTAAATGAGGAATGTAGCCCAGGAAGTAGATGACAAGGGTAAGTACAAGTTTCTTACTGCTTTTCCATACTCATAGGCTTGGTCCAAGAGGTAAGAGTACTCCAAGTCCTCAAAACACTTCTGAAGGGATGATATTGGCTCATTAAAGTAAACAGGGAGACAAACTCGGGCTAAATCCTTCCCCACATTGTCTTTAATCATTGACCATAGGCTGACACCTTTCTCTTTCTCGACAGGGTCTGGAAGCTTTTTGCGCCTCTGAATTTCTACATAGCCAGGATTACACACTTGCAGTAGGGAATGCCTTTTCTCCTCCTGATCAAACTGACCAGGCTCCTTCGAGTAATCGTGGGTTTCATTCATTGACTCATTAGTGACCGTAGGTTCAACAAAATACTCTTTAGAGTCATAAAATGTGATTTCATCTTCATCTGAGGCCTCTTCAAAATCATGCTTCTCAATATCATCAGACGATTCAGTAGTGCTCCATTCTGAAATGGAAAATCAAACATTGAACTAAATGCAGTGCTGTTGGAGAAACATCTTTTATTAGATTACTGAATTTCATCATTTAAACCTAAAGACATGAACTAGAGAGACTAAACTATTTGAAACTAAATAGCCATGGTGATTATACTATTCCAAATTTAAACTCCAATCTCAATTCGATTTCTCAGAATTGAACTGAACATTGAAAAACTGAAAGAAGTTAACAAAGACGTTGGGCTTGAACAAATAAGAATTTCACTAACAAATGCATAGAAAGAAAGAAAGAAGATTAATTCATGGCCATACCGCTGTATTTCACACGCCCTGAGCTTGAAAATTCGTGCTTGTTCAATTGATATTCACTTTCTGGGATTAAAGAGGTTTCAGTCTCAACATTAGCCCCCTGCACAAATAACAGCATAGGTAATTGAAATTACCAATTATCTGACATAGCATATAACCGGCATGTATAATACTGAAGTCGAGGTATTAGAAAGAACAGCCAGAAAAGCCGATACAGTCAATACTTACACCATGTGAGGAAATTGGTAATTAAAAAAAAGGGGGGAACTTCTTATTCCAACAGTTTGTTAGTAGATTTCGTTTGTTTTCAGCTGCTATTGGTATGAAATTGAACTAAGTAGCAGTGGGAGCGTGTCCTTATTGAACTTTCCAGCATATGAAAAAGGGAAATAATATTTAATTAATAAGTACCTCCAACTGCCTTATTGTGTGGAGCAAATTGGAGCGGTCCTGACAAAGAAATTGAAGTTGGTCTTGTAGTTGAGAAAACTCTGAGAGCATGATCTGTTCACAATCCTTGACTAGACTCTCGTCAATTCCATCATCAAGTAAGCGCTTCTTAAGCCTATCGGTTGAGATGGGCAAATGGCTAGAGAAAGTGTGATTGAGTGATGATGAGTGAAGGAGACTCGTGGTGGAGTCCAAAGCTTGAATCCAAGCCACCCTGTCTCTCTTCGAATTAGTTCTCAAATGAAGCGTCTTTGTAGCAGTAAATATGTAAAATCGTTTATCATCCGACTTGCTCTCCCGAAATGACGAAATCTGCCACACAAACATCACAACTTCCATAAGCTTACCATACCCAGAACCTAATTCTTCAAACAAATGAGTTGGACTAAGCATAAATATGCGAATATGCCCAAAAACATTGGAAATATTATTTATTTATTCCCCACTCCCACGGCATTAATTAAACTTATCTTGTTCTCGTCTTCAATAACTAAACAAGACTCCTCAACATCACTTATTAATTAGCTTAAACAACCAGTCTCTCGCTTACACGAGAAGTGATTCAAGTGAATTTACTCCACTATCTACCCCCCGACACACAGAGTGTAACATTCACTTGATGAAATTTTCAGTTTCAGGCAAGAAAAACGACTGGAAGTGAAAATCAAAGAAGGAAGATTAGTTCAAACTTCAAAGTGTTATTGATATATATCCACCACCACCCCGTGACGTGACCTCAGAGGAAATACCTAGACCTACAACGTACTCTATCGTAGCCACAGACTCACCTGGCTGATGTGACCCACTATCCAATAACAGCTAGTTAAACTGTTGAAATAACCAGAGATGAAGATCGAAATACAGAAATTAAATTAAACTAAAACCCAGAAACTCGCTTCTTCGACTTGCACGCTTCGCACTAAAAACTACACGACGAACAATGCAACCAACCTCCGGTTCACCCACCAAGTATTTTTTACTCGCCCGGCCCGATCATCTACATTTCCTGTTTGTCCTCACACAAACCAGAAAGAAAGCAAAAAACAAAAAAAAAAAAAACACTAAACCACAAACTTAGGGGGGAAAAAAAAAAGTGACGAGCCTGTTGTCCCGATTGGGAAAGACTGCGACTCAATTTTTTGAATCAAAACTTTGCCTTTTTTTAGCAAAGCCTTCTCCACCAATACTATAAAGAACACAAAACCCACAAAAATGGAGATTTTTGTTTACCTAAAACATCACTGTTTATAATACCTTTAAATGGACAATGCCAACACCTTTCTGCTGCTTCCTTCTATGACTTCTACTGTCCGTTCGTGGGAGCCGATTTGTGGAGATATCACCAATCAACCGGACGTCTTCGTCTGTGGCCAACATGTTAAGGTTCTCCGGCCGCCGAATCTTCGAATAAGAAAGCACACCACTTTTAAGCAAAAACCACCGAGGTCTCCACCCTTTGCCGTAATTCGTCCACTTGTAGAGCAGTCCTGCGACGGTTGCCTCCGATCCCACCACCTCAGATCCACCGGAAAACGCTGCAGGCAACGACGTAGCTCTGGTCAGCAGCATCGCCGGCGATTGGACACCGATTCCTGGACTTTCCAGCGAGATGCAACACAATGGGTGCAATTCCTTGGCTCTCATTTTCACATAACCATCCAAAGAAAGGGCAATACAGATAGAAAACCGATCAAATCTAATAACTTTGCATTAACTTCCCATTAAAAACCCTCTGAAAGATTAAGAAAACTGAAAACCCAGAAATTTTCAGAATGTGAAATGACAATAGGTGTGTGGTAATGTTTTCATGGGTTCTGAAACTGGTGAAGGCAAAAAATCAAACAAAGAACACCTTGTGGGCTGTTACCCGGAAAAAAAAAGTTTCTTGAGATATATATATGTGTGTGTGTGTGTGTGTGTGTGTGTGTGTGTAACAAAATATTAATAAGATGGAAGTGGGGGGGTTATGATGCCATGTCTGCGGCTTAGCTAATAGAAATAGTCATATTGGGTTTGTTCTCGGCTCTCTATTAAATATATTCACATACAGACACAACGTTGAAGAGGAGAGAGGACGATGATGGCATAAATGTAATTGCAACTGACGTTGAATCCGAGTTAAGTTAATGCGAAGGACTTCTACTTCCTTCCTCCTTTTCTCTTTAGCTTAATACGATATGTTAGTAGAATCATACGTGACCTTAAATTCGAATTTTGTTATCAGTTTTAAATAACATGATAAAACATATACGAAAGAACGACAGTGGTTTAAACTGATAGACAATGGGAGGGCAGCCCACGAAGCTTTCAAGGAGTTGACTTGGAAGTCATTTTCTTGCAATGAGTGTTATAATGGCTATCAGTAATGGTAAGCAATGTTTTAAAATCTGGATTGATCATTAAATTGGAAGCTTTATTGATAATCTGTTCAATCGGTTTAATTATCGATCAAATCGGTGTGATGTCGTAATTATGAACTAATTATATTTAATTATATATAATATTAATAATATTAAAAAAATATAAAAATATATCAAATAAATAAAATAAAAATAAAAAATAAAAATTTTATTGAATTAGTGATCAGATCGGTTCGATCGGTCAATTAATCTGTTTTGACCTATTCTCATTTTTTTAATTATAAACTAATTTTTAAAAATAAATAGGACCGAATAACCAATCGATCATCGATCGAATCGATAAAACTGACCGGTCCGGTTTAATTTTCGAAACATGAATGGTAAGTTATTTGAACTTGGAAGGTGGGGAGTTGCCAGCGAGACACCTTTGCTTTTGCTTTTCAAGTTTCAACTTCTATGCGTTTCGGTCAAAGAAAAGGGCATAAGCTTTGCTGAAGATTGCCGTCCAATATGCTTGCTTTATTTTTTTGACCCTCTAGTGTGACCAAATCTGTAAAAGGGTTACTTTTTGCGTAAAATTAACATTCAGTAGAAATGAAATCTTATTGTATCTTTTGACTTTGTGGCTATTGGCTAATGGCTACCCTACCCATTTAACAAACTCATTTCCAAACCATATTAAGGTTGATACTTGATGTGATTAATTAACTAATTAGTTGAACAGACATCTCGTATTTGTGTTTCTACTTTCTACATGGAAAGTTAACATGGACGGCTCCTGAGTGTACTTCTTCACCAAGCATTTTGCTAATACGTTAATTTCCTTTAAGATTTAATTAACAGTTCAAAGACATGTGTTTTGTTAAGTGCAACACTTGGCCCCTGTTTTTGAAGATAGGAAGCAACTGGTGGACAGTCTTGTATTTGAAGTTCTTAAAAACAAGCAACAATAATAGAAACACGCTGAAAAATCAGTATCCATGTCAATTGCCTTAAGATGCAGAGTCCAGCCTTGTCAGTTTTACAGCTGGTAAAGCTCAAATCTGTTCCTAACGATAAGCCCCTGTGCTATATTTGATGTGAGGCCTCAACTTTCACCATAGAGACATCACAACTATTACTGCGACGACGTTCAAACCTGAAATTTCCGTGTTTGTGCTTTTCAGGTGAGGCGAGAAACACACAGATTAGTCGATGTATCTTTAACCCTTGTCTAGTAGGCTACATAAAAATTCACGGATAAATTAAAATAAGACTCCTATGGCATTATTAGTTTTTAAAACATTTCTTATGGTCTCAATTTAGTTTGAGAGATCCCTACAATTTAATAACATAATTAATATTTACCTTTGATCATTACTTTTAGTATATATTTTTATAAATTTTTTATAAATATTCACAATTTGAGAAAATCAAAGGATTGCTAGAAAGAAGAAACGAAGAAGAGAGGAAGAGAAATGATGAAGAATGGTTATTGCATTAGCCCTTAAGATATTTACAAAGAGTTCTAGTAAAATTGCAACCCACTATCTAAATATAAAAGACCTTTTATAGACAATTGTACATGTAATAAGAGAAATAAAATAATAATAACAAAGTCGCTACAAATTTCTCATCCCCTCCTTGAGTTAAAGCTTATGTAAGATTCAACTTGGCCAAAAGAAACTGATGTTACACTTGACCTGGAGCCTTGGTCATAATGTCAACAAGTTGTATGTTTGAAGGATCTAAGTTACTTGTAAGAAGCACTCTTGCGAGTCCAGATCTTCTGTCCAATATTATGGTATCTTATTGTGTTCAATGAATCTCAGTCGTTGATTTATGTGAATCCTGTATAGGTCACACGTGAATCTCGCATGGGTTCCACAAAATAAATGATAGAGATTTCATGAGACAGAATAAGACAGGGTAATATTGGACAGAAGATCTTGTTCCCCCTCTTGCACCTTGTCTCTTGTGAAGTGAGAATCAATCTCTAGGTACTTTGTTCTCTCATGATAACAAGAATTTGCTGCAATCTGTTGTGCAGCTTTATTGTCATAGAAAAGAGTCACCGATAGCTACATAGGAATATGTAAATCTTGAAGATGATAATTGAGCCATAAAAGTTCATCTATGGTGGCTGTCATACTTCGATATTCAACCTTAGTAGATGATCATGAGTATGTGTTTTTCTTCCTAGTTTTTCAAGAAATAAGGGAGTGACCAAGAAAAATACAATATCTTGTTAAAGATTTTCGTGTCATCAAACAAGAAGCCCAATCATCATCTGAAAAACTAGTTAGTTTGAGGTGCTCTTAAATAGGATAAAATAAACCCTTGGAAATAGTCCCTTTGAGGTATCACAAATCATCAATAATAGCGTGCATATGAGGTTCTTTAAGGGTAAAAACAAAATGATTTAAGTGCTAGACAGCATAAGAGATATCTAACCTGGTTATGGTCAAGTAAAGTAATCGACCAATGAATCTACAATAAGCTTCTGCCCTTAGAAGAGGCTGGCTTGTGTCAAGGGAAAGTTTCAGATTTTGAGGAAGTAGAAATAAGGTAGGCCTGGCAGCAGTGAGGCCTGCATCAGTTTATGACATTCCCTTACCCAATGTTTATGACATTTAACCTGATGATAAGATTGAAGTTCCTGAATAGTAGAAATATTTGCCAAAAAAGATATGTATGTGGATGAAAGATGTGGAGTAGGTATAAAAGGGAAAGTAGAAAAAGAGTAGTTTGAGGAATCACAACTAGAAGACTGAGAACAAGAAGAGGAAGACAAAAAATGGTTGGTGGTTGCATGAGATACAAAATCACTGAGCTTGGTTGGTTTATGAGATATTCAAGTGCTTCTACATAACTCTAGAATAGGAATAACTGGAAATGTTGAAGAAGGAGATGATGAAGGTTCGGTGGAAAATGTATAAGTAGTTAAAATAGGTAGATTGATAGGAGAGCTACTAGGTTCAGAAGGCAACACATCTAGAACATCTGAAGGCTGATCAAATGAAACCAAAAGAAGTGGAACATCTGGTGTTGTACTAGAAGAAGACTGATAAGGATAAGTATTTCCATGAAAAATAACATCTCTAGAAACCATAACAAAATGTGAGTCTAGATCAAACAACTTATAGCCCTTTTATCCATGACTATACCTCAAGAAAATACACTTAAAAACTCTCAGATCGAACTTATCCGTATGGGGCTTGACATCTGTGGCAAAATAGAGGCATCTAAAAGATTTCAAATGATCATACTTGGGTGGATAACCACACAAAACCTCATAAGGTGTTTTCCACTTAAGAAGTGAGGTAGGAAGTCTATTAATGATATAGGTGGTTGTAAGAATAGACTCTCCCCAAAAATTGTTTAAGTAAAGAAGCTTGAAACATGATAGCTTGAGCTATCTGCCATAAGTGTCTACGTTTTCTCTCCACTGTCCCATTTTGTTGAGGTGTATAAACACATGACTTATGATGCAAAATTCCCAAGTCCCTAAACAATTTCTGACACTCTCCACTTAAAAACTCAGCTTATTTGTTCGAATTGTCTGAAAAGACTTATAAAACTAAGTCCTAACCATCTTAAAAAAACTTTCTAAACAACCGATTGCTTGGTACTTATGATTTATCAAATATGTCCAAGTGGTCCTACTGTAATCATCCACTATTGCCAAGAAAAAAATTTCCCTAGAGATAGAATGTTGAATATAAGGATCCCAAATATCAACATGCACTAACTAAAAAATACAGACAATATGAATGCTATTAGAAGAAATGTCAATCTATGTTGTTTAACAAGTGGGCAAACATCACAAACACCAAATTCTCCAATACTTTTATTATCAAAAGAAGCGATACGTCTAAGTTTATTATCAGAAACATGGCATAAACGTTAATGTCAAAGTTTGAACGTAGATAGACTGAACATTATTTGTACTACTTGCAACGATACACAAAGAATATATGACTAGATTATCAATCTTGAATGAATCCTTATCGAGGATATATAGTCTTCCTACAACCTTTCTTACTTCCAATATTGGTTAGTTTTCAGGTCCTGCAAGATGCAGTGGTTTGGATAAATTTTGAAGATAGCACAGGATGTATTAGCAAGTTTATTCATAGACAAAAGATTAAACTTAAAAGTAGGTATATGCAAAGTTTCTGTCAAGACAAGATCATTAGGCAAAAAAACATCACCAATGTGATGCACACGATTCTGAGTTCTATCAGGTAGATAAACAATTACAAAAGTGTTAGGTACAACAGGATTGGTTAATAAAGAAATATCTACACACATATGATTTGAGGCTCATGTATCTAATATCCATGAGTCTAAACCTAGGCCATCAAGACTAGAAAGAGTTAAGAAAGGAAGTGTACCTGCAAAATTCGAAAGGTGTGCCAGGTTCACCATGAGAGGATTTGTGAGTGTTTTATTCTTTACTAACTTTAGCAACTCTTATTTAATCAATTCAGACAATGGAGGATTGGAAGTACTAATAGCATTATATATGGCTAATTTAGTATTATCTATAGTTGATGAAGTAGCTTTATTCACTTCATTAGCAATATAAGATTTTTCATTCCCTTTCCCTCTTCGATTCTGTAACTCCTTGTATTCATTAAAAGAGTTACAACTCTTTCCCATATTTGGTTAGCATCTCTTTTAAATTTTTATTCATCTCTACATATTATTATATCCCTAATTTGTTTTACCGTGTCCGCTATCTAAACATATAATTCTTACATAACATAGTTAATAATTATTTGAGTTGACGAGAGCATGAATTTTTTTGAAAAATCAAAGTTTTTCATTAAATATTTTCTATTAACGTATCAAATTCATTTTAGTTGATGGTGTCTAAGTTATCTCTATTAGACAGGTGATAAACACTTGAATTGTTAAAATAAATCTAAATCTCATTATCAATGACTCATCAGCTTTCAAAATTATTAAACTGATAAAAAATCAATAACAATATAAATAAAAATAAAATATTAAAAGTAAACATTAATTCAAGTTATATTTTTCATAGGAGGAGAAGGCCCAAGTGAAACATGAGAATAGAGAGCTTGACCCTGTTCTGGAGAAACAAATACACTGTGTTACCGCCCCATAAGTATACTACGTGACAAGTATGAGGCACCAAGGCTCATCCCACAATTTCTTAAGACTAGTAAGATAATTAGCAACAAACACAGAGTCTTGTGATGCTGCATTAATCTATCTTTGTAAATGATATAATAAAGGCCCATTATTTTCTCCAAACCTTTCTACCAAATTTGACCATAGTTTTTGGGCAGAATTTGTATAGATGAAGGCTTCAACTATATCCTTCGACATTGAATTCAGTATTCATGATCTAACCATGTAATCAGTCCTAATCTATTTATCACATTCAACATATCATGGATTAGGTTTTTGACAAGTTCCATCTATAAACCCTAACTTCATCTTAGCTCCTATAGCAATTTTAAGTAATCTACTCCAACTTAAAAAGTTATTCCCATTCAATACTGCAGTAACTAAACTCATACTTGAATAGCCTGAACCTTGAAGATAAACTTGATTTTCTTCTGACGTACCTCTTAATCTGGGGTCTAGAGTTGATCCAGTGGGTAACTCGTGCGATACACCTTCCATCGTTGTAAATATCTCAAACCAAACTCGTATCTGTGAGGAGAAAAGGTAAATCATAAAACCCTAACTCTCAACTCCTTAAACCAGCTACTCCCTCCACCACATAAGTAAATAGAGCTGTTGAAGACTATCAATAGACAGCTCCTTGCAATATCTTACTCTAATCGATTAATAATGACAATTAATTACACTATCGTTACCCACTCTGATACCATGTACCAAAAGAGTAAACAAGAGTTGACTTTATTTATATGTGTTACTGTTTACATAAAGTCAGATTTCCTTACATGCAAAATGCATAAACTGAAGTTATCTTCTATTTACAAAACTACAATCTATTTACAAAAGTGACAACTCTGTACATTAAATAAAGAGTACATAAACTATCACTTAACAGTTTTCTCAATTCCATGAGCTCTTTATGATCTATGACTTGAGGTTTAATTTCTTGAGGTTTAATTTCTAGTATAGATTTTGTTAGTTGTAATTACCTTAAAATAGAAACTTACCCATCAAGCTATTTTCATAATTGATAAAAGAAAAGTAAGGAAACAAGTTATCTTAATCCCAGAAGATATGTGTGTGATCAATAATGAGCAAAGGCTTTCGACCACAGTGATCTTTAACTTTTTTGTTGGTGGATGAACAGAAACACATACAATTATGCATCTAAAATTGACGCATAGAAAATGACTATCTCCCAATTAATGGGTCAGCCAGTTGCTGTGTGTTTTTTTTTTTCCAATGAGAGCTCTTTCATAAGAATCTTTCACAACAGTGAGTGGATCAAGAATTGAACAGGGAATTATGCTAGAGTTTGTTGCTGATGAGCTTTAGAGTCAGTCCAAACACTTCTTGCAACTGGCCAGTTTATAAAAGTTCAGGCTATGTTAACGAGCCTTATTCGGGACATACACTCCCAAGTCCCACCCACTAAAAGAAAAAGAGTAAGGGGAAACAAACAAAAAGATAAGAGATATGTCTTTCTTATAAACACACATATTAAAATGAAAATAATGTCCTCAGCTACAATGACAAGTGTTAACAATTAAGCACATTTTTCCTTTGTCCTAGACTAAAGTACCAGTACATACATACGACAAGTACTTGAGTTATTTAGTTCTCATGCTCATACTAATTTTCTATTTCACTTCTTTAATATAATTTTTCATTTCATTCTATGGTTTTCTAAAAGTAATTAAATAATATCATTAAATATGATATAAGTGAATTAAAAATAGTTTGCCAATATTTTTATTAATTTTAACGTAATAGATTTTCTATTCAAGTTCTTCTACTATTAAAAAATATATAAAAGTATAGATGATTCAAAATAAAGCACTAATTTTGGGACTCTGCTTTAGACTATTATCAATTATCATATGCTATCCTTAATAATATTAATATATAACGTGGTAGGATAAATAAATTGGAATTCATGGAATACCCATAAGCTCATAGTTCAATTATAATATCAAATGGGCAAAGCAAATCAAATCACCAACCCTCACCCCAAAAAATAATGTTGTCAGCTCTTTGTGAGACCAAAACTCTCTACTTTTATCCCCCACCCATGTGTCTGAATTAAGGTTCGTTAATTACCCACACATTACATCTGGACCCGCCAAAAAGGCCTAAACTAGTCCCAATCGGAAGTCCCTTCTAGACACCATGTTAAAAGGGCAGACTTAAGTTCTAAGTATCACCAACCACGTTAGAAAGGCAAATCAAAGTTCCTATAAGTGTCACATATGGAAACCCTAAATCTTGCTTTACAGCCAAGCAAGTGAAGTACAAGTAATTAGCCCTTCTTCTTTTCTTTTTTTTTTTGCTTTGGCCTTTTATGTTTGTGCATGTACTCTGACGTCAGGTTGTACGTTAGCATTTTTTATTTATTGTCTTAGAAGAAAGCTTTCATTGACATGACCCAATGCTCGGCTTTAGATGTAGCAACAAAGCAAGATATTAGCGAAACTTGTGGCTAATGCTGGTAGACGGTACTGAGGGTCCACATTTTCATGCGTTGCTGGAGAGGAGTACTCCTTAACAATAAAGTTTCATTATTCATGTCAGTATTTAAACTCTACTTCCCTGGAAGTTTTTTTTTTTTTCTTTTTTGCCTTTTCTCTTTGCATAGTTTTGTATGTTTGCAAGTATGTAAAGTAGTCATGATAAGATTGTAGCAGCAATACAAATTTGGCACGTTGACACCCTTAACAAATTTTTTTGTTTATAAAATTATCTATTGTTCGTAACTCTTGGTACTTTTTGTAATTCTATTAATGATCAGCTAGATGTATGTGTTCTAAAACATTGACTAAAAGCATGATTTAAAATGTTTAATTATTCTTGTTTTACAGATTGATTACCTTAGAGCTAGTGCATGGTGACTCAAATCTCAGTGTCAAAATTGATTCGCACACCCCACTAGACTTAATGTTTGGATAAGAATGGTTTGAATTAATTTGTCACGGATGGGCTTTTATTTCTTTGATCTAAGTGCCAACTAGCTTAGACAAGATGTGATCGTTAAAGCATCAGAAAATATTTATTTTTGAAAAAAAACGCGTTAGCTAATTGACCATGATGAAGAATTATATTTCGTACGGTAAGCAAAACGTGACTGAGGTAGTCCAAGGGCTTGTTGAATCCGATGCCAATAGTGCCCATGGAAAGATCCCAATTCGTATAAGGTCAGTTGCAAAATGAAAATGTATAATCAGATCTTGTGCTTGTGTGAATAAAAGAGATTAGGACATTTATTTTAAAGTATATATACAACACACAGACCTGTGGGGACTTACCTTGTTGCAGTTTAGCACCTGAAATCGGGGGCAGTTATGCATAAATATATGGTATTGCCTTTCCAAAAGAAGCAAGGAGGTTGCTATCTTTCCCCCCTGATATCAACATTGCATAGGTTTTCTTAAATTTAATTGTTTGTGGGGGTATGGACTAAGTACTATAGTATATAATTTTGTTGGCACGATTGGAGGCAAAGAGTGAAGAAGCATCATTTACAAGTTATATGGGACAGTGCACCCTTTATCAATGTAATAGTCTGCCCTAGTAGTTTGCTCATAATCGATCATTATTATAGTCTGCAAATTACTAACAATGGTAAAGATTCATATAACAATTATTATTATATGAATCTTTACCATTATTTATGGATTTGGATTCAATAAATAATAAACAAAACATACAGCTTCCAAGCTAGATCTGTGTGATAAAGGAATGTACTCTACTAGTGTGCCCATAACCAAGGAATCTTGGTGGATCGAAGGCATTACCTCAGCTCAGTAAAGAAGTGATAGCACTAATCTTACAAAGCACTGTGTTTAGGAGTCAGGGCATGTGCTAGAGGAATAGGGTTGTCACCACCTATTAGCCTCATATATGCCACTAAACTAACCCACATACTAGCTAGCCAGACCTAAAGCATATCTTTTAGCTTTTGCGTGTCAGAACAAGTTGGTGTAATAGGTGTGGCCTGGGCATGCATGAAGCCACATTTATAAATTATAATAGGATTAGGTGAGATAGGTATTAATGTTGTGGTTTTCTTTTGAATCAAGAATGCAGACTTAAAACCTCCTTTTTTATTATTATTTTTATTTTCCTTTTGAAGACAATTTCAATGTCACTAAGATAGACTTTTGTTGTTCTATAAAAAGATGGTTGGATGGATAAATTAATGTAATCCTGATACGTTCAGTCATATGCTGCTTAAAGTGAATTAGGTGGGTGTCAAAGAAACCAACAATTTGCAATACAAACGTCCAATTGGGAAACAACTCACTACATCTCTACCAATTGGTCCCTCCACACACAGTCCGAATGTCTTGTATAAAATGGAAACAATACTTATATGCTCCCCCCTTTCTCCTCACCATCGTTTCCAGATTTGTATCTTGTCAATATATATATATACACACATATCATATCAAATAAATTTCTTGTGTCTCACCAGCAGAACATGTGCCTGCCCATACCTGTTATCACATTTCAGAGGCAAGAACTCAGGGTGGTCATATATATTGTTCTTTCTTTTTTCCTCTTTTATATTACCTGCAGCTAAGATCCATTTTAAATGATGGTAACATGCAAGCGAGTGTGCAATTACTACTTCGATCCGGCGAAAGGAGGCTCTTTAATTTAATAGATTTCAAATCTTCATGTGGCCTTACTTTTTTTAAAAATTTTCCTGCCAAATCTTTGTCAAAGAAAAACATTTATTTAAGGCAAAAAAATGAACAATTTACAATATAGAAAATTAAAAAATCTTACTCGATAGATAAAATAATAAGTGTTCTCATTAGCCATTAGAAATTGCGAGTCGTTCCAAGGCAGCAAGAAGAATCTTCATTCATCGAATTCAGTACTGCAGTGCAGACATAATGGTCACATCACATGTGAACATTGAAAGTGTAGTAATCACTGTAAATATCCTTGGTAAAAAACAAGAGGAAATAAGATACGATTTGTACTCGGTTGGGTCAAATTATATATGGCCCGATAAAATTAGAAATTGAAAAGATGAAAATATATATAGAAAGAATATTCTGATTTCACTTCTTTCTATGAAATACTTAATTTCTATTTATACCAAAGCAAAAACGTATTAAATGATTACTCATTTTTAACAAGCTATTCAACTTTCAGTGGTAGAATAAGTACTCGAGGATTATAATTCTTTCAGTTTATTTTCAATGGTTTAATTATTAATTCCTTCTACGGTCAATTCCTTTTCTAACGATAACAAACCTTTAGCTGATATATTAATAACCATTTCACATCATCATTAATCTATCTTTTGTCTGTTTTACTCTTTTATATTGGGAATTAAAAAAAGAATTATTTAGATGAGTTTGATATGGATGATGAAGAAGAAGAATTTAAAGATGAAGCATCTGTGAAAGTAATGGCAAATAAACAGGTTTTGCAATGGTAATTAGTCAATACGTTTTAGAAGGACAAACTTTAATCTAATAAACTTAACTATATTCCAAAAGAAGACAAGTTGGTGAATACATACTAAAATGGAATTTTGGTTTCACTATTTAATCTGATTATTATAAGAAAAAATTGATAGTATGATCATTGCTTGAAAATTTTTTAGCAATCAATAGTAAGAAAAAGTGTTTAAATAGAATAACTTGAATTGGATGCTGAAAAACTAACTTCTTAAATGAACTTGTGCTCTATTCGTTAAATATGGAATATTTTTGCTATGCTTAACAAATCTAGACAATTGATAAATACGGATCAAAGCATTAGACAATTGATAAATACGGATCAAAGCATTATCATTTGGTGGGAAATTGTATAAAAGATAAATACTCTTAAGTATACTTTCGTTTAAAAGTTGGCAAAGCAAGCAAAACCGGGAGGAAATTTACTTGTGGAATTAATGCACATCCTTGAGAAAGCAAAGGCTGATGAGAGTTTGTGTGACCCACTATTGAAGATTATTGTTAAAGCCAGTCACAGCGTGAACGACGCATGGGAAGTTAGGCACGCATCCCTATTATTGAGTAGAAAATGTTCTCATGTGAAGGGGAAATCAAGCTTTGACGTGAAGAATAATGAATAACATACATAATTATTGCGTCCTTTCATGAATCATGTCTGATTTGAGAAAGGAACACTGGAAAAAATGGATGTAGCTACATGTATGAAGTTATAGCTTTTACAAAACTACAATTATGGCTTGTACAGCCCTTCAATTCATTTGTCCTAAATAAAAAGTAGAATTATAGTGGTCCATTTCTAACTTGTGGATGTCCATCTTCAGCTATACTTACGACGTGATAAGCTTGAAATGCTAGAGGTAGTTGGTCATCAATGGATTCCATCTGGTTCTTCATCTAATTTTCTACTATTTGGTAGCATAATTCAAGACATACAGCAGCAGGTAAGATGAAGTTTGTGCTTCATTTTGAATTTTCCAATGAGGGTATAACAAATCTTTGACTTGAGACCGTCAGGGATCAATATTTCCGAGGTTAGGCTGTTCAGCCAGTGAAATGCAATAAACCGTAACTGGGGTTCATATTGATGAGCAAGTTGGAGATTTTTCATTCGCATTTAATGATTAACACTTTTGTAGGCAACCTTTAGTTTCTGCTTTTTCTTAGTTCTCGTCAGGCATCCATGTGCTTTTGGACCAATATAATTTACGAAGGTCAAAAAAGAGCAAGAAGAGAATCAAACCACAGGAACAGAAGTCGATTGTTTCTTTATGTTTCTTGTCAGTAGTTCATGACATGTAAATCCCTGAATCATACGCGTTGGAGAAAACGGAACAATTATGTCGCCCAGAGTTAAATCTTAATAAAGCAGTTTTGGCCTGAAAGCTGACAGGGAATAAAGAACATGTGTTTCCAAGAGCCAATCCAACGATGTCATTGGTCCTATATACTTCATGCCTCAGGAAATACCAAAAATGTTGAAGTTTGATGGTTAAAATACACGATGGACACTCCGTTGGCATGCACTAACTAGACTAGGAATTATATGCATATGTGTGTTGCATATGAAAATTCCTAAGTGGAAATCAACACCTATCAATCATTCTTTACAATTGTTTATAGACATCCCCACATTGTCAGAGACAATCAAATCAGGACAAAAATGCTGACTGCCCAAAATAACTTACCTGCCTTAAGTATGTCTGTAAAGATCTTTAGTTCAATCCACCTGTCCAATCTCAGAACCTAGTGCGCTTATATCAAAGTGGCAAATGGCAATACATGAAACTTTTATGTTTTATTATGTTCATGCATAGATCTTGTTATACAATTTAAAGTAATTTCAACTTTTAGAAAATCAAATGAAATAATTTCACGTGTTTCTTATACTATGGGTGAGATCAAATCATACCATAATTTTTCAATAGAAATATCAAACTTTATTCATAGAAAATTCCTTCTCCTAAATAATATAATCGCAATATATAAGAATCCTCTTTTTAAATAAGAAAATTATGAAATTTAATATTGACAATTTGTATTTTTTTGTTTTTTATTCAAACTAATTCATTCCATTCAAGTAATGTTCTTTTTTTTCTAGTAAAGTATAATTTCAAGCATTATTAAATATGTAAATACATATAGAACACAAAATTTTTTAGTTCAAGCAATAAATTACATTAAATTACAACTATAAGTGAAAGATATACATCTAAGTAATTTGATTAAGAAGCATTAAGCTTTCCTAAGCTTTAGACACAATTTAGACGGACATGAGTTTTCTCAAGCTTTTGACACTTTTAATATGGTTGAATGCACCTCAAACTGGACAGAGGCTTAGTGCCTTTTCATATGAAAGTAAAAACACAAGTACTATTACATTTAATAATTCAATTACAATATAAAAACAAGTAAATATTCAACATTCAAATGTAATCAATTACTTATATTAACCATTGACATTAGTCAATTATCATTAACTACTCTTATAACTCCAAACCTTATTACATCCTAACAAGGATTAACTTTGCCTCACTAATACTACAATTATTGTCCAAATAATTAACTTGTATTACTCAAGCTCTAATTATTGAAATTTAGCTAAAGGATTCTGGGCAACATCATAATTATGATTACTTATGATAATAATCCTAAATTTTAACTTTAATTGAGATCTAGTGAAAAGCCTTCAAATGTTGTTTGTGTAAATTCACTTTATTGATCATAAGGTCATCTCCTTTTTATAATAGAAAAAATAATCTCATTGATATCATTTGGAATTTTCATTTTCATCTTACGTTTTGAATTGCAAAAATACGAATTTGATAAGTGGTTGAACTTATGTAAAACAAAACTAGAAGTTATTATAATATTAGAAATATGATTTTAGGGTTAGTTATTTGTTTAAGAGGTTGAGGAAGCAAAATAAAAGAGTACTTAGATTGTGTAAAATTCATGTATTTGACTCTCATCTCTAAATCTTTTTTATTCCTCATTAGATGGAAATGTATAGGTAAAGATTGACAAAACGTTCTTTTTATGTGTTTGAACTTTAGACTTCAAACGTTGACGAATCTCATAATAGTGATAAGATATTTAGAAGGAGTATACTATATAGATAGTGTGCAACATTAGAGTGAAAGTCTGTATTAGACAGTTTGAACCAATGACCATTAAATGCTTCTAACAAATTTATCAATGTAAAATGATGGGTGTATGAATTAAAAATGAGTAGGTTATTTTTATAGTTCGATATCAATAGCCTCCTAAATTTTGGTTACAAACCTTATAACTAAAACTTTTAGATCCTGTAGAAGAACATAATAAAACTTGAGTAAGGACTTAGTAGACATTAAGTATGCAAGGACAAGGGCTTGGTCACTTAAAGGAATAAGTGAAAGGTCTTTGAAAAAATTGTGATATATGAAACAACAATATTTTATTCTATAACAACATACGCATGCAGTCGATCATTTGAAAAGGCAACCTTTTAATTCCTAACACAGCTTGACTACCATCATCAAGATTTTAATTTGAAAAAAAAAATTATATAGAGAGAGAAGAAAGAAATTGTTACACATTGCAAGAAAGTGGAAAAGTCTTTGAACTTGACTGTCTATATACCATTATTCAAAATTATTTACAAATTTATAAATAGTTTTTCCTTCGTCTTCCACTAGAATATTAACCTTTTTGCCTTTTGCATTCTAAAAAATCTCTAGCTAATCTTCACCATCTTCTTTTGTCATTCTCTCTGAGTCTTTCTTGCTTATTTATTGATACATTTCCTTAAGTTTTTATGTTTTTTTGAGACTTATGTCTTGTTTGAATAGTTTGACTTATAGTTCTAATGCCTTCAAGCATAAATCAAAGGGATCTATAATGTTTAGCAACAATAAGTCAACTAAAAGGGGCAAAAGTGGAGATTGTTAAGTCATTGCCAACTATGTAAAGCTAAAATTTAAGTTTAAGGAAACAGTTAGTGAAATAAAATTAAATTGGATGATCTATAAGGAACAGTGGTTGTTTTGATCATTAAGAACGCAATGAGTCTAAACAAAGCCATAGTTTTAGTAATAAGGTGATTATCCTTTATGCATGGGTTTGCTCCTCCTCAAAGCTAACTAGGGGTTTTGATGCATACTTAAACTAAGCTTATGTGAACTCTAGTGCTTTAAACACAATATAGAGTAGGATGCTAATAGAGCTTCCATTATCAACTATAATCCTTTTTCACTTTGTAATTGGCTAGTGTTGTTGTAATGACTCTATCATGATTTTGTTAGCCACTTTAGAGTTCTCTTCAAATATTATTTACCTTGCCATTTTTTTCCTCTTTGCTTTTCCTACTATGATGATTGACTACTCAAGCTTTCATATATGTTTCTTCAATAGCAATATACTCAATCCTAAACCTCCGTAAATTATTATGTTAAAGAATCCAACCCTTAGTAATGCTCCCCCTAAGTTTGCTGCTATGTTCTTTTGACTAGGATTGATCACAAGATCTTTTAATTCCTCTTTAAAGTCTTAAGTTATTTGCCACAAACGATTCTACCTACTCCTCCAGTAGGTTCATTTCTTTTTATAAATCTATATACTCCTTTATCTCATATTTATAATCTCGATAAAAGTGACAAAAATGTTAGTTGTCTAGTCTGTATATTACTTATAAATAGTTTCATGGGGTTAATATGTTCTTTAGTCCTCATATGGTTAAAGGATGCATTCAAACATGGAAATCTAACACCTGACCCATAGGTACTCTTTTCTTCCTCAATTTATCTCTTTCCTAAATTCTCTTTTATTGAATTATCATAGCGTACTCTCTCTTTCCCTTTTGTACTCAATATCAACTTAGTTGTCTACCCTCTTTGGGGAGTGCTTTACCTCCTCTAATGCAATAAAATATTGGCCTCACTCTTGCACTTCTTTTAGAATATATGTCTTATTTATTATAGTGATTTCCATATAGGTTGGTAGTGATGCAAAAGTTTCTCAAAGTCTATCTCCGTTATAGCGTGGTTTAAATTCAAAATTGGAATGAACTCCATGTCGAGCCTTTATCTCTATTGCTTAAGACTCTCCTTGCACCTATGGAATGTCAAAGCGCGAAAAAAGGTTCATTAGGTATCCTCTTATTATTGAAAAAGTGAGTTTCAATCTTAAACTTGAATTGTCTGAAACTTAAAGATTAACCTTCTTAAAAAGATCTAATACCAATCTTATGTTGCTCTCGCCATAATTGAAGAAAATGCCTTGCATTTTTTTAAAGAAATTTAAGACCACTTATAGATCCAACATCTTTTAAAACTTGGAAACATGATATGTGAGGCCTATCAAGCCATTATATGCCTTTAAGTTAGGTAGTTTGAAATTTGTCTAATACAGTTCTCTTATAATCTCCTTAACAAAAGGGTTGTCAGGGGTTAGGTGGGCCTTGTCTTAAGGGACATCAAAAGATGTGACATTGTCTACATCCCTCTTTTGAAGACCTCATGGTAAGGAAGTGTGTTCTACATTTATAGTTGTCTGGACTTAGTGATGTAGCTAATCTCTTTACCATCTCATGGATACCTAATTATTGGCAAATTTCTAGGCTTAAGAATGTAATTACCACTTCTGTCAATCAAAGAACTTCTTGTTGAGGTTTAATCACACTTTTTACTAACTGAGGAGCTTTCTAGTGAGATGTCATTTCATCTTCCACCTACTAAAGATCTTCCTTGCTAATCAAACATATTCATCATTCCTCTGACTTGTTATGATAAGTTATGGAATATAATCTGCATCGGTCATCTTAATTGATTTATTTCTTCTTCCTGTTGTTGAGTCGTTACATTATCTAGAATTGTCAAGAATACTTATTTCATCCTTGACTTTTTAAATGGATTCTCATTAACAAGATAGCTCATGGATCTATCGTCTTCATCTCGTCACTCAAATTGTATATAGATATGTCCGATGCATGGTTGAGTTTCTAGAAAAATATTGTAACATGTTGTCCTAGTATTAGCATTCTAATGTTAAAATTACCTTTTCATCAAAGAAGTTGAAAGAGAAATAAAAGAAAGCTTAAATTGCATAAATTTATGTGTCCTACTTATTGCTTGTTATCCTTTTTATTCCTCTTTAATTTGAAATATATGGATAAGAATTGTCAATGCATTGAACTTTAGACCCCCAAAGATGAGAGGATATTATGATATCAATAAATTTTGAAAAATATACTTAAAAATCATGGGTCATTTTAGAGTGCATACATGTCTTAAAAAATTAAGTAACAAATATGAAATACTTATGTCAAAGGACCGAACACAAAATGCTTTGACAATTTTGTTAATATAAAACGATGGACTTATGAGTAAACTATTTTTAAAACTTGGTATCAATAAAAGAATTTCACATTCGTAGTTAGTGTAAGCATTATTAAGATTATAATGAACCGGAATAAATCCTCGGATAATTTAAAATGATGCAATTGAGAAGTTCAATTTAACTGAATGAAGCTTTTAAGTATGAGTTACTACACATTGAATTATGTATTTTATATTTTTTCTTGAAAGAATGAAAATCGCTTTCAATGAAAAACAAATATTTCAAATTAAATAAAAAACAAATTGTAAATATGACCCCTTTCCTAGCGTGCGTGTTACAAACATGAACACACAAAGCAAAGAGAGGAAAAAACGAGCCCTCTTAGTCATAGATTTAGCAGGGTCCTTCAGATGATGAGATGTCTCTATCTCTCCAAACTCTTCCAATATTTACCTTCAAATTTGTGTCAATCTTTCCCCCTCTGAATGACTGACTGTCTTTGCCCAGGTCCTCTTTTTTGTTGACAGTGATTATCATCACTGATCATCACCTAGGGTGGATTTTATACCTTAAAACCTGAGGAAAATAAAAAAGCTTAAAAGCAGTGTAATAAATCCCCTCCAAGAGTAACATCCCATTACTTATGGGAGGGTTAGAATGGTAAATATGAGTGACTAATGAGAGTTAGAAATGCATTTCTGTGTTCATGCATGATATGCCATACACTTATGCATGAATAGTGAATTTATTTGCCCATAAAAATAATTGTACATGCATTCATGAATAATTCCGGGCATAATTGGATTGATTTGAGAATTATGAATGTTTTCATATTGGAAATATTAGTGATTGGTGAAAATATCGTATTTGTGTATGTTGGTGAATTTAGGAGTTTCCTTTTGAAAATTTTGAAGTATTGAGAAATATATATTTATAATAGGAAACAAGAAATTAAAAGAAGCTTTGGAGATAGTTGGATTGTAAAGATGACATTCAAGGGAGTTAGTTTCAAAAGAAACTAAGTTGGAACTTGGGTATTGGGTAAGTGACAAGTGTCACTTAGGCTTTTATACCCTTGCTAGAAGTAGGTTACTATTATTTGAGAATTGACAAGTTAAGTCTTGTCCAAGTCCCTTCCTTATTATCATCTTTCTAAAACTTCCTTTTGAAACACAGAGTTTTCCACCAAATATCTTCTAAGTGACTTCTGTGTTTTTCCTTTCTTTCACCAAACCTATTATGCCATTTGTGTCCTTTACCCTAAGAAAAACCAAAAGCTAATCATTTCACTCAGACAAGTACGAAAATTTTGTGGAGATTAGGGCTTGAAGATTTTGGAGTTTTCGGCAAGTAAGTAGTAAATAAATCTTTTAGAGTTGGGGATTTATGCAACAAATTGCTAAGTTACTATTATTGCATGAAAAATGACATTCATGTGTTTGTTCATAAGTACTGTGTTGTTGGAGGATGAAAAATCCGGTTACGGTGTTAATTTAGTGTTTGAAAGGTTATGAGCATTGCGTGTTATAAAAGTGATTTTTGGAGTTGGATGAAAGAGATAATTCGGGTAGGAGATGAGTTAGAGGTTAAGTGTTGAAAGCTGATTGTAAAAATTTGTGTTCTAATTTTGGGAGAAAATATGGGCTTGATTTAGATAGATTCTGGCAAAGTTGCCTTTTGAAAAGTTGTATAACTTTCTTTTATCTTTCCAATGGTATATAGTATGAAAATGTTGGATATCGGAGTCAAAAGTTATGATTCTTGTAAGTTGAGATGTTCTTGACGGAAAAGCAGATGGAAAAAAAAACAGATGATAGAAATAAGACGATGGAAAAGCAGACGATAGAAATAAGACGATGGAAAAGCAGACGATAGAAATGAGACTATAGAAATAAGATGATGGAAAAGCATACGGAAGAAAAACAGACGATAGGAATGAGACGATAGGAATGAGACGATAGAAATAAGATGATGGAAAAGCAGACGGAAGAAAAACAGACGATAGAAATAAGAAGATGGAAAAGCAGACAATAGAAATAAGACGATGGTAAAGCAGAAGATAGAAAATGAGATGATAGAAACAAGATGGAAAAGCAGACGATAGAAATGTGACGATAGAAAGTGAGACGATAAAACTAAGATGAAAGTAAGTTAGTGAG
>JANITW010000236.1:58897491-58910869 GCA_027564335.1 Erythroxylum williamsii | reverse complement strand
TTTTTCCATTCTCCACACTAACTCTTTTCCTTCAATAAAGCAAGAAGGAAAGATGGTTAACCTACCTTAACAAGTTTGATTTCTCTTCTTTCCTTCTTTCTTCGAAACCTTTCTCCTATCTCTTTTAATTTCATTTTCTCTCTCTTCTCCCTCTTCAATTCATGACTTTCTCCTCTTCACAAGCAAAACAACACCTACTTATCCCATTTCTACCTTTAATGAGCCCCAAAAGTCCATCTTACCCTTAATTACAAGCTTATGTTCTTCTATGCTAAAGTGATCTCCCAAAAATGTCCCTGAAAATCCTTATTATATTATCACTTTAATTTCCACTTGCCAATTCAACAAATCCTACTAACCTTGACATAAGTGTAGCTCCAAAATTAAATCTATCAAAACTCCAAAATTATTTTAAATCATGCTTACTTTAAAGAAAAATTTTCCAGGGTCCAACAATTCTCCCTCATAGCTTCCAAGGGTTCCCATGTGGCCTCTTCCATAAAATGGTTTCTCCACGAAACTTTAACCAGCTTCATAGTCTTGTTCCTCAAAACCTTTTCCTTTGAATCTAGGATCTCCACTGGTTGCTCCTCATAAGTCAAATCGTCTCTTAACTGAACCTTTGAAGGTTGAACTATATGTCTAGAGTCCGACCAGTACTTCCTCAGCATTGATACATAAAAGACATTGTGAATCTTGGATAACTCCGGTGGAAAAGCTAATTTATAAGCTAAAGGCCTAATCTTCTTAGTGATCTCATAAGGGCCTATGTATCTCGAACTGAGTTTGCCCTTCTTACTAAACCTCAAAACCCCTTTCCATGGAGAAGCTCTAAGAAACACTTTGTCTCCAACTTCAAATTCCATCTCCTTTCTATGTGAATTTGTATAACTTTTCATTCTATCTTGAGCTGGTTTAAGTCTCTGCTTAACTAACTTAATCTTATCAACAGTGGATTGCACTAACTCAGGTCTTATAAGTCTTCTTTCACTTTCTTCATCCCAACAAATAGGAGTTTTGCACCTTCTATCATACAAGGCTTCATAGGGAGCCATCTGAATTCCTAAGTGATAGGAATTATTGTAACCAAATTCGACGAAAGGCAAATGATCATCCCATGAACCTTTGAAGTCCATAACACAAGCCCTTAACATTGCCTCCAATGTCTGTATTGTCTTTTCTGATTGACCATCAGTTTGTGAATGAAAAACTGAACTAAAATGCAACTTGGTTCCCAAAGCCTAATGTAAGCTTTCCCAGAATTTAGAGGTGAACCTGGGGTCTCTATCTAAAACTATGGAGTTTGGAATCCTGTGAAGTCTAACTATTTCATCGACGTATTTCTTAGCCAAAGCATTCAAAGAATCTGCCTGCTTAATTGGTAAGAAATATGCAGACTTTGTTAGCCTATCCACAATCACCCATATTTTATTGTGCTTCCTACTAGTATTTGGCAATCCTATCAAGAAATCTATCGTAATCTTCTCCCATTTCTATTCGGGAATCGACAGAGGCTTCAGTTTGCCTGAAAGTGCCTGGTGTTTAGCTTTAATCTGCTGACACACTAAGCATCTTTTCACATATTCTGCAACTTCTTTCTTCATCCCTTTCCACCAGAAATGCTCTTTCAAATCTCTATACATTTTTGTACTTCGTGGGTGCATAGCGTAAGGTGCATTGTGTGCCTCATCTAAAATCTCTTCTTTCAACTCTAACATGTCTGGAATACACAATCTATTACCTACCATCATCAATCCATCTTCTCTGATCTCCATTTTAGAAGGTTTACCACTTTTAATCTCTTCTCAGAGTCTGCTTAAATACTCATCTTAATCTTGCAATTTCTTAATCTTCTCATTTAATACTTGTCTCACTCTAAAATTAGCTAGTACATAACCAGATTTGGCTTTTCTCAATGTCACTTTAAATTTGGCTAATTCTGTCAACAAAGGAAGGTATACTATCTCCACATGTGCTATAGTGGACTTCCTACTCAGTGCATCTACTACTACATTAGCTTTCCCTAGATGGTAGTCTATCATCAAATTATAATCTTTTAACAGCTCTAACCATCTTCTTTGTCTCAAATTCAACTCCTTTTGGGTCAGCAGATATTTAAGACTCTTATGGTCTATAAAAACCCTAATGGTGACCCCATATAAAAAATGTCTCTAAATATTTAATGCAAAAACTATGGCTGCTAACTCCAAATCATGCGTAGGATAGTTCATCTCATAAGGCTTTAATTGCCTAGAAGCATAAGCAATCACTTTATCACCTTGCATCAACACACAGCCTAATCCCTTCATGAGGCATTACTATACACTGTGTATCCTTCATTACCCGAAGGCAAAGATAAAACCGGTGCGGTTGTGAGCCTGTTCTTAAATTCCTCAAAACTATTCTGGCATTCCTTTGTCCATATAAATTTTTGATTCTTTCTTGTCAATTTGGAAAATGGAGTTGCTATTATTGAAAAACTCTCCACAAACCTTCTATAATATCCAGCTAATCTCAAGAAACTTCTTACTTTAGCTACATTTCTTGGTACTTCCCATTTCACAACCGCTTCTATCTTCGTTGGATCCATATGTACTCCTTGCTTTGAAATCACATGTCTAAGAAATATCACTTCTTTTAACCAAAACTCACATTTGTCAAATTTAACATACAACTCATTCTTTCTCATTGTCTCCAAAGAAATTCTAAAGTGCTCCTCATGTTCCTTATTACTTTTAGAATAGACCAAAATATCATCAATAAAGACAATGACAAATTGGTCTAAGAAAGGTCTAAAGACTATATTCATCAAATCCATGAAAGCTACTGGTGCATTTGTCAACCCAAAAGGCATGATCAAAAATTCAAAGTGGCCATATCGTTTTCCAAAAGTAGTCTTTGACACATCGGACTCCTCTATCCTCAACTGGTGGTAACCCGATCTCAAATGTACCTTAGAAAAGACCCTTGCCCCTGTAACTGATCAAACAATCATCTATGCATGGGAGCGGGTATCTGTTCTTAATGGTGATATAGTTAAACTTCCTATAATTCATACACATTCTCAAGGATCTGTCTTTCCTTTTTACAAAAAGAACCGGCGCCCCCAAGGTGAAGAGCTCGACCTAATATAACCTTTCTCCAACATATTTTCCAATAGCTCCTTAATTCTATAAGGTGGAATCGAAATAGCGTTGTGCCTGGATGAAGCTTAATGGGAAATTCAATTTCCCTAGATGGTGGTAGTCCTGGTAACTCCTCGAGAAAGACATCCAGGAATTCCTTGACTACTGGCATATCCTCTAACTTCCCTCTATCTGCCCACGTGTCTACCACATAGGTCAAAAATGCCTCACACCCTTTTCTCTTCATTTTCTCTTCCATCAACACCGAAATATTTCTGGATGAGCTAAATTTCCTGTCTCTTATGAACATCACCTTTCTTCCATCATCTAACTAGAACTCCACTATTTTTTGTTGGCAATCTAAGCTGGCATTGTACTTCTCTAGGGCATCCATACCCAAATCACATCTAATCCTCCCATCTTCAATGACATTAAATCCACCACTAAGTCTCCCCCACCAATATGTATCTCACAATCTTTATAAACTTGACTAATCACAATACATTGGCCGATTGGAGTACTCACCATCAAAGGAGTATCCAATGGGCTCAAATCTTTACCCATCATAGTTTTACCTGATGAAACAAAGGAGTGGGTAAAACCCGGATCGATCAAAACAATCACATCATCATCAAATAATTTAATCATACCCGTTACAACTTCTAGAGTGGTCTCTGCATCCTCATTGTAAACACTCTAACTGGTGCTTGTCTCTTTGGTCTTCATAGAGGATTCACTCCCTTTACTACATCAGAGCTACCCACTTCAGTTGTAGTCTTTTGTCCCATTGCCTCAGTTCTCTTCGAAGCCTGCATTTGTTCTTCCTCTCTTCTTGCATACTGCGGACACTCTCTAGCCATATACCCCTTCTCTCCACATTTGAAACAAGCTCCAGTCAATTTGTAACATTCCCTTCCATGGAACTTGCTGCAATGGTCACACTTAGGGACGGATGACTTGTCCCCTTCTCTCCTTCTACTGCCTCCCACCGTTGAGGCTTGATGAGAAACAGTAGAAGTACTCATCGATTTAGGCCTGCTTACACCACTGATCCTCTCCTTAGATTGGACAGGGAAAGTCCTGGCACTCCTCTCAGGCATAGAAGTACCACCTCCCCTCTTGAATTGTTCTCTCCCTTTTCTCTTTTTGCTTACGATGCTCTTTATGCTCTTGATGTTTTCAACCCTCAAAACCACCTCAACTAGCTGTTGGAAGTCATAAAAGTTTTGCACCACCACTTTTTTCCTAATGGCTAGATGCAGTCCTAATTCAAATCTTCGGCACTTGACTGCCTCACTTAACATTATCTCAGCTGCATATCGGGATAACTATGTAAACCGATGGTCATACTCACTTATTGTCATTTCCCTCTGGGTGAGACTTAGAAATTTCCTCTGCTTCTGTTGAATATACACCTCAGACAGGTACTTCTTCTTATAAGCAATTAAGAAGTCCTTCTACGCTAGTGCTGGGGGTCTCATCTGACTCCCTGGCACACTCTCTCACCAATGCAGAGCATTCCCCTGAAGTAGGCTAGCAACATACACAACTTTCTCATCATCCTCGCAATCCATCTGATCCAATATCCTCTCGGTCTTCCTCAACCAAGTCTCAGCTTCTTCTAGGTCTGTCGTCCCATAGAAATCCACTGCCCCGTACTTCCTGAGCTTATCAAACTGTTTCCCCTTCTTGATTGGGACTGGAACAGAAGATCATGGCATCTGGCCAGTGGTCTGAGCAAAGGCCTGAACAAATGCCTGAAACATCCTTGGATGCAATGGAGCAAGCACTTGCCCCTGCGGAAGAGGAGACTCCTAGGATTGTGACCGAATGGGCTCACTACCATGCCCGACCGAAGCCTCAGCATTCCCTGGAGCTATAGATTCATCAGTACTCTCCTCCCTTGGTGGAGAGTCAGGTGCAATCGATCCTTGCAATAATCCTCGTGTCCTTCTATGAGGTGGCATCTTACTCCTTCAATGCAAATACTAACTCTTAGCTTATATTTCATTTTTGTCTTAATTCCTACATGTATGCATGATATGCACGCCACTTAATGCAATTCAATCAATTTACTATACAACCCGTGACCACATAACATAACACTTTATCCTACTATGAATTCTAAGCCTAGGAAAAACCTAAGCTCTGATACCAAATAATGCTAGACCCCGCTTCCGAAGCCCAACATTCGAAATCAAATTCAGAAATAGTACTGCCCTCAACTATACTATGCCTATTTCGAAACATTTAGTAAAACTTTTCCTAGAGAACTCAGATTAATCTGTTCTTTAGATAGTTTGAAAGAGGACTTTAAGGTCTACAACTTTCATGAAGATCCCAAAGACAAATTACATCTTCTGAAGGATAAAAAATGAAACAGAAGATATAAGATGAACAGTAACCCATAAGAAGTATATGAACAGTAACACAGAAGATAGGTGTAGAAGAAGCGAAAAGATAGAAGAAGCAAAGGACAGAAGATAGCGAAACACAGAAGCAACAAAATACAGAAGGAGCAAAACACAAAAGAAACAAAAAGCAGAAGGAGAAAAACACAGAAGAAGCAAAAGGTAGACGAAGCAAAACTTAGAAGAAGCAAAACTGGGAAGAAACAAAACTAAGAAGAAGCAAAAAGGCAGACGAAGCAAAAATAAGAAGAAACAAAAAGGCAGACGAAGCAAAACTAAGAAGAAGCAAAATGAAAGACGAAACAAAACTAAGAAGAAGCAAAACTGAGAAGAAGCAAAAAGGCAGACAAAGGAAAACTAAGAAGAAGCAAAAAGGCAAAAGAAGACACGTCAACAAAACACAAAAGAAGATCCGTCAACAAAACACAGAAGAAGACGAGTCAACAAAACACAGAAGAAGACGCGTCAGCAAAACACAAAAGAAGACGTGTCAACAAAAGACAGAAGGAACAAAACACAGAAGAAGAAAAAGATAAAAGAAGCAAAAGACAGAAGAAACAAAACATAGACGAAGAAAAACATAGAAGAAGATGACATCATCATAGAAGAAACACATAAGAAGATGACATCATCACCAAAGAAGCAAAATTAAGAAGAAGATAAACACAGACGAAGCAAAACACAGACGAAGCAAAACGTCATCGTAGAAGAAACATAGAAGAAGATAACGTCATCACAGAAGAAGCAAAACTAAGAAGAAGCATAACACAGACAAAGCAAAACATAGAAGAAGATGACGTCATCATAGAAGAAACACAGAAAAATATGATGTCATCACAAAAGAAGCAAAACTAATAAGAAGCGAAACATAGACGAAGCAAAATACAGAAGAAGATGACGTCATCATAGAAGAAATACAGAAAAAGATGACGTCATCACAGAAGAAGCAAAAGGCAGAAGAAGGGAAAGACAAAAGATACTTCTTCCTTTACAAAGACCTTAACTTTCAGCTTAGAAATCCAAAAATTTCATACTATAAATTGTTGGAAAGCTAGAAGAATAAGCTACAACTTGTGGTGGACAACTTTAACAAATTTTACCTTAATTGAGCCCTGATTTTCCCGAAAGATGGCATACGATTTTTACACCTAGAAAAGACTTGGATTTTGAAATGAATAACTACAAAGAGAAGAGCACATACACCTGTGGAACTTTTCAATTCTAACTTTTTTACCAAAACAACCGAAAGCTCATTTATAACTTTAATTACATATTGACATTAAAACAAAAGCTTAACACAATTACAACGTATGTGAGAAGCTTAATGTTTAACATGCTTATGGAGTTGTCCAAAAGTGATTGATAACTTAGTTACAAAGCTTCTAATATCTTGGAGCTTTCGATGCCTTGCAAGGATTGTTAACCTTCTTGTTCTGCACCTGAGGAGGCAGTAGTGGGGTGAGCTACACAACTCAGTGGCTAATATATTCATAGCCATTGACAATCGACCAAAGTCAAGCATATGTGTGTGTGTATATATATATGTCTAGCAATTCTAGCATTTATACTTTGATCAAACAATATAAACATTTATCAAATTTAGCTCATAACACATAACACTCAATATTCTTCATACTTGACAATTTAAAATGCAATGCATAACAAATGACTCGAGGTTTCTATGAAACAGAATGAGAAAACCGAAGTTTACCCCATGAACATAATAAGTCTATTTTTCGAAGCTCATATGTCACAAGCGGGCAGCCGGGAGAAGGCTCTTGTCAACGTGCATGTGGCGAACAGAATGACTCCACTCTTGCCCAAATAGAAGCACATAAATATGCTCAAATCACTTTATCAAATGCTTTCATACTTTTCATTTATACAAAATTCCATGGAAAATATCAAGGCATAACATGGATCAAAACACAATTTATTTATATCACATATCCACATAGGCAAAAATTTGCCCAATCACACAATAACTATAAATACATTAGCCACCTAATTAGCTCGCGAATAGCAAATCAAGCTTGCCTTTCCCTTTGTTCTTGGTTAGGGTTTCCTTGATTCCCTACAATAACCAAGATTTCATTCAAAACAACATTTCAATAAAATTCAAAAACTTCAAAAATTACAAAAATTTCAACCAAACACAAATTGAACTCAAATCTAACCTACCCATAACCCATCTAGGTTAGAAAACTCAAGTCCTAGTTTAGGAACCCTAAAATCAATTGGGTTCTCCTACTCCATCTTCTTGAAACTCTATCTTTTTTCCATTCTCCACACTAACTCTTTTCCTTCAATAAAGCAAGAAGGAAAGATGGTTAACCTACCTTAACAAGTTTTATTTCTCTCCATTCCTTCTTTCTTCAAAACCTTTCTCCTCTCTCTTTTAATGTCATTTTCTCTCTCTTCTCCCTCTTCAATTCATTATTTTCTCCTCTTCACAAGCAAAACAACACATACTTATCCCATTTCTACCTTTAATGAGCCCCAAAAGTCCATCTTACCCTTAATTATAAGCTTATGTTCTTCTATGCTAAAGTGATCTCCCAAAAACATCCTTGAACATACTTATTATATTAACACTTTAATTTCAACTTGCCAATTCAACAAATCCTACTAACCTTGACATAAATATAGCTCCAAAATTAAATCTATCAAAACTCCAAAATTACTTTAAATCATGTTTATTTTAAAGAAAAATTTTCCGGGGTCCAACGCAAAGGGAGAATATAAATGTAGAGGGGAAAAAATTTCATGTACAGAAATTTATGCTAAACTAATGTTGATAGATCAAAGAACGGAACTCCTTGTGATACATTAGATACTATTAACAATATAAATAAACACATTCATATCCAAAGAGTTTGGAATCACGAAACTTAGATAAGGAAAACTCACGACTAAACCCAGAAAGCATGAGAGGGATACACAGGGGACAACAAAGATGTAATGGATAATTTGGAGATAGTAAGTAGAGAGAGAAAAGAAAACTCACTTGTTCCATGACAACATGTAGCTGATTATTTGCTCACAATACCTTTGATTGTTCTAGACAAACAAATGGTGGAGGAGCAGCCACCTGCGGAAAGTGCTTCAGGAATATCTACAATCATGATAAGGTTGAGTTTACTCACCTCGTTGACAACCCTCTCTGGAGACGCAGTCATTTCCAACTATTTCGTAATACCACCCCATCTGAACTCTTCGTTAAAAAAATGAATGGTACAAAAAAAAACAAAAACACGTGACATATATACTTAACAAGACAATGAAGAGCACTAACCTCCACTTTGTGATAGAGAAGAGGACGTCGAATTCCAACATAGCAAGATTGTGCACGTATGTCGTTAACGACGACTGTGCATTGTTTTCTACACTGCTTTTGAATTCGATGTCTAGTATATAGGTGGTCAGAGTCTGGGGGGAAGGACCCTAGTTGGCATTGAAAAGAACGGATTTGGGACTTACATCACATGGAGAAGAATAACAACATCGCCTGTGTAGATGTAGTGGTGGATGACCTAGAGAACAATAAACAACAAAAAAATGATGATTAATTTTAAACAAGTATAAAAATGAAGAAATATATACCTAAATTAAGATTATCTTTTGAGCATATTGTAATAGGTATCCCGAAATCACCTCACATATCCTTATATGTCTCCATTTGTGAACTGAAGAGATCTTGCATTGTCTCAAGTAAAACAATCATTATAATAGTTAATAATAATCCCTTATTAAGTTCAACCTTCTTTAATAGACACTTGGATTAAAAAAAATGCCTCAGTAGCAAAAAATATGGAGTAAAGTTATCTTTCTAATCTTTCATTCATGATTACAAAAAAAGGAGCGTGTAAGGAAGACCTATTTTTCATGTTAACCTTGACTACTTCCTTCGTTATCTCCATGACATCATAAAAGTAACATATTTTTGCCTTTTCATTACTATCAACTAAATAAAGTACTTTCATCAAATGCTCACATTGTGAACAAAAATCATAATCTTTAAGATAAATCTTAGAAACTTTCATTCCAAAATCAGATCTGGCATATTGAGAAACAATTCACTTATCATTTGTAAACATTTACCTTAGCTCTTTCTTCATTCCAATAGGACACCTAAGAGATAAAAAATTAACTACAAATCTTGTAATGGTAGAATGATCTTAAATTATAGTATTAGTGAAATCCTTTATCATCAAATTCAAAACTCATAAAGGCTTATAAATAAATTTAGTCCCTTTTCTCACTTTCTACGTAATTTCATCAATGATAGGAAAATATTTATCATTTCCTATATTTTTACCATCAATTTAAGGTAATGTGCATTATGAGTCCTATAAAGAGAATTATACTAGCTTGCAACCTCTTCCTAGTTACTTTATAAATTGTCATGATGAATTTTATAATGTTTTTATGCTAATTTCATTCACAACTTTATAAATTATCTCTAATAGACTGTCGATATTTTTTATATGGATAGATGTATTAGTAGACTTAAAAAATATTGTTCTCTTAGCAGAATAAACAAAAAATGACAATGAGCTCCTATCTTCCATTCATCTAACCATTACAAATTGTTAAACACCCATAAGCTATAATGTCATTATTTTTCACTTAAATAACTTTTTATTTTACAAATAGAGCTGCTCAAAAGATTACCTCTGTAGTCGTCAATTAAAAGACCTTTATATCCTAAACCATAAGATGAAATAACATCAATTATAAGTTGGTAATAATATGATTAAGTAGCATTGAATGATACATGTACATCATACCAATATCTAACTATTGTCATTTCCACATTATAAGTTGCTTCTTTAGATTATAATGCATTACAAATTGAAGGATAAACTCTAGGAGTTGTTTATGGAGAAAAAAAGTTAAAAAGGTTGTCTTCCTCTCTTCCTCACATTAGTAAAAGCAATCGCTTCTTGTTGGATAGGAAAACTACTATCAACATTGCCAATATCATCCTAGCCATTGCAAAAAGAACTTTCACCACTAATTTCATAGTTTAGTATTTATCTTCTTTCTTTCTCATTCTAATACTTTTTAAGCAATGTTTTCATTTGTCATTTTACATTATGGCCAGCTTTTTTATAATGCTCCACTTTACCTTTGATCTTAGTTAAATGTTTCTTTAATATAATGATTCTCCCACCTTTTAAATGTTAGTACAATACAAACAAATATATGATTCTTCGTACTATGAAACGATCTAACATGAGCTCAAACTGGATCACCAAATCTTTTTGAAGAGGTAAAATTATTATAAGTAATTTAACTATTATAAATGGTGGAGTTAAGAGACCTGGTGCAATGATAGTAATGGTTCAATGATGGTTAAGATATAAGATCATAAAGGAGGAGAGGAAACTTGCTTATAAAATTGTGAGAGGGAGAAGGACAGCAAACTAAGGTTAGGATTTAGGGAAAAATTTTACAATCAAGATTTAGGGATAAACTTTGTTCTTTTTACAATTTAGTCCTACATGCTCATACCTATATTGACCAATGTTTCTAATATTGACCTTATCAATTAGTGCCAAAACCTAAAATGATATTAGTGTTTTGTGTACATTTTTTATATTGTACGTTCAGTACTAGCCAAAATAGTATGATTTTCTAACCCTTGGACAAAAGATAGTGTTATTCCCTAATTGTTCCCAAGAAGGGCTGAATTGGATGAATTCAAGATTTTAATTAAAGGATACTAACTTATAAAAACAATGTTTACAAATTATCGCAAATGTAGGAATGAAGTAAAAGTAAAGGAATTTAATTATTTTTTGTAAAGAATTAAACTAAAGTAAAGGAACATAAATGCAGACCGATTTATAGTGGTTTATGAAACAATCCTTGCATATATCTACTCCTAAGACTCATATTAGATTTTCATTATAATTCTTCTTTTAAGGTAAAAATAACCTTTGAATAATCTTTTATTTTTAGCAAAGATGAACCTCATTTTCATATTTTTTCAAGGTAAAGAGAAACCTCAAACCACTTTATGTAACATCCCGTCACCCATTTTAAGGTTAAAATTGTAAATGTGAGAGATTACGGAGAAAATAGGAAACACTTTTCATGCTCATGCATTTCATGTTATGCACATATATGTGAATAGTGAATTTTAAACACATCAAAATGATTGTACATGCATTTATTGACATTTTCAGGTATAATTGTTAGTAAATATGGTTTTTATTGGAAATTGTGGTTTGATTGTATTGAAAACTTGATTTGGAGATTAGAATTCTTGATTTAGAATTTTTGGAGTTTGCGGGAAATTTTTTTGAAAAGAATTGGGATAATTCTTGGATTAGAAAAAATGCCAATTAGTAAAAAAATTGATAAATGGTAGTAGAAATTACTGTCCAATGGAAAAAGAAATTTTGATAAATGACTTTAGGATTTATGGACAAGTTTCATTGAAAATTGGGAGTCAATTGGATTAGAAGTTGGAAATAAAGTTAACTAGTTAAATAAAAGACCATGAGAAAGTGACATGTGGCAAGTGACACATGTCACTTACCACACCACTTGTTTAAACCACATATTTCACTAAGTGAAAGACCATAAAGTGGGCCTTTCACTTGTACATTCACGAAATACACTTCTCCTCTCCAACTTCTTCACTTCTTCATCTTCTCCATCCCTCTTCGTCACTCTCTCATGTTGATGTTTGTTCAACTCTTTCACCTTGATTCTTCAAGATTCATTGTCTCCTTTTTCTTATTGCTAAAAGACCCAAACTACTCCTCCATGAATGTTGATGATCGTGTATGTTGGAGGAGATAGGGTTCACGGTGATTTGGAGCTAAACAACTACGTTAAATGTTTTTCTTCATGTGTTGTTTTAAATGAAGCATATATGTTGATAGTTTAGTGGTAAATGATCATGACAAAGGAGTTGAGTATATGCTAGAACGTTGGTGAGGAAATGAATGTATACATGTTGATGTTTTGTTTCACATGAATGCTAAATAATGGATTAAGAATTGATTTGTGAATGTTATTGAGTTGAATTGGAGTGGAGAATGAAGAGTAAATGAAGTACAAAAGGTGATATTAGTATACGATGTGATTGGGAAAATTTTGAACTAAAGTTGTTGAAAAACTGGGTTTGCGTCTGTGTAATTTCCCCGTGGTGAACTTAAAGGATTAAGTGAGGTTTTCTTTTGGGTAAAGTTCACCGCGACCATCTTTTGGGTTTTGCCGCAGCAAACTTGTGAATTTTATGCGGGAATTCCTTTCTGGAGGAGTTCGCTGCGGCGAACTTTTCTCTATACCAAACATGGTTCAGTATTTTAGACATATCTTTTTCTATAGTTATCCAAATAGATTGATTCTTAATTTTTAGTAAATTAGATACATAGGTGTAGCACCCCACTCCCACCAGACCTGAACCCGATATCGATGGTGATATCCGAGCCTGCGCCCCGCGAGGGTGGCGTATTAGAGCACTTAATTCCGTTCAGAAATTTCGTAAAACAATTTTGTGCTTTTTGAAAACAAATGAGTGCGCAAAAATCATTAAACAATTTAGGCCCACGATACCAAAAACATTCTCATTCATAATACAATTTCAATCATAATTCAGTTCATTCACATATTATCTGAAATCAAATTGGGCCCAATCCAATATCAGTACAAATCTACGGAATTACAAATTCACACATAATCCAAACTAACATTAATGCAGACGTGAACTGATCCCGACCTTAAACTTTGACTTACACTCTGTAACCATACTCCCGTGCCCAACGGGGTACTCTTCGATCCCTGAAAAATATTTGCAATGTTGGGTGAGTTTGCGAACTCAGT
>JANITW010000236.1:58886958-58897391 GCA_027564335.1 Erythroxylum williamsii | reverse complement strand
ACCCGAAAGAGTGTCGTGGAAAAATCTGAAAGTAAGCCAATGGGAAATGAATTGTGATTTTAATGGTTTTAGTGAGGTATAAACCTAAGTATAAATTATACTTACATGAGTTTTGATATGAGATTGATTTTGTGCTAAAATTGTTGTATAAATACTTGGGATTATCATGAACATGCATTGTACATAGTTCATTTCGTACATGTGCATTATTTAATACTTAGGATTGTGCAAATTGTGACATTGTGTATATTTGTGGTAGAGGAACAACTGCAACGTCAACCTCCAGACGTTGTCAGATCTTCCAGGCATTAGCTTTGGGAGCAACTTGTGAGTAGATCTAGATGGTCTTACCTTATTGCTTGTTTCGTTTATGTTATGACTTGAGTGATTATGAATGAGATGTGAATTGATTGTGTGATTCTGGACAATGAAGGTCCAAGGTTTCTGATGCTTGAATGTAATATTGAAGTACTAATTGTATGTGAATGTGATGAACTAAATGCTTCATGACATGAATTCATGATCACAAAGTGTTTCTCAACATAAATGTTGAATACCGGACTAAGGTCCGATGATATATGAAAGTGAATAAGTGATCATATATGATTGATGCATTTCATTTCATAAATGTAAGAAACATAATGGCAGTTGTGACCAGAGTAGCCACCGATCAGAGCTTAAAACTCAACGAGTGAAAAAGAGTCTCGAACTCCAAAGTGGTTTAATGAGCCCTCTATGGGACAATTGTCAATGAGCCCTATATAGGACAGTTATCAATGAGCCCTATATGGGATAGTTTAGGCACTCGGTCACAACAAAGTAATAAATGAAAAATGAGTCTCATGTTCACTGCATATGTATAATATGAATGATTAAATTTCATTGAATGTGAAATATGAATTGATATGAATGTGAATTATGCGTTATGTGATTGGGTGAGCCATCGATGATGGTCATTTGTTGAGTTCGCAAAACTTACCCAAAATTTGCAAATATTTTTTAGGATCAGAAGAATACCCCGTTAGGCAAACCAGAGTATGCCTATAACATACAAGTAAGGGATAGAGGTCGGGATCAGTTCGCATTTTCATTTTTATTTCTTATTTTTTCTATCAAATTGTGCTTTCCATAATGATTGTATCATGTGTATGTAAATAATTATGTTCTGTAATAACTTTCTATTTTGGAGATGATTGTAAATGATTTTGCAATGTAATGAATTTATGTCTACAAGTATTCTATATTTGTAATGGGCCCAAATGGTTTTTGAAATTCTGATGATTGTATTATTGTGACTGAAAAAGTTTTTGATTAAAATGGGCAGTTTCGAATATTGATTTCTACATACACATGTGTAAATTTTGAAAATTTTGTATTGAGTTTCAAGTGTTTGATTGACTGAGTGTGCTAGCACGCTACCTTTGGTGGGCATGGACTTGGATATCATGCAGGATGTCGGGTACGTGTCTTGCGAGATTGGGGTACTACACTTTAGGTAATCCTAATACAATAATCTCAAACCCCAAAAAATAGCTTGCAACTTAAACTTGCTCACTTTGATAGTTTGATAATTACACAAAAGGTTCATACACTCAAAATGAGATAATGAATGCTCAAGTCAAAAAGCACTTCAAAATGTGTGTAAACGACGTTTAAATGCTTTTTGATACTAAAACCAATATGAAAACATAAATTTATAGTATTTTAGGGCCCAAAATTATTGTTGGAGCTAAAAATTAGTTGTTACAACGACTATAAGTAGAGCACTTGTATGTATTAAAGGCTTCAAATTCAGTAGCCGTTGGGACAATAGTCTACCCGTAACCATATTGGTTAACTAATATGGCACAGTAGTTGACCAATACCTATATAGGTTGACCAATCATACTAAACATATTATTTTAACACCTTCAAATGCTCAAACTCAATTTGATTAATATAATTATGAATTAAACATCCCAAATGTTCCACAAAACTTAATTTGAAAGATAGAAAAATTTTACATTAAAAACAAAAACTTTAATGCCATTTACTGAATGTAAAGACTGATGTAATGAAGTGAAGGGAAAAGTTTTTGCATGGCAAACCTTTTAGACTATTAAAAATAATCAAGATGAGCTTACAATAAGTAATGCATAAAATAAGCTCAATGTATCTTGATATTATTCTTGACTTGATTTTGATATTGAAGATTGCACACTTTATTTTTTCTTCCATAATCTTTTGATACGGTGATATCTTGTTCTCACATTCCTTCTCATCAATAACACTAAACTAATTAGTAGTGCTTATGTTTTTTATCATTAAAACCTTAATTGAAACCTCCCTTGATTCAACAATCTCCCCCTTTTTGATAATAACAAAAATATTCGTAATATTAAAAAGTAGCATGAGAATTTAACCAGTCAAATAGCAACCCATATTTAGATAATAATTATCTCCCCTTTAGTTTTTGAATAAAACATAGACCCATATCTTAACCACCATTCAATATGAGAAAAGATTCAATAAAATAGTCATTTTCATAGAAATACATATATATATATAATTGTTCATCTCACAAAGGAGACATAATACAACAATAGCAACCTACTGGAAGTCCAGCTGATGCATGGAGTTTATAGAGGTCTAGTAGGATGTAGTCTTACCCCTAACTGATAAAGAGGTTGTTTCTGATATACCTATGTGTGTGTGTGTGTGTGTGTGCGTTAAATAAACATATACTTATTAAAATAATAATATAATAATAATTTAAGATAAGATAAAAAGATAATAATAAAAATAAATAAATATGTATAAATAAAATAAGTAATAAAATAAATAATACAATACATAAAAATAAAAAACGAACAAGTAATTACAAAAAATTATTTAGGCTAAGTAGGAAAATTTTTAGGCTAATTAATTAAGAGAGAAGTACTACATATTAAATGTTTAAGCTAAATACAAGACATAAGACTTAAAGGAAAATAATTAAAAGACCTATAAGAAACTAAAAGACTTCTTTATATGAGATCTTTTACTTATATTGTAGTATAACAAAGTTTTCTATTAAAGGCCATCTCCTCAGTAAGTTTTAGCATTGTAGCACTTACTTTAATAATAAGTACTCCCCCCAAATTGTAGCATTTCCCTCTAATATCATAAAAAATTTCCTCCCCCCTTTTGTAAACATACAAAAGAATCAATCGGCTGAAGGCAGAAAGAAGACTCAACTAAAATTCACAGGTTGTCAAGATGATGCAACGTGATGTATCAAAAGGATTCAAACTCTCCTTGTAATATATTGAGTTACTGTTTAATGGCCATGAGATGAGCATCTAGTGGTATAGGGGGTGATGAAGTAGTTGAGAAGTGGTGGAATCATCATCTGTAGGTAGCTCAATAGTATGGCTTAAGAGAGGCTCTTTGGGACCATCAATATATGAGGACTCCCATGAATTAGGGATGGATTCTAAGGCTAGAGTTGTTGTCACTGGCTTGGTTTAGTCATTTTTCTATCAATCAATTGATATCCTATACAATTAAGAGCAGCAGAGTCAAAGAAGAAATCAAAGTCAATCTCATCCCAAGGGGAAGGAATAAGAAAGTACTGAAAGATGAGGCTAAGAATGAGGGTATATGGAATGTTTTGTTTATTCTTTTTGGTTTGATGGAAATGGATCATATTGAGAAAAAGAAAATGACCGAGATGAATTTATTTTCATAAGATAAGAGTAGAAGGGAACCAAACATCAACATGGCTTATCAAATTAAACTCACCATTAGTAGAGATAAAATTATACTTGATGGAAAGATGAAAAAAAATAAGGAATAACGTTAAGGTCACGAACATCATTGATTTTATTTATAGACCTCTACATTGAGGCCTAACTAAAAAATGATTTGAACTCTTTCAGGCATAGAGTAAGGTCTAATTGTGTATTTTATACAACAACAATAGTGCAAAGGATGTTCAAGAATATAAATGCCTAAGATCTTGTTTATAAGATTAGAAGTGAAATGGATGTCAATATTTTGGAAATTGGAAAAAATATGGGTCTCATCATAAAGCCCCTTAGGACAAATATTGGTACAAAATAATCCAACATTGGTAGGACTTATACGACATGTTGTAATAAGGAGGGATTCCTACCTTTGATTAAGGAAATAGCTAATAAGGCTATAATCTTTACATTGTTCAAAACTTAAAAGAGACAGAACACCCTTTTCATGCGGTTTTCAGGAAGCACAATTTTGGAATTGAAGAGAATTAGTAGCAAGGTAACTTTTCTCACTAAGAGGAGGCATGAGAGAAGAAGGGTTTCGGGATCATGCTTGAATCCTAAGTATCCTAGAGTTTCTGCAAGTAGATCTACCATATATAAGAGTCCTAGGTGTAGGATTATAGTTCCCTCTAGTTTTAGCCATGAGAGTAAAGGTGAGTAAAGGATTAAGAACAAAGAGAAAGGTTCGGAGATAGAACAAAGACTAGGAATGAAAGATCGCCTAAAAGATTAAAAACATCACTTGTATAATCCCCATTACATAAACCTTAATTATTCATCTAATCATTGCATTGCATTATGCAAAATGAAGAATGAAAGATGCACATGAATAAAATGAGTAGTTGTAAGAAATCATGAGGCCTATATAAGTAAGGTTTATAATATTTAAAGTAAAGTAAATTAGTTAATGAGGAAAAAATTAAATTAGGTATCTTCCTTAAAAAGGGTACTTAATTGGGTTAAGAAGTTATAAAAAAACATAGAAATTGGTTTAAATTTAGAAACCTTAAAAAATCTAATCCCCTAATGACAATTGGGTAATATGATCAAAAACACTAACTCGAGAAAAATTAGACACAAATTAATGTAATGCATAGTTGTAATTTTTTTAATTCAAACGTTAATTGATCGAAGAAATCTTTAATTTTAAAAGTTGATGTATAGATAAAAAAATCCTAAATTTCATTTAGGCAAGATTGCTATAAATTCCAACTCAGTCAAAACTAAGCATCATTCAATGCAATTAATGGTTAGAAAACTTAAATCAATCTCTAATTGAACTAAGAAATCATAATTTGTAAAGAATAAATAAGAAATTCCCAAATGTCATTTAGGTAAAAGATAAAAAATTAATTTAAGACAAAATTAAGCATAATTCAATACAATTAACTATTAAAAAAGTTTATATCATTCTTCAATTAAAATAGGAAATATTTAATTTTGTAAATTAATGCATATATAAGAAAGTCCTAAGTATTATTTAGGTAAAACAACCAAAAATATCAATTTCGACAAAATTAAGCATATTTCAATGAAATTAATAGTTAAGAAAACTTAAATCAAATTTTACTTAAACTAAGAAAGCTCCAATTTTGAAAAATTATCTAGAATATTGATGAAAATATGCAATTCCTAATTTTGAAACCCTAATTCACGCTAGATGCAAAAGTGCTGCAATGGAGAGGATAATGCATGAAGTTGAATATATGAACATGCTTAAACATAGTAACAATAGAGATCACTAGTTAAGGGAATCATCAATTGAAGAAAAAAATTATGGAATTGGGGAAACTACAAATGTTGGAGGTTAGGTTTTGCCTATGGAGTAGGAGGATGGATGATGAATTATAGGATAATGGATGAGCACTTGGGGTATCAGTGAACTGATTGGTGTAAGAGGAAGCGCTGGAAACTCACCGAAGAGAGGAGAGTGACGCTGGAGAATAATGAAGCTTATAGAGGGGCTCTTTAATGTTTTCAATAAGATAAGAATGATTTGTTCAGGGGAAGACGAGTGGGGGGAAGATAAGAATGAATGTTATTTAAAGGTTTAAAATGATTGTGAAAGTTGTCGAGTGGAGGTGATTTTTCACATACATGCACAAATACAAAGAGAGAGAGGGAGATAAAGGTAGAGATATAGATACAGAGAGAGTAGTGTAGGTGAGGTGAGGAAGAGGTAGAGGGAGTTACCGAGTTTTAAAAACTCAATATATTGGTCTACTAGTTGATGAGATTAGTCAAATAGTGTATGTTGTTATTCAACCTAAGGTAGCAACCAATGTTTCCATAAACGCACTAGAATAAAAATATTTGAGGGGTCAGACGATATTGGTCAATAAGTAAGAGATATTGGTCATCCAATGAATGTGTTGCGACTAAGCTCTCCCTAAACTCTCAGGATAGAAAAGATATATCCGAGTTAGTAATATTGGTTGACCACTGAAGAGTATCGGTCGACCAGTGTGATTGGTTAGGTGATCAACCATACGATTATATAAGGATCAAACTCTCAATATTGATTGTTGTGTTTTAGAATATTATTTAACCAATCTAGGTTATTAGTCGATCGATAAGTTATAAAAACTTTGATTACGACGTTTATAAGTTGAATTAAAGCGTACAAAATAGAAATTAACTTAATAACAACTCTGAAAACTTATTTATCTAAGTAATGTCCATAAGTCATCCTTAATCTCTTATAGTTGTACAAAATATACCCTCACTCACAGGTTTAGTAAAAATTTTAGTTAACTGGTGTTGCGTATTCTTGAATTCTAATTTAATGTCTCCATTTTGGAAGTTATCCCTAATGAAATGATATTTGATTTCTATGTGCTTTGTCCTATAATGTTGAATAGGATTCTTTGTGAGACAAATAAAACTTGTATTATCACATTTGATTGGTATCTTAGTAAGATATAATCTGTAGTCTCTAAGTTATTGTCTAAGCCAAAGGATTTGAGCATAATAACTACTTGTTGCCACGTATTCGACTTTCACTATTGTTTCTTTCTAAACTAAGAAACTTATACACTTGTTAGGAATTGATAAGTATCATTTATGCTTTTGTTATCCAAAATACTACTATTAAAATTCACAACCAAATAACCAATTCGGTTGAAGAATATATTCTTAAGGTACCAATTCCCTAATGAAATGGTTCCATATAGGTATCTAACGATTTGCTTGATGACTAATAAATCTTATTGTTTAGAACTTGATTAAAATCTAACACGTAGTCAAACATTAAACATGATATCACGCTTAATTGTGATAAGATAAAGTAAATTACGAATCATACATTGATAAAACTTTACATCTACCAACTTACACTCTTTATCTTTGTGTTGTAATTCTCATAGGTTTCCCTAATGGTTTGGTTTGATCCATTATGAAGCATTTGAGTAGTTTTTTAGTGTAATTTGCTTGATTTACAAATATTCCTTCCCTTATTGCTTGATTTGGAGTCCAAGAAAGATGGTAAGTTCTCCCATCATGATCATCTCAAACTCTATAGCCATACACTTGAAACATTCTTAACATATATTCTCACTAGTAACACAAAAAATAATATCATCAATATAAATTTTAATGATTAGGATATCATACTTGTGCATTATAATAAAATTTGTAGTAACCTTGCCTTTACAAAATCCAATTTCTAAAATAAATCCACTTAAACTATTATATCAAGCTCTAGAGGCTTGTTTTAAACTATATAAAGTTTGGAAAACTTTTTAGACATGGTTTGGTGCATCATGTTTTTCAAAGTCGAGAGGTTAATCAACAAAAAATTATTTTTAATGAAACCATTTAAAAAACATTTAACATCCATTGTAAACAATTTAAAATTCATATAGGATATAAATGCAAGTAAGAGTCTAGTGGCTTTTATCCTAGGCATTGAAGCCAAAGTTTCCTTGAAGTTTATGCTCTCTTCTTGATTGTACCCTTTTACTACCAATCTAGCTTTATTTCTTACAATAGTACTTAATTCATCTAATTTATTTTCAAATACTCAATTGGTTCTTATAATTTGGTGATCACTAGGTCTAAGTACTAATATCCACACCTTACTCTTATTAAATTGGTTCAGATCCTCATTCGAAGCAAGAACCCAACTTTCATTATTAAGGGCTCTTTTATTATCTAAGGTTTAACTTGAGAAATGAAAGCAAGATGAGATAAATCTTTAATATGAGATTTAGTGATTACCCCTTGTTAAAGATCACCTAAAATTTGATTCGGAGGATGGTCCTTCTTGAATTTCCAATCTTTTGGAAGTTCTTCATCCTTCTTGTTTTCCTCACTTGGTTCAACAATAAGTTCATTAGTGATTTGTCAGTGATTGCTCTTAATTCCTTTAAAGGCTATTGCCTCTATTTTTTTGGATATACCTACATCATGCTCTTCAAGATCTTTCTTAGATAAATAAGCTCTTTAGTAATATGGTTCTTCCTATTAAACACCCTATATGCTTTGCTAGTTAGGGAACAACCAAGAAAGATCCCTTCATTTGTTTTGGCATCAAATTCCCCCAAGTTACAATTAGTATTCAAAATATAGCACTTACAACTAAAAATGTTAAATTAATTAATTTTTGTCTTCTTCCTATGATATGTAGTGGCTGTTGCCACTTCCAAAAAACACTTAAGAAGATTATATTCATGAATCATGGTCCTAATTATCTCTTGTAAAGTCCTATTTTTTCTTTCAACAACTCCATTTTGATGAAGGGTTCTTGGTGAAAAATTATGGAACATACCAATATCCTCACAAAATGTTTCAATCCTTTCATTTTCAAATTCCTTACTATGGTCACTCCTAATGGAAGCAATAGAAAGATCCTTTTCATTTTGTATACTTTTGACAAATTTGGCAAACATCCCAAAGTGTTCATCTTGTTTGTTAAAAATAAGATCTAAGTAAATATGCTAACATTATTAACTATGATAAAAAGATACAATTTTCTACCTAAACTAGCAACCCTAAACTAAAAGTATATTATCAATAATTGTGTGATCTTCCTTACCAACTTTACTGATGTTAATTATCTTACCTTTGATGTTATCTCCAAAAGTGATGAATTCTCCATCTTTGTCTCTAAGAGTTGAAAATTTGGATGCATCTCCAGTCATATTCCAAGAGCACCCATTATCTGTACACCATTTGTTACTATTTTTCTTAGAGACCAATAAAACAATCCAATTAATATGCTTTAGGTAACCATATAAGTTTGGGTATTTGGTTGTTATTCTTCTTCTTCTTTTAAACACTTATACTTAAAGGTTTATTTGCCAATCTTCTTTTTTAAAAGAAGAATTTATCAATGTGTCTATATTTACCACAAAAGTAACAATACCATGTCATATGATTTGATAGTATGATGATGACCATTATAACTTTGAAACATGGATGCATTACTTATTTTTTTTATGTGCATATAAATCATGAAAGCTTCTTTTTTGTACAAGTGATTTGAATTCTCTCTTTGGATAATGAGAAGTGGCATAATTGTATGTTTGAGATATGTTTGTTTTATTGTAATGATGCTTTTTTGGATTATGAACATGTATCATATAATTATTCTTGTTGTAAGCTCAAAAAGGTATGAGTGAGATTGCATGTTAACATGTGTTTTTATATAAAAGTTATGCCTTTTGTTTCCTTGTAAGTGTTAAATTCTAGGTCTAGATTTGAATGACACATAAAGGAATCAGGTTTTCTCTTAACATAAGCCCTAATGGATGTGTTGTGTGTCCTTAGATGTGGATGCTCCATGTTTTTCACTATGTAGATGCTTTCCTTTGAAAAAGTTGGTTTTGGTATCTAATTTCATGCCTATTATTAGGACTCTTTGAGCTCCTAACATGTTTTCTAGTTTCTAGCTTCTACTTCCTTTAGTGAACTTAGAAAATGATTCTTTGAGAGAAACAACATCCTTATTTAACTCTTCGTTTTTAGTCTTTAAAGTGCCTAAGTAATGAATATCCATTATGACTACACCTTTGGAAGCTTTGATATCATGCCATTCACTCTTTATCTTTTTATTTTTCACTCATACATTCATCTAGATTCTTTTGAACCTCTTTGAGTTTAGAAGACAATTTTTTTTCTTTTTTATGCTCATAATTTTAAGACTTTTAATAAGTTAATTATATGTCAAATCAATGTCACTATTATTATCACTAGAGTTAGAATTAAAAAATACCTCTTAGTCATCTTTTGTCATAAAGCACATGTGAGCTACATCTCCTTTCAAATGCTCCCTTTTGTAGTCACTTATGTCATCCTAAGTGGAGGATTTGAGTACCTCCTTTCTGCCTTTGTCATCTTCTTTTTTTTTTTCGTTTCTTTCATGTTTGACATTTCCTTTAAAAATAGGTCCTTTAGTATTTATCTATATGACTTTCCTAATTTAAAGTAAATAATGGTACTTGATTTATGTTTTAAATCTATCCTACCACTTATGTAATCCTTTTTTAGGAGTTATTTTCTAAGAATTTCTTAAATTTTATGGTGATTAAAGTAATATATTCTTCATCACTTTCTGTAGCGCCCCCTTACCGTAGGGTACACATCGGGGCGCCCGCAGGTCGCTCCGACACGTAACCCACGATAAAGGTGCACTACCGAGCAACCAACTAAAATCCACATGGCATC
>JANITW010000236.1:58813492-58833270 GCA_027564335.1 Erythroxylum williamsii | reverse complement strand
TAAAGTGGGCACAATTTGTTTACCGTTTTCTGCGCACTCAATTGGTTTGCAAAGAAAAAGAAAATGGCATAGTGAGTTTTTAAAGTGTATTTGACTGCTCTAGCATACCACCCTCGCGGGTCACGGGCTCAGATATCACCGTCGATGTCAGGTTCGGGTCTCGCGGGAGTGGGGTGCTACATTTTAGAATAGTGAAGTTATCTCTAGAGATAATTCTTCTTAATGTTTTGTAGCGCCACCTTACCGTCGGGTACGCATTGGGATGCCCGTGGGTCATTCCGATACATAACCTACGATGAGGGTGCACTACTGACAATCATTTCTATAATCCACATGGCATCAATATAATGAAGCTGAAATGATAAATTTCACTAATTTTAAAAACCGAATTACTTCTCATTTCATTTCTTAAAAACCAAATTTTACACGATTCTGTCTTAATAACATACTGTACAAAACCAACAATAACTAAAATAACTCCTAACTAGGTCATCCCCAAAAGATCCCAACTGACCGACCTGTAAGCCATACTTCACTTGCCAGAGCTCACACAACAGAAAAAAGTCTTGCTAACTGGAGCCAAGAGTCAACTATCGCTGTCCTGAAAAAAATAATTGCAATGTTAGGTGAGTTTGCGAACTCAATGAGAAACCATCATCGATGGTTCACCCAATTCATGCATTACGCATAATTGCGTACAGATCAACACAATAACACATTTAAAACAACAACCATAAATCCACTAAACAATTGTCACATATATACACATTCAACCTATTTCAAATTCACAACACAATCAGATACTTAATGCATGACATTTCCATTTTACTTCAGCGTTGTGACTGGGCGCCAGAATAATCCCGTTTCGGGCACATTCAACAGTAATCGCGTTTTACAGTGTTGAGCTTATAGCTCCGATCAGAATTTTGCTCCAGTCACAACTATTAATTACCGATTTCAATTCATGCCTAGCATGCGATCACAATGACACATCTCATTCAACAGTATTTATTAAAGTCAAACGGATCATTTATTTCATATTCACAGATGGATTCATACAGAGCATTTAACAAATTAAAGATTGAGGAACCAATTAGGTTACTCACCTCTAAACTTTCGAGCTACTGCCAGGAAATATTAGCCACGTCGGAGGATCGACGCTCCACTTGAGCCTCTAAAACAATCAGAATAATCAAACATTACTTATTGCACAATTTCTGATATTCAATAATGCATATACAATGAATGCGTTGAGTACAATACATAATATGACATTCCCGATCCTATTCCCGAATCAACTCTTTTTCACTCAAATTGGTAACAATTCCTAATACCATAATTCAATTGACTAGGTTCTGAATTCTCTCGAGTCAGATTCCAATACATAGGAATTAACTTCAAATTGAAATCAAAATCACTATTCCAATTTCTATCCGATTTCGAGAATCACCAAGATAAATCTGAAACTCCATTATTCTAAATTCACAATTCTTAGTCTCTAAAACAAGATCAATCAATCACTAACCAATTCATTAAGAATTTAACCTCAAATTTCTCAATTAAAACAAAACAAATTCAATTTCGGGTAATTGGGGTCCTCGCCGCGGCGCATGACCGCTCGCCGCAGTGAGTCCACTTCTCCCACGTCGTGGCGTGTGCGCGACCTTCTCCCCGTGGCATAACCCTTTGCGCTCGCCGCGGTGTGCGAAGGAAATCCGCTCGCCGCGACGTGCGCCTTCGCTCGTCGCGACGTGCGAAGGAAATCCGCTCGCCGCGGCATGCAATTCACACGTCGCAACGTGCGAAAGAGGATTTGCTCGCGGCGGTGTGTGATGAACACGTCGCGACATGCGAACCCAGATTCACGTTCAAAACCCAGAAATTCTCATATTTTCTGGTTAAAATCCATTCACTTCAGTTCAAAACACTCCCAATCAACTATATACACTACACGCAACTTATTTCTAACTTCAAATCCATCATTTAAGCATTATCTCTCAAATACCCAAAATTAACACAATAAACCCATAACTTATCTCATCCGAAACCTATACATTTATCAACAATCATATACTCTAATAATTCATCAAATTAAATTACTTAAAACATAAATAAACAAGGACTTACTTGATTCAAGCTTTCAACCCTTTCAAAATCACTTCAAATCCCCAATTTCCAACTCTTATACACACCCACAGTTTTACTCATTTCTCCACCAAACTTCATTTTTCTCCAATACCAAGCCTAGGGATAGATTATGGATGAAGGATGAAGCCACTAACAAGAAAGAAATGGAAGAAGTTGGCAAGGATGGATCCACGAAGAGAAGAAGAAGATCAAGGAGAAATTTCTTTCAAAGACAAAGAAGAGTGAGCTTCGTGGAAGGAAATTCAAAGATGAAGGCTTATAAACCAAGACTTTTAAACTAAGGGCATGTTTGGCAACTCATTTGTCACATGCCCAATTCTTAAGGTCTAAAAATCCAATTATTATTCTAATTTTATCCCAATTTCACAATAATAATTCCTAAAATCATAACTCCAATTATTTCACGCCAATTGTCAGTCAATTTCAGAACCGGAATCTAATTAATCAGTCCTTAAGTCAATTTTTCGGTCCGGACTCGTTACTCTAAAAATTTCAGAAAAATTCCTATAAATCCTCAAAATTAGGAACTACATAATCCTATACTCCAATTTCAAATTTCAACTCTCTAAAATTCAATTTCACTCAATTTCTATACTCCAAACCTAATCTGAACGATTATTACCAAATTTTCCAATTTACACAATTAAATCGGAAAATTGTCATACATGCATGTACATACATATGCAAGTGCAATAATAAACATGTATCAATAATATAGAGGCTATGATGCATGTGCAATTCAGTAATATGCATGCATCCAATCCTAACACATCCGAATTACTAATATGCCCTTCACATTGGTAACGGGATGTCACATGTTTTATATGTTCATGGCTTTACATACAACCTTATTTATGTTCATTAATTAATTTTCGATTTCATACTTACTAATTAGTTGTGCTTGATGTAGGATCGTATCTTAATAATTCAAATTGGAATGGATAAGCTACTCAATAAAGTGTATTACTTTAAATTGGTGATCTCACACATAGACATAAATGAATTAGTTCGTGTTATGGTATCGGAAGATTGTCATCATTTATTTAGACCTTTAAGTTTTCTTTTTAATTCTTCTAGTTATAGGTTAAAAGACATTGACATTTTTGGTGCATGTCGTAGAGCCAAACAGACTTATTCTATGTTTTTGTTAGCAATAATGAATATGAATTTTTTTTTTATATTTGGGGTTGTATAAAATTGATTCATTCTTTAGTGCACATTCTTTTCTCATTGTGATTAATAAGGTGATTTAGAATTTTTTTTATGAGTGAAATACAGAACCATTTTAAGGATTTTGTTTTAATAGTTTATAGACGTAATTTAATAAGTCCATTAAATGTGTAAAGGGCAACAATGGGAGAGAATTCTTCTTGAATTTTGTAAATAAATAGGGAACATTCATCAAACTTCATACATTAGTACCCCACAATAAAACGACTAGGTAGAAAGGAAGTATAGGCACATAATTGAGGTGGCAAAAGCTCTCTGATTTAAAACATTACTTGTATGTCTATAAAATTCTCACTGTGATAATTTTATAAGTGATCATTTTAACATAATCCTACTTTATTTAAAATATTACTTTTATGTCTATAAAAATTCTCACTATGATAATTTTATAAGTGATCATTGGACTTAAGAATACAAAAGTATCTCGTATAGGGATTCCTATATTTTGATACTATTTATGACATATTCTAATTAAGGGTAGTTTAGCCAGTAGTCATTGAATATCTAGTATGAACTATGAAGCAGTTGTTGAGAGATCAATATAAAATTAATCACCTAAAGTTATTAGGAAGAATGTTCTACTATTCTCGATTCGTATTGATTCCAAAAATTCTTGGTCAAGATGAGATGAAACTTTAAAAATTGTTTTCGTATGTTATTAATAGAATTAATTACTAATGATAAAGAACTAATATGATTGGACTTAAATAGATTAGACATTATTTTCATACTTTATGTCTAATATCAACATTGTATGATGAAAGAGTTTAATTATATTAAAAAATATATGAAAAAGTTAACTTTTGGCATTTTTAAATATTTGTATAGTCATAATGTGTTGCTAAATGTCAATCTTAATTAATGGAAGAGTAAAATATTTAAATCAAATAAATAAATAATACAAGACATATAAACTAAAACTTTAATTAAATTTTAGGTTTATCTATGGATAAATGATAAAGAATGCATATTCTTTAAATTTACTAAGTAGCAAAGTGATAAATCATAATATATTGTAACACTATCAAATATGAAAATATAATTTGTTTATTATATTTTACCAAAATTTGATAATTTTGTTTCATGATCTCGATACTCTTAATCATAAGCTTCTACAAAAGCTAAATAAGAGGAGTGAAAGCAAACATCATAAGTTTTACATTTGTTTATCTTCATTAGTAAATAGTTTCCTTATAGGAATTATAAGAAAATTTCATTTGTAGATAAAGTAAGAAATTTTCATTTGTAAATAAAGTGATAGGATCAAAACATATTTGCATCATTGATAAAACCAAAGAATCACTTACAAATTTTTTATTTTTAATTCACAGGATAAGAAACTTGGAGAACTCCAAAAATTGTAGAACTCCTATATGTTTTTCATATATCTCAAAATTTTCTTATCCTACACACACTTATCTGTCTACAAAATCATAAGTGCTTATCCATTATTTCTCACTCAAACATAATAACTTAATTAACCAAAAAGAAAACGCTTCTGCTTTACCTATACTTGTCTAATATCTCATGTAACCAACATACTACGAGAGCATGTTTTCATACATTTAATAGAAATATATGACTTATTGACTGATGAAGAGATCCTAAAATGGATTTAGTATGCTATAACTTAGATCATTTATTTCATCAATCATTGTCTCATTCTCATTATATAAATATTTTGTGTTCACTTTGCCTTCTATATAAAAAATGTGTCATTTTTAATACATATTGATGCAAACTTAGAAATGAAATGGTATTCCTTATTTCTTAAAAATTGGAATCAAATTAACTCACTTTTCTATAATGTCCCATTATACAAAATCATTCATAATTTTCTGTTATCATTCTAAGATAACAAATATTAATTCGATTATTTGGAATTAGGAATTTTAGATAGATCTAGGCCTAGTCCGCTCCGACATTAGGCTTTGAGCCTTGGGCCTCGAACTTTTTTAAAAAAAATTGAGTCTTGGACCGAGATTAGTCTGCCTAAACTTAGCTTGGCTCAAAGCCCAAAAATTATAGGCAAAATAATATCATTTTAACCTACCAGGTCTAATCAGTTCAAGCTTGGGCTTGGGCTTGGGCTAGAGTTTCAATGCCTCAAGGTCGAGCCCGAGCATAAACTACTCATGCCTAAGCCCGACCTGATCCATTGACATCCCTATCTGAAATTAGAACCCAAGTAAAAAGGGTAATTTAAATTTAAGGTTCATATAGCATCAAAGGATCATCATATAATAATAAGTTAAGAATATGACTTATATTATCCTTATTGGTCAAAAAGGTACACATGGTATGATTCATGTGTTACAATATGGGACTCTTTCTTATTAGAGTATATGTCTATTCTAGTGTTTAAAACCTTGAGCTCTCATTTATCACCTAGATAAATCGTTTAAAACTTTTCTATCTCCATTCTTACAAAATAATAAAGGAGATCACTATGTGGGAAGGCATTTCATATTTGTCCAACATATTTCTTATATTTAAAATTGAATGTTCAACACTTATATAATGTTCATTCTAGAACAAAAAGGTTAATTCAAAATCAAGCATTCTTACATTTCTAGAACTAGATTTTTAAAAAAAAATTTGTTTTAGAAAATGTTGTTGAATTTTCAATTTGACAAATAATGCATCAAATATTCAATAACAACCAATCATTATTGATAACAAGTATTATGAATAGTCACTAAACTTACTCATTTCTCTTTGTGGTATTATGTCCTTGACATAATTATACTTGATATCTATGTATTTGATTTGATATTGATATTTGAGCTCTCTAGTACTTATATTTCAATGTACTTATTCTTACAAATATGGCATGTATGAAACTACTGATTTATTTGAAATAAATAACCATCTTTATCTCTTACTGTTCCTGTGGCATCCGTGGATACTATATAATGGTTAGGTGCTTAACTTTAGCAATTGGCGTCGCAAAAACACTTTACTATCTTATATATAAATTGTTCAACTATTTTATTGATATTATATATATAGCTTACAACAATAAAAAAATCTCTATTTGAACAATACTTAGCAATCTAAACTGCAAAGGTATATCTAACCTTAGCCATATTCTTTATTTTGATTATGATTGATAGTCTATTTGTTTGTTTGCTTAACAAACTACTTATTGTCACTAGCTATAAACAAATATCATTCATATGAAATAATAAAATGAGACATTTATCGTTATATCTTTTAACATGTACTAAGTGGTCTTATTTGCAACCTTAGTCATATTCTTTATTTTGATTATAATTGATAGACAATTTGTTTGTTTTCTTAACAAACTACTTATTGTCACTAGCTATCAAAAAATACCATTCATATGAAATAATAAAATGATGCATTTATCATTATATCTTTTAACATGTACAAAGTGGTCTTTTCAATCATACTAAAATTATATGACATGATTATAGTTTTGATATAATATGCCATTTACTTTGAGACTATGTTAAACCATACATTGACTTCAACAATATGACCATTTATTTCGAGACTATTTCAGACGATATATTGACTTTAACAATATAAGCATGCAATGCTCTTATCCGTTAGGTTTTAACCATTCTAAATGAAACCTAATGGTTGTATCATATAGATTTCTTCATTTAACAACATAGTCTTTACATCTATTTTATGCATATCAAGATTCATTCTAATTACTAAGGCTAGAATCGTTCAAATTGATGTAAACCTCAAAGCAAATGAGAATTTCTTCTCATAATCAATCTCTTCGATTGTGTGCATATTTTTGCCACTAGATACACTTTGTAACTTTTAAAGCTACCATTAGCCTTTCACTTAACATTTGAAGAATCGTTTGCTTTTTATAGCTATACATCTTTTCATAAGATTATCCAAGTTTTATACTTAGATCAAACTTAAGGGGTGCTTGGTTAGTTGATATGGGAAAAAAGAAATGGGTAAGGAATTAAAAAAGATGATAATAGATTATGATTGGATGAACAACATTTTTATATCTCCTTTTGGGAAAATACTTCATAACCTCAATATAGTGAGAAATGAAAGTCATATCTATTTTCATTCCTCACTATAGTCATTATAATTCCTATTACCATTTTCCTAAGTGGACCAAGCACACCCTCATTGAAATTCATTGTTCTTCTATTGTTATAACTCATTCATCCTTAACAAGACTAGATGGAGCCTTTTCATATTCTTTGGCTTATTACTTTCTTTTGGAACTACCACAAAGGTTATTCCTTTCAACTTCAAAATTATATGATGAATAATTCGCTCACAATATGGGTATAATATTGCTCTCACTTTAATTAGATAGTAAAGAGCTTCTATTAGGTTACAATTGTCATTAATCAGAAACCAATTCATCATCTCCTATATTGCTCTCACTTGAATCAATACCATTCAATTAGTCTCGTCTTACAAGATCATTTTAATTTAGTCTCCCATATGGAGATAAGTTTTAAATTATCTTTTTCACTTTAAAAAATCATTCTCTAAGAATGAGATATCTTATGACATAAATTCAATTACTTGTTTATTACCTTGTTGACCTTTGAACATATATCCTTTAGAATTTCCAAAAAATATTTTTTAAAGATTCTTCCCTTTGAAACCTAAATTCCCTTACCTATAAGAGGAACCATGAATATAGATAACAAACACAATCTCAAGAAATTAGATATGATTAATCGTGCCTTTTACTTTTTCATATCTCATTATTTTAAGATATGATTTCATAAGTACCCTATCAAGTACATATTTGATCATCAATGACACATCACCCTAATTGGCTATAATATGCTTATGTCATTATAAACCTAACCATGAGCATAAAGTTATTTCTCATCTCTGCACCACCACCTTGTTGGTGGATTCATACGATAGTCATTAACTATCTGTTCAATTTTCATCACATGACCTTATGAATTGATTAAAGAACTCTTCTTATGCTTGATAAGTTCTTAAAATCTTTATCAACTTTATTTTATTAATCCTCAACTAAAGTCTTATACTTCCTGAAACAACAAATGTTTCAAATTTTGAGAAACTAAATAAATATAACTATACTAAGTATAATTATTGATAAATATGATGAAATAAGTACTTCTATGTCATGCTGTCATTTCTGTTTAGCCACATATATCTTAATTAGTTACTTGCAATGGCTTAGTAACCTTTTGTCCCATACTCGATGATTTTTATGCTATTTTGTTTGATGGACAAGGTTTACACAAGTAGACTATCGTACTTTATGTAGGTCTTCTAAATAAAATATGCTTGATCATTCAATTTTAATTTTATCCAATGTGACAAAGTCTAGGTGAAAATTAACATTGCATCCAAGGGTAACTAAACATGACATAGTTAAGATTTATTCTCTGTGTAAGGTTCATTTCCTTTTTCAATTTAGTTAGCATTAGTCCTTAGAATCTTAAGAATTGTGGAAGGCTTTATTTCCTCTTTTTCAATTAGACTCATCATAATGCTTCCTCTTCTTAATTTTTAACTCCTTGGGAACATAACTTAGGCATTTATGTCTTAATATATGGCTTAGAAAGCAAGATGTTTATCGATAGATCCCTCCTAGCATCATATATCGTCTTGATATTCACATTATAAGTTAAGTGCATTTTTATATACGTTTAACTTGGAGGAAAGAATGTGCAACAACTTACACTAGCTCAATATAAGATAAGATATGACTAATATTCCTTAGTTAACTGTGTTTAACATTAGCTTCATAAGGCTGGACATTGAATTCTCCTATCTCATATTGTCTTTTATGATTTATTTATTTATTATGGTGCATATATATATGTTTGGGTGTATATATATATACATAATAATGAGTATTCATTATATGATTACTAAGGTGAAACTATAACGAGTTACCACCACGAACAATATGTCCTTGGCATAGTCATATCTGAGAGTTCTTTTACACTAAGTCACATGCCTCACAATTTTTCTATGTTAAATCATAGTGTCCTTTTTAAAGCCTAACGATTTCATGTAATGAAACAAAAGCCTTTTGCTCTTTCAATATACATTGGATTTTCATACTTTCACATTTCTAAATTGTTGCTATTAAAATTTTCAGTGCTAGTGAATTCTACCACAAAATTTTAGATACATTAGTTATTTTCCTCAAACCTATATGTCCATAATGACATATTCAATATGTGATTGTTATCAATTTCAGTGAATTTGATTTCAGTAACAAATACACGTGAATAAGAATTAAATAATTTCACTATGAAAAATATGATTAATGGCACAAAGAGTGAGAAGAAAGACATATAGACGATTAGAGAAACTCCAAATCATGAGAATCATTGCAATTTAGGGCTTCAGACTCCACCAAATACATACTCAAAAGCAAAACGTTAACTGCCATATGTTTGACACTTTGAAAGAAAGTTATAAAGACTCCTTTTGGTAGATCTTGCTAATTGGACTGTTCCGTATGAGAATTTAATTTATTTGGACGTAGAGCTGACTCAAGACTACTCCATGATTTTAATTTTATAATATGAAATGAACGAACATTAGTATTATCTGTAACGATTGAACAACATAATAACTATGTGACATCTTCGTTTGAACTAATTTCAAGTTTTATCATTTGTAATATACAGCTTTTATTAATTATATCCTAGGATTAGGTTTAAATCACATCTAATGATAATTTAATCCTAATTCAGATAATCTATGACAAATGAGCATTACACTCATTACCACTTGCGGTATCACTCACCACTCCAGCTAGCCAACCTGAAGGGTTGGGCACAAAGTTAAGAACTTTAATTACAACTAAAATTTGTCAGCAGAGAGCGTAGGGAAAGGAAGGCACTCAACGTTGAGGGAAGATTTTTCCATTTCAGAAAGATAACATAGGCATGCACACCTAACTATAATGACTTTTTCTTTTTTCTTTTTCTGTGTATTTCAACTTTGTTAGTTATTTGAAGAAAAGAGTTGGTACTTACAAATCGGGAACGCTATGCACTAAACAAAGTGCTTAGACTTAACATCAAGAATCCTAACATGATTGGCTTTGGTTAAATGGCAAAGTACAAGACAAGTCAGGCAGTTGGTAAGTAGTCACTGTCGTTGATAGGCACATCCTGCCTGAATTTCTGTGCCATCTAATCTTTTTGTGACATATTTAAGCTGTTAATTAACAACCAAAGACTTTAGATGAAACATGTGACCGACTATGAGGACTCTGAATATGTCGAGGTTGTGTCTTGGTCCAAAATTCCAGGAATATGAGAAGTACAAGATTCTACCACAGGTTATAAAAAATGATATTATTAGGTACAATCTAGTAGTTAGCTATGAAAGATTAAGACAATGAGGCATTTCAAAGTCTACATTGTTATCATTTCAAAGAGTAATTGCATAGAAACATAATGCTGACATAAAATCAGTCAATCATATACCTAATTTTGTTCTAATTGCATAAATTTTAATGCCCTACGCTACTAGATGAAACATATTGGAATACTTTTTTCAGATGAAAATTAACCCAATATCTCTCAAACTTACCATCTTTGCCCAATTATACCGTTTAATCAGCCATGATTAGTGAGACTCCACAAGTACATACAAGGGCTTGCCATTCAACCTTTCACGACCCTACAACATCCAAAAGCATTTTATCATAATCAGTTGTAGAGCAAGAAGAGAAAACAAAAAAGTAAAGGTTGTAAGAAATGAAAACCTTGAGGTCTGGAAGTTCAATTACACATGCACATTCGACTACTTCTGCTCCACCACGCTCTACATACCAATTGCCCAGTTAAACGCTTAAAACACTTGTCCAAAAATGAACATTTAATTCACATCAAAATAAAGGAAAAAGCTCAAGAATAAAAATAAAACAGATGAAGTTAAAGAACATGAACCAATACACAGTTGACTGCTTTTGGACAAACATAATGCCTCAAACACCTCTCATCGGGTACATCTGTAGACCTAGGAATCAGTAGATTCTTTAACTTTGTCCAAGGCTATGAAACTCGGTATAATTTAGGTACAAACCTTAAAGCAGATTAATCAGCGATGACCTTATTGTTAATATTATTTTCATTTTTATCTTGCCAAGTAAGAATGTATAAATTCGTAGGATACAGTCGGGTATCAGTCCAACACATGCGTTACACCTGAGAACAAGTTACAAATTGAATAGAATCCTTTGAACAGCACACTTGTGCTCTATTTATGACCAAAGATTTACTGATAATGAACTTCCACGATGAACATATGGATTCTACTTTAAAATGATAACTTAAGTCTCAACTTTCCAATTTACGTACTGCTAGAAATCTATAGTGAAATTTTCATTCATCAACACGTAAATCTTGCAAAATCTAAGATCTACTAAGTGCCAAATAAGTAGAAACCCCTTAATCATACTTTGATGTAAAAAAATTAATATAGTGGTTACCCAGTAAATTCATAGCAGCACACAGAGTGCCACCAGTTGCAACTAAGTCATCCACCACTAAAGCGCGCTCACCCAAACCAACTGCTCCAACATGCATTTCAAGACAATCACTTCCATATTCCAGAACATACGCTTCTGAAATAACTTTTCCTGTCATTGGGGTAACATGTCATTAACCAAGTCCCAGAAAGGAAAAAACGGACACCTAAGCAATGTCAGGAAGGTTTTCAAAGATTTAAGAGTTAATTGATAGAAACAAAAGTGATGCAGACGCTATGTGGACATCAGCATGCAATTGCACGTCAGGATATTACAGGTGATGATATGGACATAAAATATACACACTCAGCTGTCACTTATATTGCTGAGTAAAATCATTTGATATCTATCTGAGACACTTCCAAAAACTTGTATACATTTCCCAACTATTTGAAGAAAGAAGGCGTCATTTTCATCACAAAGGTCAAAAACTGTGATCACCTTTTACAAAATTCAAGGAAAAACTCAACATGTATTGCTACTTTACATGAAGGTATGCACTTAAAAAGCATGCAGCAATGCTGCATGACTACAGCTATAGCAACTAAAAAATATTAATCAAAATATAAGGAATGTGAATTTCAATACGAGGGTTTTCAAGGGGAAACCACTGATAAAGACTACAATATAGATCAAATATTATATAAAGAAGCACCCAATTCACCAATTAGTACCAGGCAATTTCCTTGGTTTTCTTAGTGGGACAAACTTTGCTCCAATTGCCAATGCAATGGGGGGCCCAAAAATAAATCCGCGAGCTTCTATTCCTGAAAATGAAATCAACTTATTTCCAATGGGAGAATATTTAGGCAAAAGTCAAAAATTATTGACTAACTCGACAAAAACCATTGATATCCTACACAAGAAGCAAGTGCGAGATGTCAAAAAATTGATTCGCAAATAAGTAACTGCTCTCCGTACGCCGCATTTAGCGGGATTTTTACTGAGTTGTTGTTTGTTTTTATTAACCACATAAACTGAAAAGTTCAATCCCCTAAACCAAGATTATTTTCCACAATCATATGAGAACAAGTTAGTTCAACAAATTTACATCAGAAAGTCAAAGAGAGGCAGCTTATAGTGAACAACCTCTAAAAGCTATTCATGAGTAGTACAATAAAAGGAGTTATTTCAACAGTCTAAAGCTGACAAGGATCTATGAGCAAGAAATCAGCGTGTCAAGCATCAGAAAGTTGATTATACAGAGAAAAATAACTGAAGCAGGACATGTTGAGCAATGATCATAATCATATGCTGCAGAGAAAAATCTAAAGTCGACATTGGAATCAGCGTGCTGATATATTTGCTATGCTGCTCCCCATCAGGTTTATTAAGAAAGAATTAGTCTCCTTCTGTATAACATAATCAGTATTCTTGAAGATACATCTGTTCTACAATCAATAACATACATCTATCATGTGAGTACTATCAATGGATCTAGTCCTTCTGTCAATGGATCTAGTCCATTGCACAATATTATAGCAATAAATAAAACTTCCATATCCTCGTCTAACTAGGGAGAAGGCAACATACTATCCATGTTAGGCCTTTACTTTTTTAGAGAAGATGCCATGAAGTACAAAGTTTCTCAAAGCACAAGAGAAATCATAAATGCACGAGTCCATAAAAAGACATTCCACTGCTCACACATTACGATAAAGCACAGGTATATTCAATGTTGACATAATCTTTAGTGTTAAATAAGACATAGATGAGGTCTACAACACTTACATTTAGAATCCCCATTTTTCTTTTTAGTTAATAGGTATTTGAATGATCAGAACCATAAAAGAAGTGAATTAGTACCCAAATCTCTAAATCAATATGGCATAAAAAATTGCAATCGATTATTAATTCTCTTGAACTAGTTTTTTTTCCAATTGTCAAGCAACTTAACGAGGGAGATATTACAGCTTATATAAAAAAAATATGTGGGACAGAAACATAAAGCCAATCATGCTAGCACAAGAAAACAGGACAACATCTGCAATCCGTTGCGCCACTGGAAACTCAAAAGCAGAAATTCAGTATTAGAAGGGGGAAAATGAGGAGGCTCGACAAAGAGACAGTGAAAGATTAGACATTAGATCAATGCATGATAGAGAGAAACAACGATAAAGCCTAAAGCAACGGCCTAATGGTAACTTGCATGAACCGGGTCCACCCATTTTTCAACAAGTTGGGCGCATTATCATCAACCACCAGCCTCCAAAATCAGGTCCTAGCATATGCTCCCAACAATGACAAGAAGAAGAATGGCAACAAAACACAGAGAGAATGAGAGCCGTTCAAAGGGAAAATTTTTAAACAGAAAGCAATCAATACCACTCCCACTAACAGAGAGGAAACTTTAGTCAAACAAGAAATCACTCCAACACCGACCAAGATTAAAATGAGAGATCAAACACACGGACGCATCATTTGATATACAGTGATTTCGCTTTGTCCAGGAAAAAAAAAAGGATCCCAAAACGCACCCATAAAAAGATACCAAAAACGTAAATGACAGTGCATTTTGCTCTCTAAGCAAATAGAACGCACCACCTTGAAACCCGATAGAAGGGATGAGAAGTCGTCAAAAAGCCATAATCCGGAAAAAATACAAAAGAAAAAAAGGAAAAGGAAAAGTGGGTTGTCTCTTGAGTATTTACCTGCAACAACTGAAATGTTTTTGCCTTTGTAGCGTTCAACGAACAAATCAATTGTATCCTTGAATGATTTCGTATCCAGTAATAGAGTTGTGATATCTTGAAACATGATTCCTGCCACAGACCCAAGCCCGTCGTTGAATTTTTGTTGAGAAGAGTAAAGCTTAAATTATTCTTGTGAGGCTTCAATAGATAATGTAAGAAATAAGTAAAGGAAAAAAAACGAATCTTCAATCAGCCGTGTGACTCCATACAAAGAACTGGTCGTTCATAGAACCTCAAGGCATGTTGCTTTAGAGAAAGTATATCACTGACTACAGAGTCTAAAAGTATTGCAGACTACAGAAACTCACAAAAATTTAATCTTTCATGCAAGAAAATCTATTTCTTTATATTTTTCCAAGACGTAGTAAGCTCAAAAGCGATGATTTTCACGGTTCTTAGTCTATAAATTGCAAAAAAAAAAAAAACATATGTATATATATATATTGCAAGGCCTAAGAATGCCGTTGTTTTTCTCTCTGCATATCAAAGTTGGAAAGAAAAAAAAAAACATGAAAGAATCGAGCTTTAGACGGATAAGCAACAAATAGTCAAATATGAGGCAAAAGAAAAACCTGGCTTAGGAAAATCGGGGACGACGCGAATCTGAGTTTTGATTCCATGGATACGAGGATCTTTATCCCTGTAAGCCGACATTGTATCTTTATCTATATTCTCTGTTATCTAACACACAACAAACTGTCTATCAAAATACCAACTTCTGCAGGATCAGTATGAATAACCCAGAAGAACAAAACCAGAAAAATCCTTCCTAACGGCTTCTTTGCATAATATAAAACTCCCTCTGGCGATTTCTAGTTCTTAACAAACTTGATATCAAGTACCAAAACACATAAAAGAGCTAAATGAGAAACCAATGTATGATAGAGAGAGAAGCGAGGTGGAGGTTATTGAGTTGCGGAGGTGGCTCCCTGCACAAGAAAGGAGAGAAAGAGAACGGAAATGTTATCAGCAAGGATTTTGTAGAGGGAGAAAGAGAAAGCGAGAGATGGAAAGGTGAAAAAGGTCAAAACAAATATTGGAATTGACGAGGGTGTGGCTCTGTAGTCTGTGGTGTATCTGTGTGTGTATGTGTTTATGGTATCATGCCTGGTTAGAGTCTCTCTCTGTGGTCTGTGGCTGAGCAGAGAAGATTATGGATTGTTTTGTTATTCTGTGAGGACTAGGGAGAAGCTTTGGAATTTGGATAGTGAGAAAAGGAAAGACGAAGCTGGGGAGCTTTTGATTTTGCATGCAGGCCTCTCTATTCCTTCAAAAACTAGGAAGTCTATAGCTTTGTTTTCCAGGTTAAAAAATGTCAGACTTAGCAAGACAACAGTGTATTTCCGCAGTGCTTAGGGCCATCAAACTGAATATAATCTCAATCAAGTGCTTCATTTACCAATTTTCAGTTCAGTTCCATATTCTTTAGTTGCTGTTAATTTTGGCAGTAAATAATCTTAAATTAGACAACTACAGGTTTCTGAATTCTATGTTTCTTCTCTTTCCCCTTAAATTTAGCCAAAACATCATTGGAATTGTGGTCGGCTTTTGACCGGTGATGAATTCCTACGAAGACAACAAAGCTAAGCAGGCAATCTTTCAATTACAATGCTCGGAGTATACACTAGAAAGATATCTCTACTTTTAAATTTAGCTGTATCCAATAATGGAGATTATTAAAAATTTATAAAATGAAATTTTTATTATATATAATTATTCACATTTGTACTCAAAATTTTGATCTTAACACAATTTTGACTATTTAATTAAAAATCATAAAATTTTAAAACCATCGCTAGCAGAGCCTTTATATGGTAACTATAATATTTAAGGTAACATGACATCATATGCTAATTTCTGCTATGTCACGTGGCCAATATGGTCATTTTCTTGTCGCAGCTGAAAAATTAACTCTCCATCTTAATATTATTTTAGAGGTAATAGTTTTCTAAAATTAATATCCCCGTATCCCATGATTCAGTAAGATTTTAACTGGATGTTGATGATCATGGGTTTTCTAAATTAATAATATTTTAATTATAAATTAAATTTATAACAAACTTGAATATCACATTAAATTTATAAATTTTTCAACAATTAGTCTTTAAAATGTACACTAATATAAAATAGATATTACACATTCCTCCTCTCCTTAAGGCTATATTTGGTTAGGAGTTTATTAATGAAATGGAATGGAATGGAATGGAATGAGATAGAAGAAGAGAATTTTATATTACATCATATTTCATGATAAACAGTAAAAATAAGAAACTTCCGATTTAGGAGGTTTAGGATGGAATGTACAATGATAAACAAATTTTCATTATATCATTTTCAAAGAAAAAAACTTTTCACTATATTACATTATAAACCTTTTTCCAAACAACATTTCATTATATTACATTATGAACTCTTTCATCTCTTCCAGAAAATAAATTTATAATATTATATCTATTTACATTTCATTTCGTTCCATTATAAATTATTATATTCCATTTCATTAAAAATCTTACGTATAACCAAACATAGCCTAAGGGACAATTTCATCGTCGATCCAAAATAAAGACAAACTACGATGTTATTTTCATAATTTTGTTAGGTTATAAAATTAATTTAGTTACAAAATTTTGTACTTTTGTTAATTAAAAAACAGTAAGTACTTAAAATTGATTTCAAACCAAGGATTTTTGAAAAAGAAAATACTCCTAAGTGTTGATCTAATCAATCTTTTATTTTTTTTTTCGCCTCAATGCTTTCTTTTATGATGTAGTCATTATATATATATGTTGATTGTTGTATTAGGAAAAGGACTTTGAAATCAAATTTTTTAAGTTAATAAAAAATGAGCAAATGCGAGTAATTTTTCACATGTAAGAAGGTTTTCTATAAAAGGATGGAAATGTCTCAGTAAACTTGAATTTTCATTACGCATCCTTACCTTGGTCTTCCAGCTTAAAGATGCAGAAATCCCTGTTGCCCTAATTTGGAAGCTTCTTGAGTTTCCTTTCGCAAGGACCCATAATAATCTTGAGGGAGAAAAAATTCCGTGTCATTTATGAGATAAAAGCTATGCATATATACAAAGCTACATATATATACATATTACACCATCGTTATCTCCTACAATATCTATCATTGTCTCCTACTATATCTCCTGCGTTAGCTAAGTCAAAAATACAACAAAGTGATATGCATGGATATCAGTTGATAAGATAAGATCATTAATATCCAATAAGATCGAAGGCGATAAGATCCTTAGTATCTGCATTATATCAATAAGGATGGGCAAGGTATTGCCCTTTAGCAAGGCTAAGTTGATGATTATGTTCTAGTGGGGTAGACATAAGTTTAGCCCCAAGAAGACCGGCTTCACTGATGATATCCAAGGCATACTTCCTTTGATAAAGAAAGTATGCCAGTAGGTGATCTGGCCACCTCCACACCTAAGAAATGCTTCAATTTATCAATTTATCTAAGTCTTTCATATGAAAACACTGACTCAAATAGGTTTTGAACTTCTGAACAACAACTAAGTTATTCCCACACACAATGAGATCATCAACATAGACTAGAACCACGGGTTGTATCCTATTAGCAATTAATGTGAATAATGAATGATCTGAGTAGGAATGTTGGAACCCATAACCCTTGAAGGCAGACGAAAGTTTGGCGAACCAGCAACGCGGGACTTACTTCGAGCCATATAAAGACTTATGAAGTTTACACACCATACCTGGATAGGAACTGCGAAAACCATGAGGTAATTTCATGAAAACCTCTTCGTGTAGGTCACCAAGAAGAAAGGCATTGTGGACATCCATTTGGTGAAGTTCCCAACCTTTGGTGGTATCAACGACAAGAGCAATGCGAACCTTAACCATCTTTGCAATGAGAGCAAAGGTCTCTGTGTAATCAATACTTTCCACTTGATGATTTCCATTGATGACAAGGCAAGCTTTAAACTGTTCTATGCTACCATCAGGGTGATACTTGATCTTGTAGACCCAATTACATCTCAAGGTTTTATTATCCGGTGGCAAAGGGCATACAACCCATATATGGTTTTCTTCAAGAGCATGATCTCATTTTTCATAGCAGACCGCCATCTAACATCTTTTACTTCTTCTTGAAATGTTGAAGGCTTTTGTTCAACAATCACAACAACAAGGAACCTACAATGCTTTAAAGAGAAATTATCATAACTCATATAATATGTTATAGGATAAGTCGTACTTGAAGGATGTCATGGAGAAGATGAATTAATAGATAGGCTAATGACTTGGACAGTGTTCATCACATAGTCGCAGAGCTTTATAGAAGGAAGTTTGATGCATTAGCCTCGTCTAAGTCATTTTGGACTGGCAGAGTTCGTGATCAGTGTCACAGCCCTCTAAGGTTGGCATAGTGGTAGCTGCTGGTACAACTGGCACATTAGTACCCCCTTTACGTCACTGATTATGGCCTCACCTAAAAGTTCAAAAATGTTAGGATGCTCATCAAGAACAATGTCAGTATCGATAGAAGTTTCAACTTGTGGTAGTGTTGGGGAAGTTGTACTATCAGACGACATGGTAGTGTAAGCAAAAGGAAACTCAATTTCATAAAAATGAACATATCTGGACACAAAGCAGATGTGAGTTTTCAGATCAAACAACTTCCATCCCTTCTTCCCAAGAGGATACCCCATAAAGATACACTTTCGATTACAAATAGCAAACTTATCACCCTTTTTCCCTTGATTATGTACATAACACAAATAACCGAATACTCTGAGGTGCTCTATGAAACATTTCTTAAGGTGACTTTCCATTCAATACAGGTGTAAGTGTTTTGTTGATCAAATATCTAGCAGTTAGAATGAAGTCACCCTAAAAGGAAAGAGGAAGGTTACCTTGGAACCTTAGAGTATGGGTAATATTAAGTATTGAAGTGAATCACACGTTAATATATTGAACAATAATATGATCAAGATACACAAGAAGGGGTGGTTGAATTGTGATAAACTTTTCGTTAATCCCCTTTTTAAAAAAAATTACTTGTTCTTCCGAAAACTTATCGTAAATCAATTCGTAACTAGTTTAAAAAACTTTGTTAATTTTGAAAACAACGATATAAGTAATATGAGAGTAGAAAGAAAAAACACAGCAATTTATCCTGGTTCACCCCAAACCGTGGGCTACGTCCAGTCCTCAGATATCCTTCTGAGA
>JANITW010000236.1:58784116-58806978 GCA_027564335.1 Erythroxylum williamsii | reverse complement strand
ATAACTCTTAATTAGTACAATTTAAATATTAAATGGACAATAGTTTAGCAAATTATGTATCAAAAATTAATACAAAAATGTCCATTAACATCAATATGACAGTTTCATGTTCTAACCCTTTTCTTTTCATTTTTGTTAGTATTTTCTTCTTGTGTTTTTGTATATTGTGTTTTAATTCCCCCTGGTATGTTTGTGTACCCTTCTCATATTGAGGACAATGTATTGTTCATGTATAGGGAGTGTTCTGTGTTTTTACCTTGAGTGTGAATTGTATAATAGTTTGTTTAGGTTACATGATGTGGATTGTGTGAAGGGGTCAATGGCTAAGACTTAATGGGATAGATTTAGCCTTAAACATAGTCTTTTAGGTTGTGAAGATTTATTAGCTTGTGAAATTAGCGACCTAAGTTACTTAGGTCTAAATATGCTGGTTAATTAGGATAAGATGTTAGTCCATTCACCCTAGGAATTTTCCATACTCATTTATAATTTTAGGCCAACCAAGTAAGTGGCATTATTAGTACATTTTCATGAGAATGACTAGCTAAAGCAATAAGGTAGGCAAAATTTTGTGTGACAAAAAACTTCTATAAATTTTAACAAAAATAGCTATTCCACTTGCCTTCGGGTTATGAATAGAGCTAGTAGCCAGCTGAGAATGTGATGTAGCTGAGTAATTGGATCAACACGCATCACAAATGTGTGCCTTTATGTAAAAAGGCTATAATGACATTCTAACCAAGCAACTTAATAACAACATGACTTAGTTAAGGAACCCGATCGACATTTATCACAAATGTTTGCCTCCGCATAAAAGGCTAGATTCATGTCTTTAAAGAAAATCAACAAAAAGAATGTTTTCAAATAAAAACCTACTAAACTTTTTAGTAGCTTGATTTTTCATGAAAACCTACTGAGGAGCAGCTAAAATTTTATTTTGACTAAATGATTATCAATGTGTGTGTGCAAGTGATAGGGGTGAATAGACTCAACATTAAAATTTTGATTAGTTTGTATATTGAGTCTAAGGTGCTTAGACATGGATTTCATAAGATAATAATTTGGAGCAACTTGAATGATTGTCTTTAGAGTTAAATTATTTCATGAAGTTGAAGCCATTGCCTCATTTTTTGCATTGCGTATTTTATGCTTTGTGTTGTTTGTTGTTTTGTTTGCATGAGGATAAGCAATCATTTAACTGTAGGGATGTGATAAGTGTGAAATGCATCATGTTAGAGGCATAGTTTGATACGTGTTTATCTATTTATTCGATTGTTTAGTATGTGTTTTTGGTGTAATTATGTTAGTTTGTGAATTATTTGTGTTTAAGTGTTTTTATGGGTTAGTACAAGCATTTGACCTTAATTATTATGTCTTTGAGTTACTTTGATATGTTTGTTAGTGTTTCAAGTAAATAGTGAAGAACAGAGAAGTTTCGGAAAGACTTGGACGAAAACAACTGCCTACGATTGTGACCGTTCTTGCCACGGTCATCATAAAAGTGAGGGAGATAGCGAGAAGCATTAGATTTGGCTCATGATCATGACAAAAAGCTTACATGTGTCAGGATAGACATGCAGACACACAAAAAAGTCAAATTTTGAGGATTTTTGGACCTTTTCGTCCGTGAAAAAACCCTAAGGCTACCATAAGCACATCAAGTATAAAAAAGAACAAGACAAAAGAGGATAGGGAGCTTCTTGCATCAGCCACCGTCAAGAAACTCTAGAGAGAGTTCATCAAGAGATTAAGAAAGAGACGAAGGAAGAGAGATATGGAGAAGAAGCCGACGCAAAGTACTTCCTGAAACAGGAGGTTTCCAAACCAATACATCCATCATTCGTTCAGATTTGGTTTTCAGTGCCTTTCAATTTTATTTATGTATAGGATTGGGATAGTGATTGTGATAGGATTTTATGAATGTTGAGGAATGTCTAAACTCACATTGGGGTTGTTTTTATCTTTGATTCAATAAAAATCTAATTGATTATGTTATTTGGATTCATTGTGATTGATTTTTGCACTTGTATATTTCGGTGATAGACTGAGAGGGTGATTAGAATGAAAAATAATTAAATTGGGCTAACGAGAGTTTGATAATTTAATAAGAACAAGAAAGCAATCAAATCAGTAATTTTGTGAAGAAATCTCACATATATTTTTGGTAGTCTAGTGGAAAACTTCATATCTAACTAGGGTTTGGGTAAATTATGAATTGAGAAATTGCAATTTTCATAATCTGATTAGGGTTTATAGTTTAGGGTTATTAGTTATAACTCGAGAGAGAGTAATCAAACCTAGGATCGTCCCAAACCAATAATATGTCAATTCATAATTAATGAGATTAGTGTTGATGATAAGTAAAAATTCTCCTTTCTCTCAATTGGTAGTTCCTTAAGTTGATTCTTGATGTGTGTGTTGCAATTTGCCAATTTGTTAACATTTCTTGACTAATTCTTGAATTGAGTTATTTGATTGAATCAAATGATTGAATTGCATCATTGTTTTAGTTTAGTTAAATTTGAATTTCTGCAATTCATTTTAGCCTTAGATTTTAGGATTAGATTAGCCCTCCTCGTGGGATCAACATCTTAGATGCTACACAAACGACCTATAAGTTTGCAGAATATCGAGGTTAAAATATTAAAATGACACATATCAAAAACTGCAATCATCATTCCAAAACAACTTTGTTGTTCTCATCTCACAAATAGAAATAAAGACCATTGAAGAGGCCCTTACTGACGAAAACTAGGTTTCAGCTATGAAAGACAAATTGAATCAATTTGACAAAAACAAAGTCTGGAATTTGGTACCTCGTCCTCAAAATAAGTTAATTGTTGAGACTTGGTGGGTATTTCGAAACAAACTTGACGAAAATGATAAGGTAGTAAGAAACAAAGCTAAACTTGTAGCTCAAAGTTACAATCAACAGGTAGGTATTGATTTTGATGAAATTTATACACCTGATACTAGATTGGAATTGATTAGAATTGTACTTGCCTTTGCATGGTATAGAAACTTCAAGTTGTTCCAAATAGATGTTAAAAGTGCATTCTTAAATGGTTACATTAACGAAGAAGTATTTGTTAAGCAACCCTTAGGTTTTGAAGATCAAAATCATCTAGATTATGTGATGATGTTATCTAAAGTTTTGTATGGTTTAAAGCAAGCTCCTCGAGCATGGTATAAGAGGTTAAGTAACTTTTTGCTTGAGAATAACTTTGAAAGAGGAAAGGTCGACAAAACCTTATTTATTAAGAGAAAGGAAAATGATTTACTTATAGTATAAATATATATTGATGACATAATATTTGGTGCTACTAATCCATCATTTTGTGAAGAATTCTTAGCATTAATATAGGGGGAGTTTGAAATAAGCATGATGGAAGAATTATCATTCTTTCTCATATTACAAATAAGATAAAAACAAAAAAGGAATCTTCATTAACCAAGACAAATACACAAATGAACTCATCAAGAAATACTATTTTGAGAACGCCAAATCAATGGGTACTCCCATATACACTAGAACTAAACTTGATAAAGACAAAGAAGGAAAAGCTACAAATGAGACAAAATATAGAGGAATGGTTAGATCACTACTATATCTTACAAGCTCAAAACAAGACATTATACTTAATGTTTGTCTTTGCGCATGCTTTCAATTAAATCGAAAAGAAAGCCACCTTCAAGAAATCAAAATAATCTTTCAATATCTCCATGAAACCATGGATTTTGGATTATAGTATCTAAAAACTAACTCATTTGACATAATGGGCTGTTATGATGCAGATTATGCAGGTGGTAAAGTTGATCATGTTGGACCCCACACCCTACCCATAGGTGTTTGCAGGTTATACTGCGGCGTGTGTTTGCGGGTTATACCGCGGCATCCAACACAAATTGGTATTGTCCTCTTTGGTCAGTATTCGAACCCCTGACCTCAAGGTTTTGTTGCTATCTAACAGCACGCCTCTTACCATTGAGCCAATAAATTAAATAGTTCAAAGTTTTTATGATTAAATTGAAGAAACTAATTAACTTCTTAATCATTGGGCCAAACACTTCCTTCTATCTTTTTCATTGATCATATCAAACATATGATTTTAAATATTCTAAGCTAAATTCTGGTATAAAGTGATTCTCAAAGTTGATTTATTTTTAATTTTAAATCTTGTGACTATAGTTTTGCTATTGTTGTAGTAATTATGGCCTAAATGACGTCCAAATTGTTGCCAACTTTGAGGGCAAAGTAAGATGAAACGAATAAGACAAAATTTGAAATTTGTCTTCATAATCTAGTAAAAAAATAAAAGTCCCCCATAGGACTAGTGTATTTGAAGTCGCTTTCAAAATCTGAATGGCTATATGTTGTGGGCAACCTGCAATCCCTATGCATCCCTTTCTCCAACTGCATTCACAAAACCTTTGCCAAAGACAAACTTATTTTGTTTCTTGGTACACCCATGCCTCTACATTCCAATTTCAAAATGAATAAATAAATGCTCCGCTACAAAACAAGGCAACAGAAAACATCACCATAAGCAACAATGTGTAATGTCTGTCAAACCTAATTTGTTGTGGGTCTATACATTATTGGCTTATTAATGTGGTTGGCTGGCTCTGTCTTTCTTTTTCTAGCAAAGAAGTCAAGCGTTAATTTCTTGGTATGCTGACATTATTAGACACTAATACATCTTATATTAAAATTTTAAACAAAAATCATTATTTTTAAATATTATCCTTTTCAAATGAAAAGGTTCATTCCTTTAATATATAAAAATTTGTATACTGCCTTGGCAATTTATGATAATTTATTGGCTACCAACCAAATGGCCACCACCAATCAAAACAAATATAGAGTCGGGTCAATCGAAGATTTGCAAACATAAAATTTATGACATACATATTGTGCGTGAAACTCGAGACGGGACAGAGTGAATGACTCCGTGTGGTCTGTGCCTGTACTGTACATAAAAGGTGACGGGGCGTGGGCGTGGGCGTGGGCGTGGGATGAGAGTGAGACAGAAAAAAGCACGTGCACTTCACACGCACGGATCCACTTAGTCTTGGCTTTGTTGTTGGGTCCCCATTGCTTGGTTCATCACTTCGCCTCCGTGTTTTGGTACGTTCCAGATCTTCACACGTTATTGGGTGGTGGGTGAACAATAATCACCTTAAACTTCTAATAGTTGACTGAGTATTGTTTAAATTTTCATTTATATTTTAAAAAGATGTTAACTGATTGAAGAATTATCTGAACTCAAATTACAACTCTTATATGTAGATCTTGGATTTATAATGACAATGTTAAAGGCTGGAGATTTCTTAAGCTTGTCTTAATTGAAATATGAATTGATAAAAGTCACCTGTGTGATTATAAATCTTAGAAATATCAGTGATATGTGTATATTAGAGGGCCGACTTTCCCACGTTATGCTAATAGTTAGAGACACGAGAAGTTATAGTTGTCTTTGCTATCGTTCCTAGACAAAAACGATGCACATGTGCTTAAACATTGCCACTGACCAGGGGTATTTGTTTTATTTCATTTTTTAAGCTGACTACAAATCTTCTCAGATTTTAGGAGCTTAGCAAGATTTTATCACCAGAAGCTTTTCAACTTTTACTCATATATAGCTTAGATGATCACGGCCTTTCATAATTAATTAAGTCATAGTGACTCTATGTTTGATCCCTGCGAGATTGTCTTCTGAGTGGAATCAAATGGGAGTCTTTATGAAAAATGAGTTTCGACTTTATTTTTTGGAATTAATAACTGATGAAGTTTCTCTAGAAGGCAGCTTGATTATCCAAATTGATGTTATGTGGAATGATTAAGAAACATTACTACACTATGGACTTGTGATTAGCAACTGAAACAGAGAAATTGTTATGGTAACCTTCTCATAAATCTCCTATCTTCACTTAAGCTCATGGTGTTTAGAGGTTTAAACTTAGCTAGAAGATTTTCTTCTTTAATAACTAATTTATATTAAGATTGTTTGGAATTAGTGTTTACTCTTAATAATGAGGGTTCTTGTTTTACTACAAAAAAATTACAAATTACCAACGGAATATTACTGACGGTAAAAATACCGTAGGTAATCAACAATAAAAAATCAATTCCCGTCGATAAAATTGCCGAAAAAATTTGCATTTAGAGATGAACAAATTTTCCGATGGTAAAGATAGGGGGAAATTATCCCATTAAAATTTTAGATGGAATACAATGATGGAATATTCATTTACTTCAGTAAATTTTTCAGGAATGATTTTAGACAAAAATAAGGATCGGGGTGTACCGACGAAACTAGATTCCATTGGTGATTTACCGATGAAAGAGTTATTCCATCGATAAAATTGCAATTTAAATGTCATTGTTAGCTTATGTTTCAAAAATTTTAATGACAACGTCGTTTTGGTTAAAGGTCTAACTTACCTACGAAACCACCTCCCTCTCGTCGATGTTCATTTTCTCCTCTCTTTCGTTTTCTCTATTGTTGCCGATTCTCTATCACCGTCATCATCAGTGAATGCTTCTGTTCCCTTCTCCGTCCATCTTCTTCCTTCTGCATCCATCTTCTTCCTTTTCGTGCTTCTGTTCCCTTCTGCATTTTTGTTCTGAGTCTTCACGTGCTTTTGTTCCCTTCTTCGTTCTGCGTCTTCGTTTATTCATTGATTGAGGTAAGTGGGTTTTGTGTACTGCTTTGATCATTTGAGTTTCTATTTGTGGTTTGATTATATGGGTAATCATTGGTTTATGTTTTTTACTAGGTTGAGGTACTGGTTTAATCATCGGTTGAGGTACAAAACCTATACATTGATATTTTTGCAATGCATTATGTTTAGATTATAGTATAAAAATCGTTTGTAGTTACAATATATTTTTGTAATATATTTTTATAATAGATTGACAATCATCGGTTTTCTTATTTAAAAGCAAAGTTTTAGTTAGGAGATAAGAACATATAATTAAAGAAATAAATTATAGCATCTTGATATTAGGAGAAAGCAACTTTTGAGAAAAAAAAAAGATTTTCAAACAAAATTATAACATCTTGATATAGGTTGTCAAAATAAGGGAAAAATTGACTCTAACAAAATCTCATATTGATGATGGTGAATCAACAAATTGAACCATGTTTGAGCATTGAGTTGTGATTTGGTTGAGGATATAAATATTATAATATGATTTCATTAATAATTTAAATATTATGTTGTTATTTGGATGAGCATTTAAACTTAATATTATGATTTTGTTAAGAATTTGAACATTATATTGTGCTTCCGAAATTGATGATTTGAACATTATATTGTAATTTGGTTGATAATTTGGTTAATCATAAACATTATTAAGTAGTTTTCTTTATCATGTTTTATAAGATTACATGCTTTATAAAATATATTTTTCTATTATTAGTGGTAAATGTGCATATTAATGGATCATTACCTTCTCTATCTAGTTATAAATTTTCGTAATAGGCATCTATTACCCATAACAAAGGCAAGTGTACGTTTCGTTAGCAAGTAATATAGTAGTAAGTATGAGTTGATCCCTTAAGGAATTGGTATGGATTAAAAAACCTAAAAATACTAACTAGTAAATAAATTCAAGTTTGTAATGGAATTAATATGTAAATAAATAAACGTTTGTAATATAAATGGTATGGATTAGAAAACCTAAAACTACTTATGCTTTTGCTCGTCCTCAAGTAGATAAATTTCAATCACTTTTAACTTAAATAGGTGACAATTTTAAGGAAACGAAACAAATATATTACAGAAATCAAGGTTTTCCATCATCTACTTAATTGCATTATTCATTAACTAGAAAGGTATTCAAATACTTGCTTTCAATTCTTAATCAATTTAATTTAATCTAACAAACCTTTCAAATAATAACTTAATCCATATAATTTAGTCTCTAACTTAGAAAGCCACCCTGTTTGAAAAATGTATCACTTCATTTTCTATCTAAAAGATTAGAGTTACTATTATTCTTCCCTTTGAAAGTTACTTTTTTATTTTAAATTGTTGTTGTTTTTTGATAATTGAATTTGTTTATGTAGGAAAATTTTAAGGTGATAGAAATAAGCTTCCTAAGATTAAGAATATCAGTTTTCTTTGGCAGATAAGATTGTTGGCTTCTCCTCTTTCTATTAGTCATAAGTATTTCGTTTTTAGATTATAATGCATATTTAATTTACTAGTATTTATGTCTTTATTAATATTTCATAAAATATTTTAATTTTTTGTATTTTTAAATGATTCAAGGTTCAAGACACTTTATTACTTTGTGTTTCCTCGTATTGATCTTTTAATAAAATATATCACAAGTTTGTAATAGAATTAATTGACCAATGCTAGCCATTAAATGGTTAATTTTTTGTTTCTAATGAGTGTTTATGTTATTTTAAGTATAAATAGATTACATATATATGTTTTAGGAAAAGATTTTTCTCTTATAGATATTACACTAAAAGAAAATTAGCAATTATCAACAGAAAGTTACACTATAAGGAGGTTTTAGTATTAGTTATACCATAGGAAAATTTGTTATTTGGTTTTCCGAACAAAGAAGACCAAAAGAGTAATTATTGTTTATTATTATTTTCAAGACTCTAAGAACTACGTACCAATCATGATAGCCATTATCCTACTAGATGCAAGGATGTTACCATCCTAGTCCTCTTTGGTTTCCTACTATGCCTCCTTCTCTGCATTGATGAATAATGATGATGCTACGAAACACTTATAAGGCATTGATTCATGAGAAGTTAAAGAGTAAGTCAATAATAAGCTAAGCTATTTATTGATGACATGTGTGACTATTTCAATTACAACCAACTCATTGAATTTGTAACCATTGCTTATCTAGCATGATTTGACCTAAAAATAATAATAAGAAATAGAAAATTTAGAAAACAAGAGGATTCGATGAATTCCATTGTTCACCAAAAGGAGTTTGTTGACAATTTTGATGGGAATGAGGTTACCTGGGAGCATTTTGATGAAAATGATGATCAAAGTGGTGGAAAACAAAGATATTAAACTAATGATGAGGATAAATACTTCAAGTTTTGAAGAGAAGGATAAAGCTAGTGTCTTTAAGAAGGACTTGATTCACATACTATGCACTCATGGAGCTACTTTGAAGTAAAAAGAAGAGGTCTTATAGCTCTTCACCAAGAGAAGCTACTGAGAAATTGGGCTAGTATTAAGTTCAAAAATTTGTCCACATTTGACACTATAATGAATGATCTAGACATATTATTATTAAAGAAAGGTTTCTACAAAAGAGTAGGCAAGGTTTGGAAAAAGGGTTATCTATTGTATGATCCTCTTAGAATTGAAGTCAAATTTAATCGTAAGAAGTTAAGGCCAATTAGTTGAAATATGATATAACTTAACTTAGAAGTCTTAAGTCAGATGATGATTTAAGGGATATGTAACTAGATATAGGAAATACTTTTCTAATAGTTATTGAGGATATTAATTTCAATCAAGAAGCATGTAATCGAAACGAGGATAATGGTAAAGATGAAAATGGGAAATATTAATTCAAAGGATGGGATATGAATTTCAAGTTTGAAATATGCCACCAAAGAGAAAACACCATATAATGTGACCAAGGATCAAACCACGATTTGGAGCCAATTATTGCCCAGGTGAAATATCACATTCTATAACTGCAACCGAATTAAATGTTGTGCCTCTAGCTACTACTACACTTGCAGATGAGACATCACCTTTCGTACCTACTACTACACCATCCACCACTCCTATACTGACAGAGATATCAGGGGTAAACAATGCGGATGAAGGAGGTGACATCTAGCCCAAAGCTAAGGGAGTTAATGGAAGAACTTACATCATAACTGTCAACAATATGTAAGTGAAAATAAATACCATATGTTTATAATTAATTTATAGGTTTAAATTTAAAAAATGGTATAAAATTAATTGCTTTGATACTAGGCCGATTCCGTTTGGACCATACTTAAGAAACATGACATACTAATTCAAGGTGAAGATTGATGTGGAGGGTTATATATGGAAGAATATATCTTAGGCGACAAAGGAATTTTACTATCAAGAGTTTAAGGTACAAAAAATCATTTTTTTATTTTTATTGATTTTTATACATTTATTAGATAAATATTATTACATTATAAATACTTATCAAATGTTTTTCCTTTTATTTTATAAAGAATTTTTTGGGATTCTAAATTTGACGTGGTCATTTATAAAGTATGGAAAAGATGAGCACTTACACATTATCGAGATTTTGTATGTGCGATACACAAGACTAGTGTATAACTGCCTTATATTTTTGAACAAATATAGAGTCATTGACAGCAATATTAGACATCACCTGAGGCAATGTCCATTTTAGAACGTAATTCTTCCAACAGACATGGAGGACCAGGGGGAGAGAGTCTTCCCGTACATACTGGAGGATCTATTACCTACTACGAGCATGTAGAGAGACTTATAAGTATCTACACTATACATTTATATTCTGATTTTTTTTACTTTGATGTATTTCAATTTAATTTGATATGTGAATTTTGGAATGAAAATATGTATATTATGAAAAATGATAATGTTATAAATGTCTAATACCATATACGACTGTATTGTTGAGTTATTTTCTTTGTTCAACAGGGGTAAATATCATAAAATAGAGGAAATTATGTTGAAATTTTTATAAATTGTAGTTCACTTATAACATTTTATTTTAATGTAGGAAAAGTCTATGGGCGCAAAGCCTACACCCCGTCAATTCCTTTTGCATATTCATACTAAAAAGTATGACGGTGTGGCCTTCATCAATACTTGATGTAGAGAACTAACATAAACATTGCCTTATGGTATGACCAAATACAAGAAAGCATTCAGCAATAGTCTCAGCAGTTTGAAGATGTTGATGAGACTCAAACCTATCTTCATGTAGTGGGTAGTAGGGACTGTCATGGAAGGATATTCTGCTTAGGTTCATTTATGAAAACATGTTATTCGTAGTCCTCCACATCTAGTATAGCAACATCTAATAAGTGGTTTGCACCCAATGAAGTCCATGAGCTTCGAAAGACAGTATAGAAATTTGCAACAGCCGATGGAATACATAGCTCAACTCCGTAATGAGGTGGATGAGTTGAAACAGAGGCGTAGCATCTCATCCCAACAATCAGAGCATTCGTGGTCACCAAATGAATAACGTACTTGTAGTTATTTTATATGAATTATAAGTACTTACTATGAACAAAATAAAATTTTTTATTATTAATTAAGATAAATTTTACTTTATATCATCAATCAACTTTCTGTTTTAACAAATTAAATGTTGAAACAAATCAAAATATTATCAACAGATAACTCATAACTGTTTAAATTATACATCAACCATAACATCATCAAATAAAATTTAGGGAAATTTTTAAAAAAGTTATAGTAAATTTACCGATGGAAAAACAAAGTTCGTTGACGGATAATTAATGATCGTTGATAACGACAACATTAAATTACCAACAGAATAACTAATTTTATCGGTAAGTTTTCCTACGAACATATATTATCTATTGGTAACTTTACTAACCGAAGACAACATAGAATAACCGTCAGTATATTCACCGACAGTTACACAAAATTTTTGTCGGTAAATTTGCGACGGACATTTTATGATTCGTCGCAAATTATTACTTACGGCCATTTCTCTGAAGCTTTGGCCTGTCGGTAAATTCCATTGCTAACTTAGCTTTCCGACAGAATGTGTAGATGTTTTATCTATAATTTTCGTTGCTAAGCTTCATTTTTCTTGTAATGTTTGGCCACGTTTAGTATTATTACAAATGTTATTCTTTTGACTGGCCCTCTAAATACTACCTTTAAATTTACTTCTAGAAATAGGAATAAGGTAGCTTCCCTATAAGATCTTCCTTTTACTTACTTACAAGTTGATCTCGTTTTCTTTTACTATTTTGTATCTCTTTTTAGTTTTGATTTACAATCTTACTGTACTTAGATACCTAATTTTATCCTATTTTGTTTCATTATATTTAAATTTTTAATTATAAAATTAAAAAATATATTATTAAAAATGTAAGCATTTTTATTTGTTAGTTTCATGTTTTTATTTATTTTCATCTATTGCATTTTCAAATTTTTTTCTGTCTTAACACTCTTGTCTAATTTTTTATTTTTATTAATATTTAAATTACCAAGGAATGATTTGGTTTCCAAAATTTTTTGGGTTAATTTGAAGGTATAACTAAAATTTTGGTTCAACTTCGAAAAATAAAAAATTAAACTAAAAATCAAAACAAAAGAAAAAGGGATTAAATTAAGAAGCTTAAAGAAACTAAATGAAAAAAGAAAATATTTAGATAAATATGTGGAAAAGGATAGAAGCAATTTGTTAAAAATCAACATTACATTGTTTTAGGAAAAGAAGCCATTGAAAAAACCCTAATTACATCGTTTAAAGCTGGAGTTTTTTTTTATTTAGGTGTAGACAAAAGGTACAAACTACCCTCTAACATTTCTTTAAAAGCTAATTTAGTCTCTACCATTATCTACAATATTACATTACACCTTAACATTTTTAAAATGGTATTTATAACATCTTAAATTTTAGAAAAGCTAAAGTTTGTGGCAGTTTTTAGTACATGTATCATCAATTTAGCCTATTCAATATCATAACTAGGCAATATGGACTAACCATATGTTGATGTAATCTTAAAAATGAATTCTTTAAACATTGGTTAAATGTGTAATTTTTACTTTAATATTTTATTAAAAAAAGGTTTAAATAAGCTCCTACCATTATCTCTGTTACCACTTTTATCCCTTACTTAAGGTGCAATGAATACTATTTTAATAATATTAATGTGTAAAGTGCTATCAAAGATAACAATAAGGACTTGCTTCAAGCTTTTGTGGAACCCTAAGGTAAAAATTTCACTTTTGGACCTTAATTTATAAAAATATTGTCTCTCATATTTGTCATATTTCCAATAATCCTAGCCTCCTTCCTCTTTCGTATTGCCTATCCACTTGAATACTATCTCATTTTATTCCAACTAATAGAAAGTTTTCATTCTCTTCTCACTTGTCTAGTCACTAATCACCTTAGTGACTTCTATGATTGGTAACTCCTTTACAAATCATTTTAATTGTCTCATCTAACCACCACACCACTTTCTAATTTCTCTCATTCTCTACTTCATTGTGTTATTTGACCTCGACGCTCCATTTTTACTTTGTTCTCCTATATAGCCTCATTCATGCTTTGAGTCACACACATGCCCTCTTCTTCCCTATTTTAATTAATCTTTCCCCTATTTTCTTTATATCCATTACACTAATTCTTTTATTTCTCATTCTTATCATCGCTCTCAACTTAAGAGACCCATCTTTTTTCCTTCTCTTAATCATTTCTTTTAACTCTTGGAAAACTCATTATTTTCCAAGAAGCTTTTAATCATTCTCATTGATGCTCTATTATCTCCAATTAAAATCAAAGTTAAATATCATCATTTAAACTTCTTAGTGAAATTTATTATTTATTAGAGTTTTTATAAATTATTATTAATGTAAATACTTGATTTTGGATAGGTATTCCTATGAAAAAATATTTCTATTTTAACTCCATTTAATTAAAAGTTTTCATATGGAATTATATTGTAATCAATTTCATAAATCAAAACGGATTTACAAGGGAAAGAATGTGATAGTCATTTATAAAGTAACAAATGACCTTCAAACAGAGGCGTATTTGAAATCTCTATTGTGACTCCACAAGTGAAGTTTCTTTAAGTCTACAAAGAGAAAGGTTGAAGCTACAATAAAATTATCAATATTCACATGAGGACAAGTCAAGTGACCTAATAATGACAAGTAACACGTATGTGCAATATTATCAAACAATATTCTCACGATACTAATATCGTTGAATGAAAAGACTTATTTAGAGTTAGGACTACTTCACTGTAGTCATTAATAAATTATTCTTGTAACTTGTTTTGTTTTGAATTTTAGTCAAAAATAAAGTTTTACACATTGTATGATCTATGGCCAATTTTGCAAAACAAAGAGGAGTTCAAAGGAAATAATCTGATGGTCACTTATAAGGTGAAATATGGCATTCAAAATAGTGCCACGAACCACCCTCATTTATTATAAATAGAGGTGTTCAACTCATTTTTTTAAAAGAAAAGATTTAAGCTAAGAAGCATATTAGAACTCTCTTATGACTCCACAAGTGTTTCAAAATTTTAAGATATCTTAAAGTTCCATCAAATGTACAAAAGAAAGACCAAACTACAACATACTTATTAATATCTATGTGAGAATAAGTTAATTAACCCTTTTAAAGACAAGCTAGATGCACATTCAAAATCAAGTTAAGTGACATTTCCACAATATTAAGGCTGAATGATTGAAATAGAGGATTCATCGAGAGTGAAGACCACTTCGTTGTAATAATTATCAAATTGATATTTTCATACATTTTATTATGCAATTTATTCTATTAAAAAAATGTATGCCTATAACTTTATGACACATTCGGTGGGACACTTTCTCCTTTTATCTCTTTCCTTCTCTTTAAAAAGTTTCAAAATTCAACATCTAAAGATATTTTTAAACAGTTATATGACCATGAAGATTTATAATAGGGTTAAAGAAAGCTCTAACATCATATTTAGCCCCAATTTTACTATTGAAGTTAGTCACAAACAAAGATCTCTATTAGGGATTTATGCAACAAATAAACTTATACTGACTCCTCCAACGGTATGGACACCTGCAACCAATCCTTCAGCTTTATTGTAGCTCATCACTATTAAGGCCTCAGATGCTCTAATAAGCATATGTTAAAGGTTGTCATTAAGCAATTATGAAGAAGTTGTGACATATAAATCTCTTCAAAAATGCTAAACTTTCACTCAAGTTGATTCCTATAATCCCATGACATTTATAACATTTGGGCTATCTCTTTAGAAGAGCACATTGCAAATATGGAGAAGATCTTAGAAGACCTTCTAACTTTGATTAAGGAGTAAGACACTCAAATGGCCTCTATTATGAACAAGTAGTAACAACTGGAGATAAGGGAGGGTAATGAACCTAAAGCTAACTCCTTATAAAAATAATAAATATAAATAATTGGTGGAGATTTGAGAAGTGCTGAATTCATACAAGAACCTAATTAAGGTATTGTTATAAAATAGGTCATCTTGTTAGAGAAGTGCTCTAAAGGTAATCACCTTTAGCACTTATTATATAAATCATTTTATGATTAACAAATACATTTTTCATTATTTCGGTGTTCATACATTTATGGATTTGATATGATCCTAAATTGATTTAATGAAGTCCTTGATACAAAAGTTTCCCTAGTCATAGGATTAATGAGATGGGATATCATTAATCTGGATAGATTAGTACATGTTATACTTGTTAATTAGATCAAGTAATAGATCTCATAAGCTATAGACACAAGTTGTTTAGAGTTAACATGTGGATACTTACTAAGGGTAGTAAGTACATTAGATTGACCTACTATGAGACAATCATAAGAATAATACTATTCCAGTGTCATTGATAGTCTCATCATAATAATGATGCAAGTATCCTTTGATTTGAGGTGCTCAAGGATATCTCAGATACTAATCCTATGATTTGACTCCATTCATCAGTGCCTTTTAAGGGGTTACTTATAGGGTAGTGAATGGGGACAACTTGAGGTATTCAGAGTTAATTGAGTAGCCAATAAAGAATTTTCCACTCTTGATAGAAGGAGATGATACCCACGGCCTTTAGTCAGGGTCATTACCTGGGAGTCTCTAGCCAGAGCAAATATGTGTCGTGAACGGAGTCCTTAATGATGTATAGAGTAATGAGATCCTCAAGACAAGATCTAATATCAGTTGGACTAGATATGACGTAGTTAGTCTAGTAAGAGTTCACACTTTGACCATACTCTGAACTAAGTAGGTTATAGATGGAAAAAGGACGAATTCAATGGAAACATTGCGTATGGAATAGTTCGTAGTCAAACCACTGACTTTCTGGTTAATTAGGGGTCATGAAGTATTGCTAAATACTGTTCTTGACTTACTTGAATTAAGTGTTAATTTAAGCGGCCAACATAACTGAGAACCTAACAGGTCACACACATAGGAGATACGAAGGATAAGTAAAATGATCTTGAATGGTGATTCAAGATATGAGAGAGTGTTGGGAGATTGTATCGTGATGTGATCATGGTTAAAACCGTTACATGGAATGAGTTAGAAACAAGTGTTGTTGGCTGCCAATTTGGTCATTAACTTCCCAAAATGTCAATTAATGCATGTTATCTATGGTCATTAACTTCCCAAAACTTCCATTAATGCATGATATTCATAGTCATTAACTTATCATAACTTCCATTAATGCATGCTATTCATGACCATTAACTTCCCATAACTCTCCATTAGTGATGGGGGTTATGGGAGGCCAAAGAAGGCAGAAAATAATCATCATTTTTGTGCATCTTGTGTAAGATGCAAGTGAAAGAAAAGTTCTTTCTTACGCGCACATTCTTTTCTCTTTAACTCTCATAAGAGTGCTTAACTTTGCTAGCACAAAGAAAGAATTCTAGTCATATCCTAGTGAAGTTTCATCCTTCTATCTTCATGTGAACTTCATTAGAGATAATCTATGTTGATCGTTATGGTTTACGACAACCCAACTTGAAGACGATTAAAGAATGAAGTAGATCGTCAGAAAGGTATGTAAACATATTATATTTCATGTTTTTGTTTTCAATATCTATATGCATGAGTAGATCTCGTTTTTAAGGTTGCATTTTATTTTTCACTGTATGTATTTGATATATATTATGTCTAAGATGCATGATCAGAACCTTACAGTGGTATCAGAGCCATCTTGTGCCTTGTTAGATGTAGAAGACAAGACATGTGAAAATTGTTTTCGTGGTTGTGACAGCGTAGGGTCCTGTAATGTTTTATTCGGAATTAATTATAGAAAAATGGTTTCATGATTTTTTCACCAATCTATTCATAAGATGTAAGTGAATGATTCAGTGTGATTGAAAATATTTTTAATGTGATTAAAATATTTAATTTCGAATTTACAAGAACATGCATGAAATTTGTCTTTCTGCTGGGCATGTGATGTCTATCGGGTAAACTAATGTGGTTACACATGATTTTCACGGAATTTGATTTTGGAAAATTTATGTGAACATATTTGGGATGTATTTATGCCTCTTTAATTTTTTATAATTATTAGAAATGTTTTAATAATTTATCAAACATTTTTCCAGATCTAGATAGTTTTCCAGAAATTATATGATCTATTTTGTTTGGTGTGTTTCTTGAAATTTTGCTCGAAATTTGATTTCTAGAAAAATTTAAAAGTCATATTTGTCATTTTTTATTCCTAATCAGTGTTTCTATGATCATAATAATATTGGTTTGATTCCTAAATTATTTTGATCATCATGAAATGACCTCGAGATGTTTGGAATGATGTTTTGATGTTCTAGATTTTAGAAAATTATATAAATTAATTTTGAATTAATTTTAGTAGAGCAATAGATTTTCAAATAAGACTAAAAAAATTGACTTGTGTGACAAAATTAAAGTTGTTTAATTTTGAACATCAAATAATTATTTTAAGGTAAATTTATTATGAATTAATTTATAGAATTAGGAATTCATGTTAATTAGATTAATATTAATCCAAATGAAATAACATACAACAGTAATTTTAGCCAAGTTAGTAAAAGGAAGATAGTAAATCCAAACATTGGATTGAGTCTTTCATGCTAGGATCCATAAGATTTCATAACCAAAATTATGTATTTATATATATCCATTAGAGAATGCATGGTTAGGAGAATGTGTGGGCTTGCATGATAGATGGTAATAGACTTAGGCCCAATTTGATTAGGTAGTCTATATCACGTCATGGAGTTTTATATATATATATATATATATATAAGACCATCTAAGTTAGATGAGACCTTAGTCAAACCCTTCACTTAGAATATTAAAACTAACGCCTTTCTTTAATATAGAGAGAACCAAAGTCCTTTTAAAGTTAGGGTTGTTGGGCAAACTCAAGCCCGTTTTACACGAATATGCTCGAACCATGGAAATGGGATTTTTAGATTAATAGGCCAGTTTTAACTAGAAGCATTGGTTTGTTGGGCAAACCCAAATCAACGTGGATAGAGGCAAAGTTGGGTAGTGTACATTAGATGTACACATGTTAAGAGTTGATAGCCTAATGAGTGTGCACATAGCAATAGTTAATAGCATTTGATTTGATAGTTACGTTAGGGATGCAATTGGTATGATCCATACCTACCAGTTGAACTACGGTGGCTTGTTGGGAAAACCTAAGATCATCCTTATAGATATTGGATATTAACCCATTAGAAGAATTTCTCTACGAGTTCTCTCAGATTTATATTAAGGTTTATGAATTCGTGAAAATAGTGGGAGCTATAATGCATGTTATTAATGTCCTTATAGACATGCATTTAAGTACATTCTAATTTTTCTCTCTTTAACAAAAGGTTGCTATTGCCCGATTCAACACCACGAGTACTAATATGAATTTAAGATCGTTGATGGAAGTTAATAAGTTGACTGGACCAAAATTCCATGAATGGCCCAAGAATTTGAGAATATTTCTTAATTTCGAGAAGCTTGGTTATATCTTGGAAAAATCACTTACCAATCCCACTATTGTTGATGCCTTTGATGATGATTGGAGGCCATATAGGAAGCTTCTCGATAATACCGAGATGACTAGTTGTATTATGTTAGCCACTATGTCACCAGAGCTGTAAAAGCAGCATAAGGCTATAAATGTTCATACTATAGTCTATCATCTTAGGGAGCTATTTGATAAGCATGCAAGGTCGGAAGGTTTGAGACTTCGAAATTGCTCTTCCGCTCCAAAATGGTTAAGGGGACATCTCCAGTGTAGTACGTAATAAAGATGAATGGCTATGCCTCCTTAAGTTTTGTTTAGGATAATGAATTAAGTATTGACTTAATTTTGACAGGTTTCATCGATATTTACTCACAATTTGTGCATAACCATCACATGAACAATACATCCAACACAATTCCTGAGCTAGTCAACATGCTCAAGGTAGTTGAACCATTGGTCCACAAAGACATGGTTGTGATGTTGGTGGACTCTTCTAGTTTGAAGAAAAAGAGCCAAAAAAAGAAGAAGTCTATAGGATGGTGTCAAGAAAGCAAAGAAAACTACCTCGAAGGGAACTTACTTCCACTATGGCAAGGATGGTCATTGGAAGAGAAGTTGTAAGGCCTATCTAGAGTCTTTGAAGCAGAAGAAGGCATCTGATGACTTTTAGACCTAATACATACTGATGTATGTGGTTTAATGTCCATATATGCCAAAGGTGGCTTCATATACTTCATTATCTTTATTGATGATCATTGTTGATATGGGTATGTGTATCTTCAGAGATACAAGTCTGAAGCCTTTGAAAGGTTCAAAGAATTCATAAATGAAGTTGAGAAACATCTTGGGGGATAATGGAATATTGTGCCAGTAGACTCCACCTTACACACCACAACACAATGTTGTGGCTGAGAGGAGAAACCGAACCTTGTTAGATATAGCGAGGTCTATGATGGGTTTAGAGAATTTACCAAAATCATTTTGGAGGTTTGCACTCGAAACTTTTGTATAGATATTAAACAGAGTCTTATCTGAGTCGATTGATGTTACTCCATTTAAGATATGGACGAATAAGAAAGCCCATGCTTCTCATATGAAAGTTTGGGGTTGTCCTACTTATATGAAGTGGATTCAGTCAGATAAGCTTGAAGATAAATATGACAAGTGTCTGTTTGTAAGATATCATAAGGAAACAATAAGATATCAGTTCTACCATATTACAGAACAAAAGGTGTTTGTTTCGAAACATGTTATTTTTTTAGAGAAAGAGTTTCTTCTAAGAGAAGACAGTGGGAGAAAAATTGAACTTATGGAAGTTCAAGATGCTCAAATAAATGCAGATCAACTGCCTAGACTCGAGACTATTGTTCATAAAGATGAAACAATATTTTAACCTTCTGACACACAAGAAGTTCATAGGTCAGGTAGTATATGTCATATTCTTGAGAGATACAGATTTCTCATAAGTGAACTTAATAATGTATTGCTCATAGAAGATGATGAGCCTACTACCTATGAAGAGGTTCTGAAGAGTTTAGAATTTGACAAATGGCTTCAAGCTATAAAATTCAAAATGGATTCTGTGTATAAAAACAAAGTATAAACTTTGGTTGACCCACCCAAACGGATAAAATTCATAGGGTGTAAGTCAAGAAGAAAACTAACATGGAGGGTAATGGAGTTACCCATAAATCTAGGCTTGTAGTTAAAAATTATCATCAAAGGCAAGTTGTTGACTATAATGAAACGTTTATACTAGTAACTATGCTTAAATCCATTAGGATACTCCTAGCCATTGTCACTTATTATGATTATGAGATATGATAAATAGATGTGAAGATGACTTTCCTTAATGGAAACCTAACTGAGGATGTGTATATGGCACAACTTGATGGTTTCATATCCATGAATGGAGAAAAGGTATGTAAACCTTAGAAATCCATTTATGGATTGAAGCAATCATTTAGGAGTTGGAATATTCGATTTGATGAGACAATCCAAGAGTTTGGTTTCTCAAAAAATTTGGATGAGCCATGTGTGTATAAAAAGGTTAATGGGAGTGTAATCGTGTTCCTTGTACTGTATTTAGATGACATATTGCTAATAGGAAATGATGTCTTTGCTTTTTAATCAATCAAATTTTGATTAGCTAAGAACTTCTCTATGAAAGAACTTGGAAAGAAAATTATATTTTAGGGATAAGGATATATAGATATAGATCTAAGTGGTTGCTTAGTCTATCTAAGTGGTTGCTTAGTCTTTCTTAGTCTACATACATAGACAGGATGTTAAAGAGGTTTAGTATGAAGCAGTCTAAGAGAGGTTTAAGAGGTTGCTTAGTCTTTCCCAGTCTATAGACATAGACAAGGTATTAAAGAGGTTTAGTATGGAGTAGTCTAAGAGAGGTTTATCTTCCCATGGTATATGGGATTATACTCTTTAAATCTATGTGTCCAAATACACAAAATGAGAGGACTCACATGAGTTCGATTCCTTATTATTCGATTATAGGATCAACCATGTACGCTATATTATGTACTAAACCTAATGTATTGTATGCTCTAAGTGTTACGAGCAAATACCAGTTGGACCTTAATGAGGGTCATTGGGAGGCTGTCAAGAATATCCTTAAGTACTTGAGAAGAACTAAGGATATATTCTTGGCATATGAAGAAGGTGATCTTATGGTCAGCGGGTATACTGATGCCAAGTAAGAGAAAGTTCCAAGTAAGAGACGACTACAGATTCAACAACAGAGGTAGCGTACATTGTAGCTTCAGAAGCAGTTTGGATCAAGAATTTCATCATGGAACTTGGTGTGGTTCCGAGCATCACTAACCCAATGCAGTTATAATGTGACAACAACGAGGCTATAACACAGGCGAAGGAATTGAGGTCTCATCATATAACATCCCATTTCCATACTAAAGGCTAGAACCCTATATTTCTATAATTGAGAAAATAGCAATGAAAGATTAGAAAATTGCATTTCATGCTCATGCATAATGTCAGAATCAGGTGAATTGTATTTTTGCATACTAAAATGATTGTACATGCATTCATTGACATTTTTCGGTATAATTGATCTATAAATATGATTATATTGGGAATTGTGAATTATATGTGTTAAAAATTGAGTTGGAGTGTACAAGTAGTAAATTATAATTTTTGACAAAATTTAGGAATTTTCTAAAATTTAAGAATATTTTTGGACTAAGAAAAATGCCAAGTGACAGAACAATTGATGAATAGTGATAGAAATAAATGTCAAATGGAAGTAGAAATTTTATTATGTGACATTAATGACTTATGTCATTGACAATTGGGAGACAATTGGGGTAGAAATAGACAAAAGGACTAGCTTTTTAAAAGAACCAATTGGAGACCACAAAAAGGTGACAAGTGGCATCCACTCACAAATTTTTCCTAAATTAAAGACCATTTCGTGTTCTTTCTTTTGCCATTCACGATACATGCTTCTCTTCTTCATCTTCTTCAATTTTCTTTCATTTTTCTCTCCTTCACTCACGATACTCACTCTCACCCTCACCATGTTGATTTTGTCCCACTCTTTCACCTTGTGCACGTCGCGGCAAGCCTGGCCTTCGCCGCGGCGAGCCCCCTATTGTCCGAAAGTGAGATTTTTGATAGTTTTGAGCATATCTTTTGGTGTGGATATCCCAATGAGGTGATTTTGGATTCATTGTGAACTAGAGATAAAGAACTATAAATTTTATGAAGAAGGGAAGTTCGGAATTAGCCTATAAGGGTTCGGAATTTTAGGGGGATTTTGAGTGGAGACTTTTAGTACTTTGCCTTATGGATTTTTAAGCTTATGAATGTTTTCCTTTGAATGTTAATTGAATAAGAACTTGGTTGCTTATAGGGAACCAAGCCGATTTGACCCAATCGCAAGAGGAAGGACACCAGTGAGTCGACTACTCGAGCGATATTAGGTGGGTAATATGTTTATGGTTATTGTGTGTATGGGCAAATTGCCTTGTGTATGCTTGCTTGCTTGCTTGCATTATATGACCTTGCTTGTATTGAATTACATGAGAAATATTGAAATTGCATTATGATTATGATTATGCATGGCTTCGATAGGCCTTATGGCA
>JANITW010000236.1:58770550-58784016 GCA_027564335.1 Erythroxylum williamsii | reverse complement strand
AATCAAATTCTCAATCTCTTCCTCAAACGTAGACCTCATTCTCTAGTTCATAACGAATCGAAGTTCACCTCAATTGGGGGTCTACACTAAAAGATATGCCATAAAAACTAAATCAATTTCATCTCAAATTCACTTTCTCGCCGCGACTTCTCGCCCTTCGCCGCGGCGCACATGGATCACTCGCCGCGGCGTGGGAACCACTCGCCGCGGCGTGAAACCCATTTCACGCCTTCGCCACGACCTCACGTTCCTCTCGTCGCGGCGTGGAATTTTGCCCCTCCCCGCGACGTCACCCACTGCTCGCCGCGGCGAGCTCACTTTTTCTCGCCGCGGTACGCCCGAACCAGACGTCGCGGCGCGAGACGAAACTTCGTCTTCCCCAAATAAATTTCCGCCATAAATGCTATCTTACTCAACATTTAACCCCTCAACTACTCAAACTAACTCATTTAAACACAATAAATGTCATAAATGACCACAAAAACAACATCAAAACACAATAACACTTACCAATCACGAGATCAATCGATGCCCTAAAACTCGTAAACGTCCGATCCTTCAAGCTTCAACCTCCTTCTCTAAATCAGCTCTCAAATCCCTGTCTTCCCCAACTTCTCTCAAGCTCTCTACAACTCTTAACTCACAATAATGAGAAACTCACAAAATCTCAAGGGAGGAGGCTCTCGATCATCGACGGTGAAGGAGAAAGGGAAAGGGAAAATGTAACCCTAGTCCTTAACACACACATATATATATACACAGTCAGGGTTAATTCAACCGAGACTAAAATCCACGAGTCCTCAAATCACTTGATTTCAATCTCTAATTTCACTAGTTCATCACAAAAATTCTTAAACGCTTAACTTTAATTTTTCATACCATCACTCACTCACTTTCGGAACCGGATTCACAATTATCAGTCTCTAGGTCACTATTCCGGTCCGATCACTTATCTCTAAAAATTCCGGAAAAATTCCCAAAATTCCTCAAAAATATAAAACACTAGATTCTACACTCAGATCTCAATTTCAGGTTCCACAAATTTAACTTCTCACTCTAACTCAATAATTCAACTCAATACTCTTTAAATTCTCAATCACACAATTCATAACTCAACTCAAATATCACAATTAAATACTGGAATAATCATGAATGCACTCACTACTCAATCCATCCTAATTACCGATATGCCCTCACATCGGTAACGGGATGTTACACGTTTCATCATTCTATCTTCATGTGGACTTTCATTAGATATGGTCTACGTTGATCGTTGTGGTTTACGATAACCCAATGTGAAGAAGGTTAAAGAACGAAGGAGATCATTGGAAATTTATGTAAATATATTACATTTCATGTTTTTGTTTTCTTTATCTATATGCATGAGAGATATAGTTTTTAAGGTTTCGTTTCATTTTTTATTGCCTATATTTGATATATATTATGTATGAGATGCATTATTGGAACCTTACAATGGTATCGGAGTCATCTTGTGCCTTGTTAGATGTAGAATACATAACATATGAAAACTGTTTTCATGGCTGTGATAACTTAGAATCTTGTAATGTTTTATTCGAAATTAATTATAGAAAAATGGTTTTCACGATGTACATAGCCATGAAAATTGTTTTCATAGTTGTGACATCTTACTATTCATAAGATGTACGTGAATGATTCAGTGTGATTGAAAATATTTTTAGTGTGATTAAAATATTTAATTTAGAATTTACAAGAACATACATGAAATCTGTCTTTCTACTAGGCATGTGATATCTATTGGCTAAACTGAGGAGGTTACACATGATTTTTGTGGAATTTGATACTTGAAAATTTATATGAACATATTTGGGGTGTTCTTATGCCTCTTTAATTTTTGTATAATTATTTAAAATATTTTAATAATTTTATCAAACAATTTTCAGATTTGGACAGTTTTCTAGGTATTATAGAATCTGTTTTGTTTGATGTTTTTGTTTGTTTATATTTCGGTTCTAAAAACTTTAAAATGTTTTTATTTGATAAAAATGTGATAATTTGATGTTTTATTCACGCCTAAATGATTTTTCTCAAAATTTGATTTCCAGAAAAAATTTTAGAAGTCATATTTGTCATTTTTGTGTCTTATTGGTATTTCTATGATCATAATAATTTTTGGGTAATTCCTAAATTATTTTGATCATAATAAAATGACCTAGAGATGTTTGGAATGATGGTTTGATGTTTTGGAAATTTTGAGAAATTATAGAAATTATTTTTGAATTAATTTTAGCAGGGCAATAGATTTTCTAGTAAGACTAGAAAAATTGGCATGTGTGACAAAATTGAAGTTGTTTAAGTTTTGACATCAAATAATTATTTTAAGGTAAATTAATTATGAATTAATTTATGGAATTAGGCATTCATGTTAATTAGATTAAGTTTGTAAAAGGAAGATAGTAAATCTAAGTGTTGGATTGAACTTATATCCAAGTTTTGGATTAGGCGTTTCATATTAGGATCTATAAGATTTCATAAATAAAATGATGTGTTTACATATATGCATTAGAGAATGTGTGGGCTTGCATGGTGGATGGTTATGGGCTTAGGTCCAATTTGATTGGGTAGTCCATATCATGTCATGTAGTATGTATAAGACCATCTAAGTTAGATGAGACCTTAGTCAAACCCCTCACTTAGAATATTAAAAACTAATACCTATGAAGAGAACCAGAGTCCTTTTAAAGTTAGGGTTGTTGGGCAAACTCAAGCCTGTTTTACATAGATATGTTCGAACCATAGAAATAGAACTTTCGAATTAATGAGTTGGTTTTAACTAGAAGTGTTGATTTGTTGGGCAAACCTAAGATTAATGTGAACAGAGGAGAAGTGAGGTAGTGTACATTATATGTACATGTGTCAAGAGTTGATAGCCCAATGAGTGTGCACACATCAACAATTGATAGCACTAGATTTGATAGTTGCATTAGAGATGCAATTAGTATGATCAATACCTACCGGTTAAACTAAGGTGGCTTGTTGGATAAACCCAAGGTTATTCTTAGGAATATTGGATATCGACCTACTAGGAGAATTTCTCTACGAGTTCTCTCATATTTATATTGAGGGTTATGAATTTGTGAAAATAGTGGGAGCCATAATGTGTGTTATTAAAGTCCTTATAGATATGCATTTAAGTACATTCTAGTTTTTTCTCTTTAACGAAAGGTTGCTGTTGCCCGAGCCAACACCATGAGTACTAGTGTGAATGTGAGATCATTGATGACAACTAACAAGTCGACTGCACCAAAATTCCTTGACTGGCTTAGGAACTTGAGAATAGTTCTCAAGTTTGAGAAGCTTGGTTATGTCTTGGTAGAACAACTTCTCGATCCCACTACTGCTGATTCTTCTGATGATGATCATAGAGCATATAGGAATCGATGATAGTGAGATGGCTAGTTGTATTATACTAGCCACTAAGTCACCGAAGCTCCAAAAGCAGCAAAAGGCTATGGATGCTCATAGCCATAATCTATCATCTTAGGGAGCTCTTTGATGAGTAAGAAAGGTCTGAAAGGTTTGGGACTTTGTGATTGGCCTCCTTGGGTTTTGTTTTGGATCATAAATTAAGTATTGACTTAATTTTGACGGGTTTAACTGATAGTTACTCACAATTTGTGATTAACTATCAGATGAACAATATATCCAACATAATTCCCGAGCTGGTCAACATTCTTAAGGCAGTTGATCCATCTGTTTGTAAGGACAAGGTTGTGATGCTAGTGGGCTCTTCTGGTTCGAAGAAAAAGAGCCAAATGAAGAAGAAGATTGCAAAGCCTAAGAGAGGTGTTAAGAAAGCAAAAAAGAATGCCTCGAAGGGAACTTGCTTCCACTATGGCAAGGATGGCCACTGGAAGAGAAACTATAAGGCCTATCTGAAGTCCTTGAAGCAAAAGAAGGCATCTAATGCCCCATCTACTTCAGGTATTTATGTTATTGATATTCATATTGTTTCTGATAACAACATATAGGTATTAGATACTGGTTGTAGCTTATAAATCTGAACTGACATGCAGGGCCTCAAGAACAATAGTCAACTCAACAAAGGATAGTCAGACCTGCGAGTGGGCAATGGAGTAATAGTTGTTGCATTAGCTGTAGGCACATATGTATTGATGCTCCTTAGGGGGCTTGTATTAGAATTAGACAATTGTTTTTATGTACCTGCTTCAACTAAAAATGTAATGTTTGTTTCTAGTCTTAATAAAGCTGGATTCCATTTAAATTTTAGTAACAATGGTTATTCAATTTATTTAAATGGAATGTTGTATGTTTTGGGTACATTGTGCAATGATAAATAGATACTGGATATGTCCAATTCAATTCTAAATATTAATAATAACAAAAGAATAAAACTAGATATTGTGAAATCGTCTTACTTATGACATTGTCGCATTGGCCATATAAGTGAGAGACGCATGACTAAACTATATAAGTGTGGTAGTTTAGGGTCATTTGGTTATGAATCATATGAAACATGTGGATCTTGTTTATTAGGCAAGATGACTAAGTTACCTTTAAGGGAAAGGGTGAACAAGCTAGTGGACTTTTAGACCTAATACATACTGATGTATGTGATCTGATGTCCATACATGCCAAAGGTGGTTTTGTATAATTCATTACCTTTATTGATGATCATTATCGATATGGGTATGTGTATCTTATGAGATACAAGTCTGAAGCCTTTGAAAGGTTAAAAGAATTCAGAAATTAAGTTGAGAAATAACTTAGTAAAAGCATTAAATCACTTCGATCAGATCGAGGTGGTGAGTTTTTGGATTATCTCATGGATAATGGAATATTATCCTAGTTGACTCCACTTTACACGCCACAACACAATGGTGTGACTGAGAGGAGAAACCGAATCACGTTAGACATGTTGAGGTCTATGATGGGTTTAGTAGATTTACCAAAATCTTTTTGGGGGCATGCACTCGAAAGTTCTGTTTATGTATTAAATAGAGTCTCATCCAAGTCAATTAATGTTACCCTATATGAGATATGGACTAACAATAAACCCTATCTTTCTTATATGAAAGTTTGGATTTGTCCTGCTTACATGAAGTGGATTCAGTCAGATAAGCTTGAAGCTAAACCTGACAAGTGTGTATTTATAGGATATCCTAATGAAACTATAGGATATTAGTTCTACCATATTTCAGAACAAAAGGTGTTTGTTTCAAAACACATTGTCTTTTTAGAGAAAGAGTTTCTTATAGGAGAAGATAGTGGGAGCAAAATTGAATTTGTGGAAGTTTAAGATGCTCAAGCAGATGCAGATCAACTGCCTAAACCTAAGGCTATAGTTTATAAAGATGAAACAATAGTTTAACCTTCTGACACACAAGAAGTTTGTAGGTCAAGTAGGATACGTCATGTTCCCGAGAGATACGAATTTCTCATAAGTGAACTTAACGACGTATTGCTCATAGAAGATGATGAGCCTACTACCTATGAAGAGGTTATGAAGAGTTCAGAATATGACAAATGGCTTCAATTTATGAAATTCGAAATGAATTCCATGTATGAAAACCAAGCATGGACTTTGGTTAACCCACCCGAAGGGATAAAACCCATAGGATGCAAATGGGTTTTCAAGAAAAAATCTAATATAGAGGGTAATGCAGTTACCTATAAAGCTAGGCTTGTAGCTAAGATTATCATCAAAGGTAAGGTGTTGACTATGATAAAACATTTAACCAAGTAGCTATGCTTAAACCCATTAGGATACTCCTAGGCATTGCTGCTCATTATGATTATGAGATATGAAAAACAGATATGAAGACGACTTTCCTTAATGGAAATAACTAAGGATGTGTATATGACATAACTTGATGGTTTCATATCCATGAGTGGAGAAAAAGTATGCAAGCTTTATAATCCATTTATGGATTGAAGCAAGCATCCAAGTGTTGGAATAATTGATTTGATAAGACAATCAAAGAGTTTGGTTTCTCACAAAATCCGGATAAGCCGTGTGTGTATAAGAAGGTTAGTGGGAGTGCAATCATTTTCCTTATACTGTATGTAGATGAAATATTGCTAATAGGAAACGTTGTCTTTGCTTTGCAATAAGTCAAAATTTGGTTAGCTAAGAACTTCTTTATAAAAGATCTTAGAGAAGCAATCTATATTTTGGGATAAAGATCTATAGAGATAGATCTAAGAGGTTACTTGGTCTTTCTCAGTCTACATACAAAGACAAGATGCTAAAGAGGTTTAGTATGGAGCAGTCTAAGAGAGGTTATCTTCCCATAGTACATGGGATTACACTCTCTAAATCTATATGCCCAAAGACACAAGATGAGAGGAGTCGCATGAGTTTGATTCCTTATGCTTCGGCTATAGGATCAATCATGTACACTATGTTATATAATAGATCCGATATATCGTATGCTCTAAATGTTATGAGCAGATACCAGTTAGAACTTGTGAGGGTCATTGGGTGGCTACCAAGAATATCCTTAAGTACTTGAGAAGAACTAAAGATGTATTCTTGGTATATGGAGAAGGTGATCTTATGGTAAGCGGGTATACTGATGCCAACTTCCAATCCAATAGGGATGAATTTAGATCCTAGTCTGGATATATATTAACATTGAATGGTGGTGTAGTCAGTTAGAAAAGTTCTAAAAAAGAGACAACTGTTGATTTGATCACAAAGGCGGAGTACATTGCAGCTTCAAAAGTGGCAAAGGAAGTGGATTGGATCAAGAAGTTCATCATAGAACTTGGTGTGGTTCCAAGCATCACTAACCCAGTACAATTATATTGTGACAACATTGAGGCTATAGCACAGGTGAAGGAACCGAGGTCTCATTAGAATTCCAAACATGTACTCAGGTGCTACCATTTGATTAGAGAGATCATTGGTAGAAATGATGTCAAGATAGAGAGAGTTTCCATCGATCAGAATGTAGCTGATGTGTTGACTAATCATATTTTCCTAAAGAGTTTTGTGTCACATGTACATGCCTATGGTATTAGATATTAAGACGATTGGCTTTAGTGCAAGTGGGAGTTTGTTAGAGAAGTTCTCTAGAGGCAATCACCTTTAGCACTTATTGTACAGATCATTTTATGATTTATAAAGGAATTTTCATTATTTTGATGTTCATATATTTATGGATTTGATGTTGATCTTAAATTGATTTAATGAAGTTCTTGATACAAAACATAGCATGGAGGAAATCATGATGAGATCATGATAATGAGATTTCTATCATATGTAATTATATTAGTATCCAAACTTTCCCTAGTCATAGGATTAATGTGACGGATATCATTAATTCAGTTATACTAGTACATGTTATACTCCTCGATTGGATCAACCAGTAGATCTCATAAGTTGTAGACACGAGTTGTTTAGAGTTAACATTTAGATGCTTACTAAGGGGAGTAAGTACATTGGATTGACCAACTATAAGTGACAATCATATGGATATTCTATTCTAGTGTTGACGATAGTCTCATCATAGCAATGGTGCAAGTATCCTTTGACTTGAGGTTCTCAAGGATATCTCGGACACTGATCCTATGCTTTGACTCCATTTATTGATGCCTTTTAAGGGTTACTTATAGGGTGGCGATTGGGTTTATATTGAGGTATTTGGAAGTAACTGAGTAGCCAATAAAGGATTCACCACTCCTGATAAAAGGAGATAATACCCACATCCTCTTATTGGGGTCATTACTCGAAAGTCTCTTTCCAGAGCAGATATGTGTCATCAAGAGAGTCTTCAATGATACATAAAGTAATGAGATCCTCAATATAAGATCTAATATCAATTGGACTAGATGTGACATAGTCAATCTAGTGGGAATTGACACTTTGACATACTCTGAACTAAGTGGGGTATAGATGGTGAAAGGAAAAATTGCATGAAAAGGTTACGTATGGAAGGGTTTATAGTCAAACCATTGACTAAAAACGTATTACTAGATACCACTCTTGACTTATAAGTGTTAATTCAAGTAATTAACATAACCGGGAACCTAATGGGTCACACATATAAGAGATCCAAAGGATGAGTAAAATGGTCTTGAATGGTAATTCAAGATATGAGATAGTGTTTTGGGATTGTATTGCGATGTGATTATAGTAGAAAACATTGCATGGAATGGATTAGGAACAAGTGTTGTTTGCTGCCAATTTGGTCATTAACTTCCCAAAACTTCCATTAATGTATGTTATTCATGGCCATTAACTTCTCAAAACTTCTATTAAGGCATGTTATTTATGGTCATTAGCTTCCCATAACTTCCATTAATATATGCTATTCATGACCATTAACTTCCTATAACTCTCCATTAGTGATGGGGGTGGGTTATGGTAGACCAAAAAAGGTAGAAAATAATCATCATTTTCATGCATGTTGTATAAGACACAAGTGAAAGAATTTCTTATACACACTCTTTTCTCTCTAACTGTCATAAGAGTTCTTGGCTTTGCTAGCACAAAGAAAGAATTTTAGTCATCTCTTAGTAAGGTTCATCCTTTTATCTTTGTGTGGACTTTCATTAGAGACGGTCTACATTGATCGTTATAGTTTACGACAACCCAACGCAAAGAAGATTAAAAAATGAAGGAGATCATCGGAAAGGTATGTAAACATATTATATTTCATGTTTTTGTTTTCTATATCTATATGCATGAGTAGATCTCATTTTTGAGGTTCCGTTTTATTTTTTGGTTCATATATTTGATATATATTATGTATGAGATGTATGATCAGAACCTTACACATCTATATGTTGTAACTCCAAGAGATTATTAAGTAGTTCGTCAAAAAATAGCTAGAAGATTTTGTTCAATCATCTTACTTATATGCTAAGGCACACTCTTAATGCATTGATAATTTAAACATGCCTTTAAACTACCAACCACTGAAGTTTCAACAATTCAATAAGGAAGGGAACCCCAAGTAACATATTGCTTACTTTGTCAAGACACTTAACAATGCCATCACTATTAATGAAATAATTTGTTCATTCTCTCAAAGTAACACTTTTTATTATTATACGAACCTTGAAATAGGCTCTATTGATAGTTAGGAAAAACTCAAATAAGAACTTAACATACTATAAGGATGATTAAGTTAATAAACACCAATAAATAGAAGGAAGAGTCCATTATTGATTACACCAACATACACAGGGATTTGAATCTCGTTTGTAAAGATTGGCTCTCGAAAGCATCTACTTTAGACATGTGAATCTAAGGTATGTATTAGATTACTACATTTTACAAGGCATAAGGTTTATCACTTTTGAATACTCAACAACTTGTGCTCATGAAATGGATTTGAGTATTGTTAAAGTTGATGAACAAATGTTACCGATTCAAAAGCGTAAGAAAATTAAAAGATACACAAAAGGGGTAATTTTTCTTTAGTAAAATTAAACAATTCATGGTAGTGAACAAGGAACAGTTTGGTGAAAAAGGAGGAAAAAAGAAGTCATTAAGGTACAAATAATAAAAAAATATCCTTTCTTAGATCATGAAGTGCCAATAATGCTAGAAAGCCTTTTTAAAGTTGTACTCATCAAACTACTCGAAATGAAAAGACTAGAGGAAGTAAGTAAGGTGGATGATTAGAATTACTAAAAGTTTTATTAGTTGATTAGTCATCCTATTGAAAAATTGAATAATTGTATTTGAGGGTGAAGCTGCAATTCCAACTTGACAGCTATTATAGGTTTAGAAATGGCACTAACTCATATAACCTTAATGATGACATTTAGTTCCTTTGATCCTATAGAAGTAATATAAAGGCCAACTAAAAACTACATGTTAAATTGAAACCACTCAAATCCTCAAAGTTAGAAACACAAAATATAATGGTTTTGAGGTAGGATGGGCTTTAGTCACTCACAAGATGCACCATAAGAGCAAATGCCCCAACATCAATTATATACCTAATAGATCAAGAGTGGTGAAAAAGATTAAGAATTAAAGATCAATAAGAAGAAATCAAACATCAAATTCTAAAGAGCAAAGTATCCTTTTGACTAGAGGCCTAATCACTTTAAATGAGGTTATATTAATAAGATGGTATAACTAATAATGTCATGTTGCCTTGTGCTATCATATAAATAGTGAGGGCAAAAAAAGTAATAAAGTCAATGTAACATAAACAAAAGGTAGGGTTATGAATAAAAAGGAACAATAAGAGTCATTAGTGGAGCTATCAAATAATAAAAGAAAATTAATGAAACTTTTAGAATGGTTATACACAATTGCTTTCGCTTTATTTGTAAAATAACTTCAGGGATCGATGAAACTTTTAGAATGGTTATACACAATTGCTTTCTCTTTATTTGTAGAATAACTTAAGGGATCAATGAAACTTTTAGAATGGATATACACAATTGCTTTCTCTTTATTTGTACTATAAATTAAGGGAAATAAGTTAACTGGACCATGATCAATAATGGCTCTACAGTTGACATACCACACTTAAAGTTGTGAAAAAAAAAATATCCATCCTTATGAGTGAACTTATGCCCAGCTAATTGTTGATTTAAAATTTCAATTAAAGGGAGAAAAGGCCATTCGAAGATCAAGTTTGTCCTTCTTATTAGAGACATACAATCCTAAGCTTCACTCCATATGACATGTAAGAACAATTTACAGCATGCTCTTATAATGTCTATAATTGCATAAAATATAGTAGTTTCTTTGAATCTTCATCAATGCTTTAAATATAAAACAGATGGTAAAGTGAGAAGGTTTATACAAGCATTAACCCTTTATCATAACTAAATCTTGATTCAATAAAGTAAAATCGTACCTAGAAGTAACTAAAGTGAAGGAAGGTCAAGTTGCTAGCTAAAAGGAAAAAGGGAAAACCATTATTAATGAACTCTTTTTGATTTAAAGGGTGTATAGAGTGTAAAAAGTGAGAAAGGAGATGGTGAAGAATTTATGGTTGTCAATGGTTTAATCTTGACAATGTGGAAGCCTAAACCATCGAGAATAATCACTCTCCATTAGGAATTCCTTTTATCAATTGGAGTAAACTAAACATGGATGGATTGTCACTTGGTAACCCAGGTATCTCAAGTATTGGTTTTATAATTCAAAATGATAATGGTGGCCTGATTTTGGCTAGAACAAAAAACATTGGAATAGCCATGAGTCTTTGGGCTTAATTTCTTACAGCGAAGGAAGGACTCCATGCTTATGTTTCTATTCAGTTATTGAAGATCTTTTTAGAATCTGATTCTCTACAAATGGTTAACATCTTGAATGGTAAAAGTTTGTGACCATGGAAACTTTGGAAGATTTTTGAACAAATAAAGACTTTGTGTTTCGTATTAAAGTGGTGATTTAACACACATATAGGGAAGCCAACACCTTAGTTAATGCTCTCTCTAAAATGGCAAACTCCTCACTAAATCCTAAGCAATTTTGTATGGAAAAAGATTTACCGCCCCATATACATAGTCTCCTAAATTTAGATCAGAATCGCATTCCTTATGTTAGTGTTATCAGGTAATTTGAACTGTTTTGTATTTGTTTGGTTTTAATTTATTTCATAATCTCTCTAATCACACACAAAATTCATAGAATGCTATGGATAATGCCTACATCTTTTATTTCAATTTCGAGAGGTAAGTATTATGTTCCCCTCTCATCTTGTAAATTTTCTAATTTATTAACAAAAGGGTAACCAAGTGCTCCAAGAACATAATGCCTATTTACTGAATTAAAAAAAATAGAGACAAGAGAGACTATTATAAGCTAAGAGTGCAAAATAAAACTTATATTATATACAAAGAAGACACTATAATGGAAGAACTAAAGGGATTAACTATTCCAATCATCACTATGGTAATAACAAAGATGATGCATCATCAAGATGAAGAAAGAGCTTATCTACTAATTAAACTAATAAGTGGTTTTGATTAAAATGCATATCAAATTTTAGTAAAAACTTGATTTGACAAGAACTTTATCATGAACTTAGTTATTGATTTTGATGGAGAGTATAAGCCAAGCCTTTATAAAGTAAAACAAGGTATGGAAGGAGAAGATTAAATCTTCATAATCAAACGTAAAGTATGTTGTATAAACATTATTATGTCTAAATATACATAATAATTCAATTTTTGTGTCTCAATTTAAGGGGAGGATCTGAATAATAAAAAGAAAGCCATAAGAATGTCCATCTTTGCTCATCTAGGAAGATAAGCCTTATAGATTTATATTTAATTGAATTGGTAAATAATAAATAGAGGAAATGAGGTGTACTTCTACTAAAGAAGCAAAACATACTTCCATTTCATATAAAACTGAGATCCATAAGGTTTTAAGAAAGTGAAACCCAAGAAAATGGTTGAGGTTAATTCTCCTTAAAAATTTGTACAAAGAAAGTTGCTCTTTTGTATGAAGCATCGACTTAAATGGAAAGTTAACACGGATATGAATTTGAAAGGGAACGGCCACTCAATCATACTTACAAATCATCAACTTCTTCTCAAGATGAAGGTGAATTCTTAGAGGAAAAGGAAAGTTTTAATCATATGTTTACTTGAAATTTTAGTAGCGATGGGTCTAAAAAGGATTAAAATGTTAAGAAGCCTTAGACAAAAGAAACCAAGTAATTATTATTGAATTGTAAGAAATGAACCTCAATATCCCAAAGAAGTCCCATCCAATCTTTATAAATATAAGTTTGTATCAAGAGGAAGAGGAGGCTTATAGAAGCCTCTTGACAGAGTATAGAGGTGTTTTTGCTTGGACTTATAATGAGATGCCAATACTAGACTTCATAGTTGCAGTACATCATCTTGATGTGAAAAAGGAACAAAGCTCTGGAAACAATTATAAAAATGATTTTGACTAGAGATAGTGGCCAAATCAAGGGTAAAACTAATAAGATTATAACTTTATTTTTCATTTGAGAAGTCAAATATCTAACTAAGATCACAAACAACACCCCTAAGAAGAAGAATCATCAACTTCATACATATGTTAATTTTAGAGATCATAACAATGTGTCCCTAGAGGTTAATTTCCTTTTCCAATAGCTTATTTCAATATGCCTTCAGAGTATCTTCTAGAAAGTTTTTAGTCTTCATTTTTCTTTATCAATAAAATGGGATTGATCATTATAAGATTGGCACCATTATAAAGATAATCGAGCTATAGAGCTTGCATAAATTTAAGAGTTTTACAATTAAGTTTGTCATATAGTATAAGATTCATCTCTAATCTTATTGAACCATATAAGCTATTCAATCTTTTAAAGAAGAAACACGTTCATTTCAAATATGACAAAGCTTGTCAAGACACTTTTAATAATATGAAAGCGGTGCTTATTGTTACCCCCAGAATTTTTTTTAATGACAAATCAAGCATGATTAGATTAATGGGGTAAATTAATATAGTATTTAATAAAGTTAGCATGAATTAGCATATG
>JANITW010000236.1:58535715-58545862 GCA_027564335.1 Erythroxylum williamsii | reverse complement strand
ATATGTGTTAAATGTTATAGAAGAACACATAGAACGACCACTTCTAGATATTGCCAGGACTTCAAGGAAATAAGCAAACGGGAGCAATTGTGAGTAATTTAGACGGTAAATTTTGTGAGTAACCTAAGATGGTCTCACCTTGTTTTGTTTTATTTATTACTGAATTAAAATTGATATTAATGAATGTGTACTAAATTGTGTACTGATTCTGGACATGAAGGTCCGAGTTACTGATTGATGAATGAGATATTGAAGTGCTATTTACCTTACTTTATTATGCTTGTTGAATTTGATTTATGCTGATTGTGTTTTGACTTTCGGATAATGATTATCTGAGGCGTTTGATGCATGTTTATATAATTGGAAGTGCTTTTTCATGTGAATATGATTGACTACTTACTTTGCACATGTAATGTCTGAAATGACCTTGTTTTGTTTTAAAACTGTTGAGTTCTAGTTGTGAGTAAATAGGTATGTCTGGAAGGGTCTGCAACTACTCCTGTGACACTCTGGTGTCAAGACTTTGGTCTCTCCTGGACACTTCAGTCTCTCCTGTGTAAGTCCCGTTACCCAACTCTATAAATAGATTTAGCAGTCATCTTATTTTGTACTATGATATCTGTTTGATGTTGATTAAACTAAATTATGCTTTGATTCTGAAGGGTTTATACCCTCTTGTGTTATGTAGTTTTGTTATTTATAAGAATCTGTTCTGAAATGCATTCTGTTCGACTTACTGTTAAAGAAATCTTTGAATGCATGCTGATATTATTACATGATTCATTGTGACGAGTTGTCAGTTTATGTATAGATTAGTTATTACTCACAAAGCTATATGCTTAGCAAGGTAGATTTTTCCCGTGTAGGTTCAGAGAGAAGGACTTAAGGAATGGGACAAGTCAACCGCATTGGCAAAAGAAGTATGAGTTTTGTATTACTCTAAAATGTATTTTGTTGAGTTTGTTTTGGGCTTGTATATAACTTTTGATTTTTGTTTGAGGCTTGTAATAACCTTAATTCATGTTGGTCTGCAAATTTATGGTATGTAATATGATAACCACAATATGAATGATATGTTATGTACTGTATGTTTGCTTGAGATTTTGGGAATGAACGTTGAAATGTTTCGTTTGTTTTTGGAAATGCTTATTTCTGAATGCTAAGCTTCCGTGAAATATTTTGGTTTGTTTATACTGTTTTGTGTGGCATCCACATATCCTCCAGGGGGTATTATGTGGGTGTGACAATTTATAAATTATTAGAGAGATGATTTTAGCTAGAATGATCATTTTAAATGTTATAGAATGAATGCAGAAATTTATATAGAAATGATATATGTTCACATTCTATTTTAAGGTATGATCACGTGGATTATTGGTAGCTGTTATAAAGATGAATTGGAGTGAGTTTAAATCCAAAGAAAAGGCTAGTGTATTTTCTTGAAATGAGAAGAAGTAGGATGATAGTTTTGAGACAAAGTAAAGTTAAAAATGAAGTTGAATGTGTGCTAGAATATGTTAGATGGAGTGTTTTCAGTGAACATGTATCTGTATTTTAGCCATTTCTTGATCTATAGATCTCCAAATGGGATGATTTTTAATTTAGATTAAACTAGAGACATATGGATACAATTTTATAAAGAAATTGAATTTGAATTCTATCTCTAAGAGTTTCAAAATTTTGGATTGAAGTTGAGTACCGTATGTTGTCGCGTTGTGAGAATAGTCTGCAGTATTTTAGATATAACTTGCAGAATACTAAACCAAACTACATGAAATTGGTGTCATTATAAACTTATTAAAACATTTTTGTAGAAGAATATATTACCTAAATATTTCATTTTCCTTGTCAAAATGGCCATGAAAAATTGACCCAAAAAATATGTTTTGAAAAAAAAAGCTAGAATGATGTATGAATAAGGGATCATTAGGTAGTGCACGGTTATGCACAAGCACGATCGTGACAGAGACGAAAATCAGGGAGTTACACGATTGTGCACAAGTACAACTGTGATAAAGAGGAAACATCATGAGGTTGCATGATCGTGATAGAGGAGGTACACTGCTATTTAACAGCTTTCAACACCCCTTCACTCTTTTGACCATAACTCCTTCTCTAGAACTTCGATTGACTTGAAATTTGAACCACAAGCTCCTCACATGCCCTTCCTCTCTATCAAATTTCATTGTCATCTGAATTCATTAGGAAAGGATTGATAAATGGTTGAGTGATGAACTTAGGAAGATAAAGTTTCACAAGATATGATATATGAATGTATCTCAATTCAGAAGTTAAGAGTTGTTAATGATATAAAAGTTTCTTAGAAATGCTAATATGATTGTAAGGAGATGAGTAATGTGTATTAAGTAAGAATGAGGGAGAGTTTGGATATTGTGTGATCATATAATGTTAGAATAACATTGGTGAATGATTGATTGATGATCTTATAATAATCAAGTGTATTAAGCTATGAACCTTTGTGTATGATTGAGTGATGAACTTAAAATAACCAAGTTTTCTTGAGGTATAACCTAAGAATAAGCTAGACACATATAAATGATAAGGTTTGAATGATTAAGAGATTTGATTAAGGAAACATACTTGGAATAGTCAAATTGAGCATGCGTTATACATTACACCTATACATATGTGTACAATTGAATGTTTATGTGATTGTGCAATTAATAATGTGTATGCAATATGTGTATTGCATAATGTTGATATACAGGATAGAATGTTCGCATCCAGACGTTTTCAGATCGAGGAATCAAATGCTGATCTGGAGAGTACTGTGAGTCGACCTAGATGATCTCACTTTCATTGTCTGTTCTGTTTTAAATTTCTATATTGGATTACCACGGAATGTGAATGTATTTGAAACAATTGAGAACATTAATAGTTCGAGGAGTTTGCTAAATGTGAGAACATAGGAAGTGCTTCATTGAATGTGAATGTGAATGAAATAAGTGACACTTAACATTATTGTTGAATACCAGACTAAGGTCCGATGATAAATGTGAATGTGAATGTGAAACTATAATCAAGTGATTGATTGAATATATGTAAACATGATGCATTTCATTACATGAATGCATAAACAGATTAAAACTGTTATGACCATAGTAGCCACCGAAAAAAAAAGCTTAAAGCTCAGAAAGTGATTAAGAGCCAAAGGCTCAATATGTAAAATGAGTCTTGTATCTCCAACAGATAAGGGATAGTTATTAATGAACCCGATATCTCAAAAGATACAAGACAGTTACAAGCACTTGGTCACAACAATAACAACAAAAAGTGAGTCTCATGAGCATTGCATATACATTTAATATGTATGTTTGGAATAACTGAAATATATTGTTGAATTGTGTCGAATAAGAAATATTAAAATTGTGAACAAAATAGTGTTGTGAGACTACATGATAATAAATGAAATGATGTGAATTATGCGATTGTATGAGTTGATGTGCTCTATGATATGAGTGAACCATCGAGGATGGTTAACTCGTTGAATTCACAAAACTCACCCTAAAATTGAAACATTATTTTCATGTTTAGAGGAGTTACCCCATTAGCCCAACTGTAGTCTAACCACTGCATACGGATAAGAGTTAGAGGCTAGAATCAGTTGTACCTACATACGTCTACATTATTTCTTTTATATTTTAAAAATTATATTCCGCAATTATTGTACAACATTTATACGAATTGAAAAATGTACTGACTGTATGACTGGAAATGTTTTGTAATGGGCCCAGATGATTACTGGAATATATGATGATGTGTTAATTATTTGTAACATTTACGATTGATGTTTTTTTAATAAAATGGGCTGAAAAAGGCTTATTGTTTCTTCTAAATATGCATGTGATGCGTGACAAATATGCATTGAGTTTATTCTAGCATGCCACTCTCATAGAGTATATTCTCGAATACCATCGATATGTTCGGGGATATTCACTATGAGAGTGGGGTGTTACACATATTGTGCGTGAAACAGAGCTGGAATAAGGTTATTGGAACAGAGGAGTATTGTGTGCGGAACAGAGTTATTAGAACAAAGGATTACAAGGCATTATTTCAACTTCAATTATATGTTGATATTTATGTATTTGGACAATTTCATTCACTAACTACTCTCTTTATTTAAAGAAAAAGAAAATTTACTCTCTCTACATGAATGTTAATATATAAGTTATCCCCGATAATTTTAAGCAAAAGGGTTAAAAAAAGACTCAAATATTTTCATTAAAATTTAAGTTACATCCAATCGTTCAAATCGTCCAAATAAAACTCAAACGTTTAGTGAAGAATTGAATAGGCCCTTAAGCTAAAAGAAAATTAACCCTTTGTTAAAATTTTAGCATATGTTAACATTTTAAGTTGTTAAAAGAAGATGTCAACTGTGAGAATCTTGAAATGAAGACGACAAAGTGTCTTTTTGGCGTAAATCTAAGGAAGATAGGAAGGTGGGTCAATTAAATGGTGGAGAGAAGATAGTGAAAGAGCTTAAAAATTAATGAGTTTAAACGTTTGTCAAAAGGAAATTTGCGTGTGTGCAATCTAAATCTACAAAAAGGAAATTTGTTAAGAAGAGAAAACAAAATCTTAAATACCAGAAATGGTGAATGAGCTTTCCCATGAAGCTCAGTGCTGTTTATAATTGTTTCTTGTTGTTGTTTATCGTGCAGATAATCATACTATCTTTTTAGGGAGCTTTTTTTCTTGGGTCGTATTGCAATATGACGGTAGGTGTTACAAAAGTTTTCCTTCAAGCATGAACTTCTTCCTCAAGATGCGCTAACCTCATTGCACGACAATCTCACTTAGCTTTGTCAAAGTAAGATTTAGCCTTATCCCGTGATCGTCGACTAACCTACTCATTCTCGAGCATCTCGTGACCCTCGCAGTGTTTCACTCTCACACTCTTGCAAGAAAACTATGAAAGAACTAAATAATCATAGTAATAATAAGAACAAGAGAAAGAGATACAACTTAAAAGTTAAATTTCATTACTTCCCTCAAATTATACAAAAGGGTACTCTCTCAAACTCTAAATGTCTCCCATACTCACTATTCAGACAGTCTCTCTCACACTTCCTTCTTCTTTGAGAAGAGCAAGGTTCAAATGATCAATTTATAGGCATCTCTAGATGGCTAAATTAGAATTCTAATAGAACTCTACTAAGATCATAATCTTATCCTTTTTAAATTACATCATACTAACTAATAGACATCCCCATCCAATTAGGACTTCATCTAATAAGCAATGTTTTAAAAACCGAACCAGACCGTATGCTCCGACCGGAAAATTTTTGAACCGGTCAGTGGTCCAGTTCAGTTTTTCCTAAAAACCTCTATGTATAAAAACCGGCAGGCTTCGGTCGAATCGTACGGTCCGGTCCGATCTTTTTTGCAACAACGGAACCGTTGGTCGACCGGAAGTATGCTGAACGGACTGCATCGGAGGGGGTAATCTAAATCTTGACAAGGGTAGAGGGAAACAGGGAATGAAGAGTTATTCTTCTCATCTCTAAAACCGGTTCCATCGGAAGTAGCAGTTGACGGTAGCCCAAGAAGAAGCGGAAGTTTCAGTCGTCGAGTTCTTCCTCAGTAACGTCGAAGAGAAGTCGCGACCTTTAGTCCGATCTGAAGCCAATATCAATCCAGATGACTTGGGCACGTCCTCTTTTGATTTGGAAGAGATGTTCCGCAACTTTTTGGAGACATGTGGTCATGCCAACAAAAAGTTGGAGAGTCACCAACTGCAAGAAACTTTGAGTAATAAAAAGAAAAAGAAGGATGACTGTGATGTTAATGTCGCAGAAAAGAGTGGACAAGAACAAAATGTTGATTCGGAGATAGCGAAGAAATCTCCTTATAAGAAGTGTAAGAACAAGCAGAAAAGTAAGAGCAAGTTGGATTCTGATCCTCTGGCAGATGATAATGAACCAGTTGCGAAAGAACTACCGTGTCTGACTGTAAAAAATAGATTTGCGTGAGGAAGATGAGGCTTAGCTTTTTTAGATTTGCGTGAGAAGATGAGGCTTAGCTTTTTTTAGATTTGCGTGAGGATGGGGTTTAACTTTTTTAGTTAAGAATGGATTATTAGAGTTGCATTAGGATGGAGTTTAGTTATAGACTTATAATCTGAAACAATTGCAAGGCAATTTCAGTTAATTTATGTCTGTTTTTAACTTTTTAATTTTTATTAGAATTCTTGCAATAATCGGCTTTGTTACTAGTATTCCATCGTTAACAAAGCCAATTATCTAAAATAATTTGGATTAACTCCTCTCTGGTATTGTGAAGATTTGTAACATTTATAACTCTATTTTATATTAATTTCTGTAATATTTAGAATTTTATTTTATATCAATTTATGGTAGTGATAAATTTTATAATATTTAAAACTCTATTTTATATCAATTTTTGTAACATTCGGAACTTTATTTCATATCAATTTTTGTAACATTTAAACCTCTATTTCATATCAATTTCTGTAATATTTATTCTTATAAAATTTTCATCTTATTATTATATTCCGGTTTAATAGCGGTTCACTACCGGTTGAACCTCTAAATCTTAAACCTTTCCTTTGACTGGTTCGATATCCGGTCCGGTTTTTAAAACATTGGTGTCGGACATGTGTCCACCGCGTGTCAGGTGGGTGTCCGTGTCCGACAAGCAGACACGGCTCCATTTTGCTGTATCCGTGCTACATAGGTATGAACAGAATAATCTTCAAAACAATATGTTAGAAGAAACATGGTGAGTTTATAAACGTATAATACTAAAATTTCTTGGCAGTTGCATTTCCCCTCTTACTGCTATCTGTTTGGATCAATTAGTTCCAAAAAATGTTTACATCATTTCTTGGATTTGCCAATGGTGAAGTCAACCGCCATTCAATCAAATATCCTTAGGTTTATGATCTTCATCTAATTTTATTCTTGCCACTTGCACTAATGCTGAACCATGTTTTGTTGTTTGTCTGGTAGTTTGACGGTGTGCAATCAAATTAAACCTAACTGCTTTGGTAAACTTCCCATTTTTTTCTGGTTAATATCTCCCTCTTCTTACTCATTGTTCATATGTGGACAGGTGGTAATTTTGATTGGGAGTTCATCAAGCGCTGCTGATTTATCAAGGGAAATTGCTGGTTTCGCCAAGGAGGTCCATGTTGTTTCCAGATCAGTTCCAGATGACACATATGAATTGCAGCATGGATATGATAATATGTGGCTTCATTCCATGGTACAAACTCCTAAGTGACTTACCCCGGTTATATTAGATGCTTGAGGTAATTTGACTTTATTTCCGTGAGGACTTGTCCAAATTTGTGTATTACTAAAATAATGCAGGTTAAAAGTGCCCGTGAAGATGGTTCTGTCGTCTTTCGAAATGGGAGGACCGTTGTTGCCAACATCATTCTACATTGCACTGGGTACTCCTGATTTGTCTCTTTACGGAACAACCTCCCTTATGCTTAAATGATAAAACATATCAGATCTGTTTCAATGAACAATGAGGGACTAAGTGTTTGGTGGCAATTGTTCAAGGTTCAAGTATCACTTTCCTTTTCTCCAAACCAATGGCATTGTAACTGTGGACGACAATCGTGTGGGACCACTATACAAGGATGTTTTTCCACCCATCTTCTCCCCATCACTTTCATTTGTTGGAATTCCTTGGAAGGTTTAACTCTCTCTCACATACTTCGCTTTGATTGGGTGTCCAGTTATCAATGCAAAAGCACTATCTTTTGTGGCATTAGGTTGTTCCTTTCCCCATGTTTGAATATCAAAGCAAGTGGATTGCTGGTGTTTTATTGGGTCGAATTTTGCTTCCATCACAAGAGAAGATGATGGAAGATGTTGAAGCATTCTACCTGTCACTTGAGGCATCTAACATTCCCAAAAGATATACTCATAACATGGGTGATACTCAGGTAACCCTTCCGTATGAGGACGCCCTGTCCATTGTTGTGGTTCTAGTTATTACCTTTGCATGGTCAAACTTGATTCAGTATCAGTTGGTTTATCGAAGGTGTTGCATTTAAAATAAATGAATGATAAGTCTGGAAAGCAAGCTAATGCAGTTCTAGGTAATCAACATATTTCTGGCAGTATACTTGATAAGTTATTAAATGTGAACTAGATACCCAGATTAATGCGCACTGTTTCTAACCTTCTTGAATCCTCTATTCGCCGTAAATTGTTCTTGTTAGATAACTGGTTATCATCAGTATGCTTAAACTTTTGCCTCGTGAGATAATTAAACAGGGAATCAAAAGTAGAAAGAAACTTTGAATGTCTCGGTATCTGTTAGTTGTGTATGCAAAAGAGATTTTGGACTAAGATTCATGTCCAAAAGTGGGATTGATAGAACTTAATCTATAGGATATAAGTTTTCAGAATTAATTTGAAATTATGCAAAAATGCTTAGTGAGGTCTGATTTGGGTGGCAAACTTTGATGTTCCAATCTTGCTTTAAGCATTGGGAAATAAGTTAGTTGTTTATTTTTATCAATCTCCATCTGTTCTTTATTTTTATCTTGTTTACACTCTTTCTACTCATGTCTTAAAGGACATGCAGGTTTTTCACTTTCATGGATTCTCTCTTCCTGATTGTGTTTTCCCAATTGTTTCGGTGGACATATACTATATGCTTCGTCTATTATTAGCTGAAGAAACTGTGTTGGTGATGCTTTTGAACAATTCCTTTGAGATGTTGGAAATAAGTTATTGGATGTCATTTTGCAGTTTGAATACAACTCCTGGCTCGCTGCGCAGTGTGGGTGTCCTGGCTTTGAAGAATGGAGAAAGAAAATGTACCAAGCAGTGAGTGAGAGGAGGCACAACTCGCCTGAAACTTACCGTGATAAATGGGACGATCACCACTTGATCCTAGAGGCGTACCAGGACTTTACTCCATACATTTCAGAAGAATTAAGTAGTTGCTATACACCTCTCGGTGAAGCACTGAACAAGTCACATCTTTAGGTCAGGGTGTCACCTTTGAGTTATCTGGTGGCAGACTGCGAATCAGGTCAAGTTCAGAGGTTTAGGTAAAAGGCACAAGTCTCTAATCTCCTGGCAATTGTAGCATAAGAACTCATAAAGAAACCACGATTTGATTTGATAACTAAACTGCAAATTGAAGACCAACAATAAACCTCTCCTTGTATATGCGAATCGAGTGGATGAAAGAAAAAAAACTTCTCTTTTCTGAATTAATTCATTTCCTGGTTTTAAGCTATAAAATGAGCTCGCTACATTCAACTAATGACTTGAAGTTTGACTCTCTGTTCAATGTAGTTTTCACTGGAAGCAGTCGGCTCTATTGTCAAAGCATGTCACAATTCTAGGGATCAGGAGTGAACGTATACAACTGGAAAAAACAATGTAATATAGAACAATTTAATGAAAATTTCACTTTAAGCATTGTACCATGACGTCTTGCAATAATTTTCGGAACGAAACAGAAACTGCGAGGCTTCACTTGAATATTTGTTGGTTGTTGGTCACTTGAAGGGGATGAATTTTATATTGGTCATTTAATTACTCCCTATAGTTTATATCATATTTAATAATTATCCAAAGATTCTAAATAATTTCTAGTTACTTTAAAATATGGTAATTCCTATATAAAATATAATGATCATTATATAATTATCATGGATCTTCTTTATAAACAACCACGACTTTTAGTATAAATTTTTTTAATACACAAGGTGAGATTCAGTAGTACACAATCTTAAACTTAACTATTAGAGAGGCTGTTTTCAATTGACTTACGTAAAAAGAGAGAGCAATTTTTTATATAGAATTATTATAAAGAGTTAATTTAGTGAATTTGTTCTCTAAAAAGTATTCACACGATTATTTAAGTATATTCATACTTTAATTTATGGATTATTTCTTTTATAAAAATGAAATAAAACGTGTGATAGTTTTTTTATTTTATTAATATGCAATTTTAATAAAATAAAGATTAAGAATAATTTAAAAATAATCTATGAATACAATATAAAATTCAAAAACATAATCTCATTATAATTTTATTTATAATGTGAATTTTATCCTATAGAATTTATCTTATGAATTAATTAATTAAATAAAAAGTATAGGAGAAACATTTTTATTAT
>JANITW010000236.1:58458342-58470220 GCA_027564335.1 Erythroxylum williamsii | reverse complement strand
TATGATGATAATTGTTTTTATTTATATTAATTGTGGTTATTATTTATATGTAAAATATTTAAAAATTATTGTTATTTCATATTAATTTTCATTATTATTTATTATTAAGATTTTTGAAAGCATGGTTGATGTAAATAGTAAACTAGTAAAGTATAAAGTACAACTGTATAATATACCAATATGGACTATTTTACAATTCTTAAAAATTTTAGGGATATTTCATAAATTTAAAAAATTTTCCGAAACGGTATCCGGTACTAACCGGTACCGGTACAGTTCCATTCCAGAGCTCAATCCGGTATCGAACTCAGTACGGTATTCATAAGATTGGTCTAAATAGAGTAATATAAAGAATAATAATATTTAATTATATTATAAATATACAATCAGTGGCATATAAATCAACACCTAATTGGTGTGTGTATATATATATATAGAAAGAATATTAAAATTTAATTATATTATAACTATACAATCAGTGGGATATAAACCAACCCCTAATTGGTGGGATTTTGATATATAGTTTGAGATTGATCCGTGGGATGGCTTGCTTGCATGAGTTTAACTGAGTTTGCTTGTCCATGAGATATGGGTAAAATGGTGCTAGGATTAATGTTGGGCATCAACCAACCATTCAGAATTTATTCTCTGAAACTGAAACGAATTCTTCAGTAGTTTGATTTATGTGCACCACTTTTGTGTCTGTTTGGTACAGTAATCATTGTCATTTGCCCGACTGGTTCTTTTGTGAAGCTCTGTTATATTGACTTTAGATTCTTAACGTTTTTGTGTCCGATTACTTTGTAAGTGTTTTTTGACATCAAAGTCACTCGTTCCAATCTTTCAAAAAACTTCTACGTTTTACGACGTCACCAGTTCATCTTCTGAAGGACTCATCTACATTCTATTGTTCAGTCTATATGGAGACAATCTATCATATTATTTTTATAATTATACCTCCAAGTGGAGGAGTGGAGATAGTAGAGTCCTGGCTCCTTGCGAAAATGACCCAGAGAACTTCAATTCAATAGCATGATTATTATAAAGAATGGGGTATCTTTTGAACCAGAGCTGAGAGATTGTTGTTTAGGATGAGAAAACTTAAACCCTGATAATTGGACTGGTGAGGAAACCCAGGAATGCGCAAACCTGACTCATTCATTCCAGTCTTTGTAGACACCAACAAAAAGCAAGTTAGTAGTTGGGGTCAGGGTTTGAGAGTGTGTGAAAACACTAGTGAGTTGAGTGTTGAGTGTAAACACTTGTAAGTGTTGTTTTTCTCCCTAATAAAAAGGGTGTGCAGTAGCCCCGGAGACGTAGGCGCAATTTGGCCGAACTCCGTTATCAAATTTTTGTGTTGTTTTTACTGGCGTTTTTTCGTTGCGTGGAAATAGTTTAATTTCCTAACAAGTAGTTGGCCTAATACGTTAGAAGCCAATCTTGAATGTAGAAGAATCACATCAAACAAAAACCATATGAAGCCCTTGTTAATAATTTTATCTTCACCATTGGGCCTGTTAACAAAAACCATATTAATTGCACCCTTGTTAACAATAACAAATTATTGTTAATAATTTCACCAATAATTTGTGTTATGCCTAGACGAGAGGCCTTACCTAAAGGAAACTAAATTAGCTGCAAAGATCGGTGTACAACTCCGTTGACTTGAATTGTTTTTGTCTGCTAATGTGATATTTAGGATCCAACGTAGAAAATGAATTTTCACCACCTGGGGGGTGCTATCTAAATATATATTGTAATGTTTATCATATCGGTTGTGCATGAGCTAGCTAATTAATAAAACTGAAGAAGATTCTTAGCCCACTAACATTCCCAAAATTGTAGCTCATCCAAGCAAGGGCTTCTGTCCCGACCATGTGCATATACCATGTTATTTTACTTGGGTTGGACAAACCAAACAGTAATCATCACCTGAATAAGGTTGTCGCCTATGTTGCTTGCTGTCTGATGCTACCAACTGAATATTGATAAGACAGACGGCCATCTTAATGACAGCATAATTAAATAAATGGCTTCGTCTTTAATAAATTGCCTCGTGGAGATGTTCTTCTCTCTCTCTAAGTCTGGATTAGTAGCACTTCAGAACCTCACGCACTTAATTAACCAGAGAGGCCCAAAGAGGAAGAGAAACAAAATAAGGAAATTAATTTGCTATATAATCGATGAAGTTTCTCTTATCACAAATTGTCGGAAAATCAAGTGAGGATGTGATCCAGCCTGCAACGATATAATTATAATTTTTTTTTGTGTTTAATTTTTCGAAAGTCAGTATTACTAGAATTCTATAAAATGATTAATACATAAATCATAATAAAGCGTGAATCTTAGTTCATATCTTATTTCAAAACTTGGCCTTTTTTTGTCGTATTTTTCAAACCGTTTTTAAAATAAGTTCATTTCAACCATCGTAATTACACAAGTACTTTGCCTTTAATAACATCCATAAAACAAGTCGAGAGAACTCTGCAATTGTTGAAGAAAGGGTTCGGCAAAGAGTGTTAGCTCTATATTACAACTGAAGCCTATTTATAATATGTTTTGAATATTTTAGTAATTTAATTGAACTTAAATTCTAATTTTAATTAAACTTTAATTAGAATTATTAATAATTCTAATTAAATATTAATTGTGCCCAAATAAGATTCAATGTCTCATATTGATCCTTATTTATTAAATATGTCATATTTAATCATAAAGTTTCTTAAACATTACAATCAAGTCCAACTTAATTAAATATCTTTTCTTTCTTTAACCTGTTTTTTATATATGACCCATTAGGTTCCTAAATATGTCGACAATGAATACAAATTATAACCCTAAATAATATTTAAGAACAAGTAAATTAAACTTCTTTAATTTATCCTTAATTATCTAATTAAGCAATTTATATCTATAAATTAAGATTGATGTCTAGTATCATATCATAACAACCCAAATATTTATGAATATTAAAGTGGTTTTGATTAACCTTTCTATGCAAGATTTTTCTATATAATTCAATTCTTTCCTTATATAATGTTCCAATTAGACATAAAGTATGGAATTAATGTTTACTCTATTTTAAGTCCAACCATATTAGTTCTCCACCATTAACTATTGATTTAATTAATGACATTTGTAAACTATTTACAAAATTTCATTCTACCTTAGCTAAAGATTTCTCGAATCAATATTAATCAAGAGCAAAGAAACTCTCTCTCTAATTACTTTAGAGTGATGAATTTTATGTTGATCATTAAACTATCTCTATATAATTCATGTTACATTAAATGACTACTGACTAAGATATCTTCAACTAAAATATGTCATAAGTAGTATCAAAACATAACAATCCCTATACAAGATATTTTGGAGATCTTAAGTCAAAAGATCACTCATACAATCATCATAATGAGAATTTCTATAAACATACAAATGATGTTCCAAATAGATTTCTCATATAGGATCATATCAATGAACTTATTCTCTAACAAGCACTCATATATTTGTTTAAATATCCTTATACTTTAGTTTATGAGATCAACTACTTCTTTCATAAGAAAAAACATAAAATGTGCTAGTCTTTTTAGGTAAAATAATGACTAAGAACAATTTAAGGATAATACATAAATGCAATATGAATCTCATAATTATGATCTTATCATAATTTCATCTGCAAATGTATAACTATCTTATGAATTTTATCATATATATCTAAATATGTACAAAATAAATAATGCCTTTAAATTATTTTATCATGAAACTACAATTAACTAATTAATTTTAGGGTATACACCAACACAAACAATATTTATGCAAGTAGAATTATAGGATGTTGTGTAAGATCAACGTTATTCATGTTGTTTTCCTTCATCATTTATAGCCAAAGATCATTTTAATGAAAATTAGCAACCTAACTTTACGTAATATCCGGAGTTTCACATAATGCAATTGCATATCTATGTTAAAGGGAAATTAACTTTTACATGATGGAATTTGCTTATTTTTATGCATGTATCAATTTAATTATGGCATTGAGGGATTGCAAAAATTCAGAATAAATCATGGAGGAGCATTCTGTTTGGAATAAATAAAACTTGTAAAAAAAATTCATACTTAATTTGTGCTTCACATGTGATGTGTTTGAAATTTTAAAATTATACAATTTGACTTTACAATTTAATTCAATATAAGTGATATAGCTTGTTCCAATTACTTTTCACACAAGTTAATTTACAATGAATTTCATACAATAAATACAAGTTAATATATAATAAACTGAGTCTATTCTTCATTAAGTTAAGGATATATTAGAATTTTTTTTTCAGTATGTTCCTTATATATTATATGCAAAAGGTTTACATAAAATCAATTTAATTCTATACTATAATCTAGTCTGTCTAATCCAGTAAAAGATATGAAAACTTGTCTTATTGATTCTTGAAAAATCTCGGACAATATAATATTTACAAAAAGACGTCATACTTTATTAAATACACATATTTTTTATTATATTTTCTATTAAAAATTTTAACAAAAATAGAACAAGAAATTAATTGGCTGTTAAATATTAGTACTTCAGTTACATAATTGGTGGTTTCTGATGCTTGCATCAGTACGTGCATTCTTTATATGGATCTTGGCTACATTTCTCCTGTACTCCTCTTATTTAAGGGCCTAGTAGCTAGAAAGGTTCTTCTTCTGGACAGGTCCCTAGTGCCTGTTGACCAGGTTAATGTCTCAGACTAGCAACTTGTTCAAATAAAAATTTCATGCGCGCAATACCCGATATTTCATGAGAACTAGCAGAATAATGTTGCATGTTTCAGGATCTTGTCATCTCAATAGGTAAGCACTCAAGACTATAAAGTTTACATTTTTCAATCAACAAATTAAACTTGAAAGTTTGTACAGGTATCTGTTAAGAACATGTTTTTAAATTAGTCCAGACTGTTAATGTGATTTGACTCAATTTCGGCTGTATTTTTTTTGTAATTACGTTCAAATAACTCATATATCCCATGATCACATGAATTTCCGTAGTCTCAATATAACCTGCAATCTATGATTTCAAGCGTTGGTTGAGAAGGTAAGTGTAGGACTATGTGACTCGGTGCTCTCAAACAGTTTGAAAACTCTATTCATATCCCTTTCAATTAAATATGTTATCCTTAAACCAAATTGATCATGCATGTTCTTCTCTAGTCTTGTTTTTATTCACTCTCTCTCTCTCTCTCTCTCTCCAGACGCACGTCCACTCCTGCAGCATTACACAGGCACAGACACATGGAGGAAGATAAGGAGAGTTTGAGAATTTGAAATTTTGGCTCATTAGCTGTCTTCTTCACTTTATCATCAAAAGCTAGAAACAGGATTCTTAATTAAAACCAACTTGTTTATCTTTTGTCCCATAACTTCAAACCATCTGGTTAACAATTAATCTTGTAGTTACTTCAGGCTATTGTGCGGACTACCAATAGTTATGATGGCTCACGAGAGCATCAAATCATTCTAATAATAAAACAATTACAGAAGGTTATGATGATGTCTTTTTCTCACATTTAGCATATGACAGACTGCGATACTTGGTGGCCGCCAGCATGATTTCCAAATTATTGATTCAATTTGGTCGCTTGCAACCTAGCTAGGACCTAGCTGTCTTCAGCTTACATTTTGTGTTCGGTTTCACAACATTTTCGTGTTTGGTATATTTGAAAGGTCACACATAGACAAGTACAAAATATCTAAGGTGCTTGACTGCTAGCTAGACTTGCTCTATAGCCGACGTGGTGAAGAGTCACCTAGTCTAAATGTGATGGATGCTAGCTATAGTGGGGACAGTTTCCATTATCTTTTCTGGAAAAGCAGCTTAATTGCCAAGGAGAATAAGCTTGGACCAAATTCAGCCAACAGCAAAACATGAAACTACTACAAGAACTTTTCGAAAAGGTGTAACAACGAAACTAGGAGCCATAAATCTGTTGGCAGAGGTAGAATTTCTACCATCTGTGAACTGATCCAAGGGTCCTATCAATTTGAATCATCGAATAATTAAACATGTTAACCTAATTGTCATTGGTTATTTAGTTCTGATATGTATCCCATACAAAGTTGGGCACCGTTAAGGCCTACCCTAGGCAACTATCGACCTTACCTAGTGATTTTAGTGATTTTCTAGGTTGCTGGACAAGACTTGCACGGGCACTTCGTGACAAAAAATATACAGCTATCATTAGGCTTCCGCCATTTCTAGAGCTTCCAATCTGAAAGACACCGGAGCTGACACCAATTAGATCAGAGCAAAACCAAATTACTCAATGTAAACATAAAGCATTAAAGATCACACAGTGAAACTCCACAAGGTATTGGCTGGGTGATGAGATAAGTTTATATTATATATCAACTTTACCGAGTTCAAATCTTGCTGAAAGTGGGGAGGATTGGTATAATAGTCTTAAGTTTCAAGTCTTGTTGAAAGAGGGGAGGAATGGTATAATAGTCTTAACTAAGTAGTAAATTCAAATGCAATCTTTATTTAGACTTGTCAAATTTTAAACGGTTAAAAAAGTAACGAATTGAACTTGGAGTTTGAATGCAATACCCAATAAGTTCATCTCTTAAAGTAAAAGGGCATATGCTCTAGATTTTCTAACAACTTATGAGGATACTTGAGAAACCTACGTCTCAGGACTTCATTAACACACTTCGTCTGCTTCCTCTGTGAGAATGCAATTCCCTCTTTTATCACTTTTTAATTGAGTTTCCTATACTCAAGGCCACGGTGTGGATTCTTGTGGTAATGATTACGAATTTCTCAACTGGCATTCATCCTATGCAAGTTAAATGGAAGCAAGACATAAGGTACACAATAAGACTACAATCTCATCTTTGATTTTCAATTTCTCTTTAAGTTCTAAGGACTACAAATTGACCTAAGCATCAAAGTGTTATCGTTGGAATCACCTCTAATGTTATTTTATAGAAATTTATTATAGTAGGTTTGTAGTTAATTTTTGAATTTGTTTGTTCAAAAAAAGTGTGCATGTTTGCACGTACATCAATTGACGTTGTTTATGGGAATTTGATCAAAAAATCAAAGGTCAAGACAAGGATTTCTAATGATCCCATGCTAAGGAGATCAACAATAGCAAAAGTTCTATGATCAAATAGTGAGAAAGACCTATCTAGAGGCAGGTCTGAAATTTTTGAAATTATTGTTGAAGTATCAGAAGAAAGAGTAGATTGATGGAGCATATTACTTTAATGAGGAGAATCTTAAATTGGTCAACCTTAATGATGACTCAATGTTCATAGCATTAACTTTGACCAACTGTGATACAACAAGGATTTTGGTTGACAATGGCAATTTTGTTGATATTTTGTTTTAAGACACTTTCATCAATTTGGGATTCACCAAAGCACAACTTAAACCACAATCAAGACCACTGGTTAGCTTTAAGGGAGGATAAACCCATGCTTTATGAAAGATTATAATACTAATGAAATTAAAAACTCAACCCAAATAGGCCACAATATTAGTGAAATTTCATTTGGTTAATAGGCCTCTAGCTTATAATATTTTTTGTTAAGACATATTTTACACTCCATTAGGGCTATATTGTTAACTTATCATATGAAAATTTCGACTAACAAGAGGGTAGTCGAGGTGTATATGGATTTGGAATTTATTAAGCAGTGTTATCTAGCATCTAGAAAGGTTGAAGAAAGTGATTGTGTTTATGAGGTTGATTATCAAGAATTAAGAAGAGATCAAAAGGGGAGTTTGTTAAAAAGGTGACATATCGAATGTCATGGATCTATAGAGTCGTTATTAAGAGAATACGCTAATATTTTTGCCTAAAAGCCTAAAGAAATAAGGAAAATCAAACCCAAAATGGTGATGCATAAATTAAATTTTGAGCTCATATTTAAGCTTGCCATGTAGAAAAAATAGACTCTCTCCCTTAAAAGACAACTCACTATAGAAGAGGAAGTAAAAAAATATATATTCTAGCATGACTTTATATACAAGGTGTAATATCCAAAGTGGCTTGTTAATATGGTAATGATTAAGATGTCCATTAAGAAATGAATATATATACATATATATGTATATATATATATAAAATATGTGGTTCAATTATCTAAACAAGGCATGCTCAAAAGATAGCGATCATTTGCCTAAATTTAACTAGTTAATAAATGAGGTAATAGGCCATCAGTGGTTTAGTTTTGTGGATGCATACTATAGATATAATCAAATCCCTATGCATGGTCAGATATCTAGAAAATATCTTTCTTTAATCTAAATGGTAACATATTAATATTGAATAATGCCATTTAAACCTTTTGTTAGAAGAAAATTAGAGGTGCATGTTAAAGAGTCCATGATTGCTGTAAAATTGTGTGAAATTTTTGAATGAATCTTAACTACAAAAGGGTATGGTTGGAGAATCGATAATTCCTAGGGAGAATAACAAGCATGTCTAAGTTAACATGGAAAGGGTGTGGTGACAAAAGGAGGCATAAAATTCAACATAGAAAAGATGAAAGGCAATACATGTTATAAAAGCTCTAGGCTCTATTAAAGATTAATAGGGAGAATAACAAGCATTTCTAAGTTAACAGATTATTATAAATCCATCTTCTATGCACTTAAGTAGGTGAAAAACTTTAGTTGGGTTCTTAATTGGCATTTGAATAATTGAAAGCTAATAGGTCACATCTTTATTTGGCCATATCATATTGGGTTCTCAAGTAAGTATTAGTAGGGGAAGAGAAGAGGTAATAAAAGTCAGTGTATTATGTTTATAAAGTCAGAGACAATACACAAAGTTAAAAAAAGATAAATTCTTACTCTTTTGGTCTCTACAAGAAATATTAGACCTTATTTCTATACTAATATTTGTTGTTTATACCCTACAATCAATTGTTTAGATGTAGTTTAGTGGCCAAATAATTTAAAGGCACTTTTTATCTTGTACATATTTAGATGTTTATAATAAAGTCTACAGGATAATTAAACATTTCAAATTAAATTATAATGAGATTATAATTATGAGATTAATATTGCATTTATGTATTATCCCTAAATTGTTCTTAGTCTTTTTCTATTAAGACTGAACATTAATATAACATAAAAAGGCAAGCACATGATATGGTTTTCCTTATGGGGAAGTAGTTAATCTCATAGATTAAATTATGGATATACTTAAACAAACATATAGGTTTGAAACATTACTTATATATCTATGAAAATTCTCATTGTGATGACTGTATAAGTGATCATTTGACTTGAGGTATTCAAAGTTATCTTATATAGAAATTGCTATGCTTTGATACTACTTATGACGTATTTAATTCTGGGTTGTTTAGATGATAGTCATTGGTTGCATCATGAACTGTACGGAGGTAGTTGTATGATCAAGATAGGATTCATTACCTTATAATAATTAGGGAGAACGTTTAGTTGTTTGCGATTAGTATTGATTCAAAAAATCGTTGGTCAAGGTGGAATGACATTTTGTAAATAGTTTACAAATGTCATTAATTGAATCAATAGCTAATGATAGAGAACTAATATAATTAGACTCAAAAAGAGTAGATATTAATTCCATGCTATATTTAATTGGAATATTATATGATAAAAGGATTGGATTAGACGAAAAAATCATGTATGAAAAGGTTAGTCAAAATCAATTTGATATTCCTAAATATTTAAGTGATCATGATGCATTGCTAGATGTTAATCATGGTCTATAATTATAAATTGTTTAATTGAAGAATTAAAGATAAATTAAAAGAGAGTTTTAATTTGTCTAATTTTAATTATGAATTAAATTTATATTTTATAATCATTGCCAACATATTTGGCAACCTAATGGGTCTCACATATAGAATAATTTGAAAAGAGAAAAGATATATTATAAAATTGGACTTCACTGTAAAGTTTGAGAAACTTTATGATTAAATATGAGATATTTAATAAATAAGAATCACTATAAAATATTGGATCTTATTTGAGCATAATTGGTATTTAATTAGAATAATTTGTAATTCTAATTAAAGTTTAATTAAAATTAGAATGTAATTTCGATTAAATTATTAAAATGTTCAAAACCTATTATAAATGGGCTTAAGCTCTAATGGAGCTAGCAACTTTTGTTTAACCTTCTATGTAAAAGTTACAGAGTTCTCTCAACTTGATCTGTGGGTATCTTTAGAGGCCAAACGTTTTTGTTGCCATAGTAGTTAAGATGGACTAGTTTTAAAAACAGGTCGAGGGATACGATAAAAAAAGATCAAGATTTGGAATAAGGTATAAATTACGATTCATACTTTGTTATTGATTTATGTGTTAATTATTTTATAAAATTAAGGTGATCTTGGTTTTTTGAAAATTAAAATATGAAAAAATTTGTAATTATTCTACTACAACCGAGATTAGGTCCTATCCTGATATTCAAACAATATTATGAACACATTCGTAGGCTTTCCTTTGTATCAGCCTTTATTTGGTTAAAATGGGTTACCAAGCTAAGTGAACACGATGTTTATTATATGATAAGGATGTCCCTTATATCAGAAGTGATCATCAATTTATTAGTAGAATGTATAGGTCAACAAATAGAGTCAGAGGAAACATAACCAACAACAATATAGGTAATGTTTTGATTAAAGGCCCATTTAATATAAAGATCAGGTATGCACATAAGCATAACTTCAAAGTCCCAAACAATGAACCAAAGTATAAAACACTATCAGTGAGATTGGCATCCCATATACAATTAAAGGATGTATAGATATGCTCAAACTCTCAGTTGATGATAAATTAGGTACTAGCAATTTTTTGAGCTAAGGAGAAAAGTATGCGAAGATATAAGGAAATATATCTTCAAACTACCCAAGTCATATCCATAAACCTATAGATGATCCCATGAAGATAATGTTAGGCTAGATCAATTTTCCAAATTAAGGTACAAGGAACTTAAAAGGGAGTATTTTGGGAAAATAAGTTTGAACTTGCCAAATTAGAAATTTAAGAAGATAAAATTCATTATTGAGAGGATGATTTGATGAAGGTGATTGTAGAATATATACAAAAGGAATATCTCCTTAGCAAAGTCAAAGAAGCTATAAAGCATATGTAGAGGCTTATAAATTGTCCCATGAAATACTATGGATATTATGGACTCATACTAAGGAGGGAATAAATATGATAAGTTCTAGTGATATTCTAATATGCATCATAAGATAATGTTTAATTATTTACCTAGATCTACTATAGTGCTATTTTCTTAGTGAGATATGTATATCTTAAGCTATTTCCTTCTAGAATTGTGCTAAATTAAGTTTATTATGTTGACCTTTAATTACTTTACTAAATGGGTAAAAGTCGAAACCTACGCCATCATCACAATCAAGACTGTAGAGAAGTTTCCTAAAACTAACATATTCAATCATTATATAATCTTTTTAGCTACTATTACAAATAGTGGTCCTTAATTTAGTAGTAATGGATTCTTACAATTTTGAAACTAGATGCAAATAAAGAAATGTTTCACATATATTGATCATTTGCAATCCAATGATCTAATATAGGTGATAAATAGGATTATTCTTTAAGGTCTTAGAACTAGGGTGAAAAAGTTTTAAGGAACCTCAGTGGATCAAATTCACTATATCCTTTAGGTGCACCTCGATTGATAAACATATATACATATATATATATACATATATACATATATATATATACATATATACATATACATATATACATATATATATATACATATATACATATATACATATATACATATATATATATACATATATACATATATACATATACATATATACATATATACATATACATATA
>JANITW010000236.1:58397376-58409739 GCA_027564335.1 Erythroxylum williamsii | reverse complement strand
GTGTAGTGGTTGTTGTCAGTAGTGGTCTCTTGTCGTAGGATATGTATCGGAATGACCTACGGGCGTTCCGGTGGATACCCTATGGTAAGGGGGCTCTACATCAAGAGTTCACTGCGGCGAACCTATCCCAAGGGCTTCTTAGGTTAAATTTCGTGACTTCGCCGTAGCAAAATCAGAAGTTCGTAGTGGCGTATTTGTTCCGAGAGTGTTTGGCTTTAATCCAGGGACTTCACTGTGACGAACTGCCAAGGGGTCCATAGAGATAACTCCATTGTTTCGTCGTAGAGAAACAATTGCATTGTTATGGTGAACTTGCCACAGCTGACACGAATTTCTCTTACCAATTGAGCAGTTTCCACCTTTCTCTCGCACAAACCTCACCTGACCACCCCGAATGGTCACCTCAGGATTTGTCACGGGACCTAGGCCTAACATAAGATATCATTAAGGGGGTCCCTTTAACATTCCTTCTGTGTCTCAGCCAAATTAGTACATTTATCCTAAATATTTCGAGTTTTAAGCTTACTAAACTCTTTAATCACTCTTTTGGAAAATTTCAATTTCTGCATCAATTGAAAGGCCTTGTAGCCTTTAATCTCAGTCCTATAAACCTGCAAAATCACCTCCATAAAACCCTTTACCTGAAGTAATCCATTAAAAATCTGAATGGTGCCCCAATCCTGTATCTATGACTCAGTTGTTGTATTAAAATGGATACATGATCAAAAAATTCAGGTTCTCCAAACACAGCTGAAGCAAGAGGAAAAGAGCTTAGCCATTGTTGATTTACCAATTCTCGGTCAAGTTTCATCCTAATAAACAAATTCCCTTTTTGCTTCTTTTCCCAGGTGAACCATCTTCCAATTCCTCTAAGATCGACTAAATCAGTGCTACAAAATAGTTGATTGAGTTTAGCACCTGAGCATCCATAAAACCGCACACCTCCCTCTACTTCATTAGAGTTGTGACAACAATTAAAATCTTCTAACACTATCCATGACCCTTGCATCCCTTCATGTAACTCTAGTAGCTCCTTCCACAAGTTAGCTCGTTGGAAAGCAAAATTAGACACATATATTAATGTAACCACAAACTAAAACTTCCCAATTAATCCATACTGCAAATGCATGAATTAATCCCCCATCTTGAGCACTCGAACATCCACTTTATCCGAATTATACCAATATAATATCCGACCATTATAGTGATGACTGTGATTTGATAAGAAACTGTAATTTGTCCCCGAAAAAGCTAGTCATTTCCAATCAGCATTGACCTTTATTTTTATTTCGAGAAGCCCTACCAAAACACGTTTTTTATCCATAACTACCTACTGCACCATCATCCTTTTAAGAGGGTCATTAAAACCCCTCGTGTTCCAAACTAATAACGACATTATGAGATCTTTGTAAAAAATACACTCAGGGGACATTACCCCTTTGTGCTTTTTTTTTACCTTTGTTCCTTCCCATATTTATTTTAGCAAAACCCATCGAAACTTGATTTGACTCCTCCACTTCGTTGTCTGAGCCTACTTCTTTGCTATTACTAGTACTAGGTACTGTATCTTCAATCACCACCTTATCCATATTCTTCTATTCTTCGACCATTACTTCAACCTTCCTACTGGATTGTGGAAATATTTTTGTTGTTGCCTTTTGACAAGTTCCAAGTATATGAGGACATGATTACTCCCCAACATCCTTCACACCATGATGCTCAACTACCCCTATCTGATAATCATTTAACCTATTTTCAGTTTGCATTGACATTTCCAAAGACATCCCACTCTCCATTACCTTCCCTACTATAGCTTTACTTCCCTGAATCTGACCATTCGGCACAACACTCAATGGCTTAACCATATTGGCCTCGCTCCCATTCTCCTCCCTATTTATTTCCTGTTCTATAAGCCTTACCTGATCCTCAGTCTTATCCTTTTCATTCACTAGGTTCACATGCCAACCAAACTGGAATATTCGACAGGTTGCTACCCACTTCTTATCTACATTACTTGGCTTCCAAGGATAGGTTAAGGAAATGACATCTCTGACCATCTCCCCTGAATCTCCAAGTCAATAGATTGACTAGGATTCAAACAACGTCACATCTTTTGGCACGTCAATACAAATCTTAACATAACTTATTCTATCCATAGTTGTCATCTGAGAATCCATACAAATAGGTTTGCCTAATACACTAGCCAAATGGTTATGCCCCTCCACCGTCCAATACTTCATCGAAAGACCATGAAATTGGACCTATAATGGAATCATCTCTATCGAGCCCCTATCCAAACCCATCCCCGGTTTTCATTGTCTTAAAAATAAGGATTAGTCACCTATGTGCCACGTTATTTGTTCTATTATCTCACATAGATTTGAGTTCAAAGAGAACTTAAAAAGTATCGACCCATTCTTCATTAACATAACTTTTTCAAGTCCTTTTTTATTCCATTTGGTCACCATTGATGTTGTGTTGCCTACTTATCTAATTTCCTCAAGATTTTAGCATCTTTGAGTTTAAATTGATCTCTGATGCCTTCTACAAAGTTGTTTTCCATCAGGTTAGCTTGAAAATGAATTTAATACCTTCTTTATTGGATGACTATAAAGAAAGTTACTCTCAAATATGGGATTAATCGCCTATAAGATAATGAACCAAATATGAAAAAAAATCAAATAATTCAAGTAAAACATACTATAAAGATGTTAAATTTCAACAAGTTTAACAATATACATATGGAAAAAAAATATAGGCTTATTTAATTCTATCTCACTTAACTCATTGCTTGTCCTTAAAAAATTGATTAAAAAAAAGCACCTGCCTAATTAAACACTTCTAACTAAAACAAGAATTAATTATAGTTTCATAGGTTTAGAGTGACATTTAACATATTTCACAAACCTTTAAACCCTTAAGTATCCCTAGTAGAGGAGTTATAGTCCTCTAAGAGTTTACTAAAATGTTACGCACAAACATCAACATACGTACATTAGTTAACCTCATATTGTTTTCTTTTAATTATGAATGAGAATAAGCCATGAAAGGCAATAACAAGTTTTACGAGCATAAACTAGCCATCATTATGAATGGGATAACAAAAAACTAGGAAAATATTACATTATTAAACAAACTTCAAATGCACAAGGTATCCAATAATTCCATATTAATATAAGACTAAAATCAATCTACATTTTATCTTTAAATGCAATAATGTGTAACTTGACTATATTAAGAGTTTTTCTTAATAACTTTGAATGTTGTTTCTCATTGATCTTGAAATTTATTATATTTTTGAAAATTCTTATATTTCTTTCATCCACAAAACTTGTACCAAATATGATAAAGAAATAAAGAAGCACCATGGTTTTGTTTTATCATGTATGTTTAAAGCTAAACACTAAGATACAATCTCCTCTTATTCCTCTTATGGATTTTCTAATAATCATCTTCTAGTAATGTCCTTCCATAAAGATTGAGTGAACTGACATTTGAAGAATAAATGAGTTATGCTTTCTTGCTCTTGCTTACATAATACACATCTGTTTGGTATTGCCATATACTTGTTCAATTTGTTAGTTGTAGGCAATTTGTTTTTAATAGTTGTCTATACAATGATTAAAGCTCTAGGTAATATATACTTGCACTAGACTAGTTTATGCTATAGTATTATGTTTCCTTGCTCTTGAACTATAAGACATATTAGTGAATTTACCATGCTAAGACTAAATCCACAATTGAGATCTGTCTTGTTTTCCTTGAGTTTAATGTTATTGATATGATTTTGCAAACATCTTATTTTTTATATGTAAAAGTACAAGTCACATATTGATCTTCATTAATAATGTTTTTTTATTGAATTAATACTAACATCTTAAAAAGGTCTAGTAGCCAACCATATGTCATACCAAAAGAGTGTATTGACATCAACAACAACAACAAACTAGTGAAAGTTCCGCTAATATTTGGGATCTGGGGAGGTCCACTAGTACGTGGCCTTACCCCTAACAAAAGAGTGCATTGAAATCATTTTCCAATGATCTAGTTACGTATGACCTGACTTTGCTTATCAATTTGAAGATTGTTGTTGTTTTATTTGAAGCATTTTTAGGTATGTTAATCTTGAAGATGGTTGTTGTTTTATTTGAAGCATTTTTAGGTATGTTAATCTTTCATTAACTCCTCTCCTTGATGTAATAAGCATTTATCCACTTAACCTATAAGGATTTTTTATCTTCAATGATCATCCATAACTTTTTAATAAGTATGACCATATTAGAAACTTTCAATGGGATTACATTCAGACCACCATGCTTCTTCAAGAAACATACCATAGATCATCTAATGGGACTTAAGTGCTTTCTTGTTCTATTTGCAGACGATATAAACTTTTTAAGATTAGTATAGATTATTTTGATAACATCCTTAGGAAGAGAAATATGAGCTCCCCAATATAGATTGATTGCATTAAGTACAAAGGAAATGAGTTGAGCTCTCCTAATTAAGGACAAAGCCTTTATACTCCAACTTAAGATCCTTGTATGTATCTTATTAATGAGAAAATTGTAATCTCCATAATTAAACATATAAGCCGAAATAGGAATCCTCATATATGTAATTGGTAATTCATTTTTATTAAAGCCTGTAATACCTAGTATCATTGCCTTTTGATTTATTACTTTCTCAAAAGTGTAAAAGTAACTTTTGCCTAAATTTACCTCAAGATCAAATATTATAGAAAACCTTCTGATTGCAGTTATGAAGGTTAAACAAATGCTTGATCAACTTTGGATAATAATAATAGGTACTGAATGTGTTATGCCTAGCATCTAAAATTTGGAATGATATCTGAACTAATTTGTTCTCTCTATTACCTTTGTAAATGTATTACAAAACACCTCCATAATAAAAGAGAATAAATAAGGAGAGGAAAAATCTCCTCGCCTTATACCTTTGCTGCTTTTGAATCTTGTTGAAGGTTTTCCATTTGTAAGCACATTAAAAGATGGAGTTGTAATGCATTGAGATATCCAATCAATAAAGATTTTAAGAAAAGTCATTGACATCATAATGTTTATTAGAAAGTTCCAATCAACATTGTCGTCGCTTTCCAAAATTCAATCTTTAAACTACAATTTCTACCTTCATTTATTTTGTGAAAATCTCTCATAAATTCCTGCTTTAATATAATGTTGTCACTCATTAATCTACCCGGGATGTATGCTCCTTATGTTTCATCTTTATACTTTATTAAAACCCTCTTCAATCTATTAGCAATAATCTTGGAGATGATTTTGTAAATTGAGTTGGAGCAAGTAATTGGAATATAATCACTTAATACTTCATCTCTCCTCCTTTTGGAATCAGGGTTTAAAATTTTATATTTATTTCCTTAATCAATTTTATATGATTGAAGAACTTTAAGATAGCTTTATGAACTATAGTTCTAGCCAGAGGGCAACTTTTGTTGAAGAACAACATATTAAAGCCATTTAGATCTAAGGTTTTATATGGGTTGATTGACTTTACAACCTCATCAATCTCCACTAGTGATAGGCTTGGATAATGTATCAACATGCTCAAGAAGTTATAGTTTCCAACATGATTTCCTTGAATAGTTCAACTGTGGAGTGAGCATTTGTTGGTGCACTCATCATTGAAGTGAAATAATTATGAGCCTCCTTAAGTAACGTCTATTGTTCAAAAATGTTTTGAATGTCTTTAATCATATTGAAAATTATGTTAGTGCTCTTCCTTGTTAAACATAATTATGTGACAGTAGCTTAGCCCATGCATATTGGATTGCTAATAAAGCTAATAAGATAGTTTAATCCATTTATGGTCCAGTATTATAATGATACTCCATGTATACACAACCAGATTGGTATGTTTTCCATCTTAATTTCTTCAATTCTCAGCCCAAAACTCCAAATTTGAAACAATATTGACTTATTCTGCATGTGTCAGGGTCCCTCTTTAAGTACTTTTATGGAAACTTCTTTGATGAGAATTTGAAGAAGATGGTGTCATCATTGTTAACCAACCTATCCACCAAACCATGTTGCTTCCAACATGTTTGTTCCCATTGCTTAATGACAGGATATGCTACTCTCTTGTCAAGAAAATATCTAAGTAGTGTGGAAGTCCATTTTTATGCACCAACTTTTAAAACCTCCATAGTAGTTAAGACAATATGTTGTTCATCACATTTTTTAACATCTAGTTTATAATCTCTAGTAACTTTTACCCATATTCCTTTAGTACCAGTAGTATGATTCAGTTATACAAGGTTTGAGATATGCTTATGTAAAAGATTCATCTAGGCATGAATATGTCTGAGCCTGAGGAGCAATTGAAGATTTCATTTAAACTTGTTTCTTTATTGAAATGGGGGGAACTTAGAAATAGAAAAATTATTCATCAGAAAAAGCTACTGTCTGATAGGTATAAGGCTAACTGAGCTGATTAATAACATGCTGAGAAATAAGTAGCTTGAAAAAAATTTTAAATGAAGAAGGTGGCAAGGTTAATGAATTTTAGAGTAGTATAAAAGTAGGAATGATGGGTAAGAAGTAGATGAGGTAGTAGAGTTGAAGCATTATTTAAAAGGCTGTTACAAGCATCAAAAGAACAAAGATAAGTAAAGAAAAAGTAAGTAGAATCAAGTTTGGAAGAGCTCTCATGGATCAATTAGCAAAATATTTCTTAAACACATAATATTTCTTAAAATAATCACCATACAAACAAAACTAGAAGTTCTTTACTAAAGTTGTAATAAGGATAAAGGAATAAACAAAAGCTCTAGTAATCATGTCAAGATCAAATCAGATGAAAAAGTCAACAGAAGCAGTATGTTAGGTTTATAAGGTCTATTGATAAACCACCTTATAAGCATGATCTTGATTGTGAGTAATAGGCATGAGTTATCATAGGTTTATCTTTATAAAAAAATGTAAAAATATGATAATTTCCATCTTTCTCATATTATTAACAATATAGTGAAGTAACACATGGGACTACTAATCAATAATGCTAACCTCTAACAAAAGATCTTCCTCTAATAGCAACTCTTTTTTAGGAAAGAGATTCTTAAATTATAGTAAAGCATGCATATGAGAAGCTAAAAGAACATTTGACATTTATCTTTCATTAAAGCCTAGATTCACATCCTCCTATACTTGATTAAATCCTGACTCACTTTTATCCTCTAAAGATAGGAACAAAAAATGGTTCCTCCATTAATGCATTACTTTTGGTAGTTTATTGGGTTAGTTTTGGTAGTTTCAAGCATGAAATTTATTAAAAAACCTCTCTATCATATAGGGGTAAGGTTACATATTGTTAGACCTCCCTAAATCTTGTATTTTAACTAGAATCTCACTAGTTATTGTTGTTTCTATTTCAAGCATGACATTTAACTTTTTCTATCCTCGAAGTTTTCCTAAGGGAAGAATTTGGTGCATAAACTTAAATAGACCTATTAATAGCTTAATGTCCCTTAAATGACAAGTTACTATGTGAAGCTAGTATATTGCCAAACTTGTTTCCTCTAGTATCTAAAGGTGAAAGGCATTCAAGAGAGCCTCATTTACACTTAATACTGACTTAGTGATCTTCTAAGGCTTAGCAAGCAAACCCCCTCAAAAGGGAGAGGGTACCTAAAATTGATTCATGAGGAAATGTTGAAGTTTACCCTCATTCCTTCAAAATCTTCTAAATTGAATTTACTTACAAGAAATTTAACATTAAACTTCCATATCATTCTAATGTGAAAATAATACATAATTGCCTTTAGCATTACTTCTGACTCATTACTAAAAATCCTCAAGTCCCCATATTCTTGTATAGAGACATTACTGCTACAACTTATGCTATTAGAATGAGATATGTTTACTAAAAAAATGTGGAAACTTAAGAAAATAATGTATTGATGAAAGTAAACGAATTTTAGAAATGGAAATTTGGACAAGAAATTGTATGGTAAAGGGAGATTTTGGCTTGATTTTTCACAAAGAGTAAATTTTCTATAGCAAAATATGGGAAGAGTATATATACATATGCTCAACAAATAATGCATCATATATGGTAGATTAAGATTGATAAACCTTTCCATTCCTCAATGCATTTAATCATTTTTATAATTAAAATATTTCATTCCTCTCTGTTGAAATATTAAAACAAATTTAAATGTGATGATTGGTGACATATTGTCATAAACCGAAAAGGTTGACTCTTTATACAACTCATCTCATACCAAAAACCTTTGTTTGTCCTTAAAAATAATTGATTGCTCACATATGCATGCTTCAAACTTGTAAAGTTTAATCAATGAAGTCATTAGGCATAAGCCTATATCTTAAAGTTAAAGGGCTTATGTTTGGATCTTCTGATACCTCGACAAGGTATTTGAGAAGTCTATGTCGTATGACTTCACTGTCACACTTTGTCTATTTCATCTCTTGGAATAGGATTCTCTCCTTTATCAATTCTTTGTCAATGAGTTTCCTGTACTTAGGACTTGAGGTCTAGATATGTGTAGGAATGATTTTATATCTTTCATCCATTATACGCAAGTAAAATGGAAGGAAGGAAAAAAGGTAAGTAATAATAACACAATCATTCCTCAATTTTAATTTCTCTTAAGTTCTAAATCATAAAAATTGTGATTAAATTTAGTGGACTCCCTATGATTTGACATATTATCAATGTATCCCCTGAATTTTAAAAACTATCAATAAACTCATATAGTTTTCATTTTATAACACTCACCCCTTATTATCAACTTCCATTAAAAACTCTAACCATAGACTCCAAAACGACATTGTTTTCAATATGTAACACTGCACATGACACTACATATTATTAAGGTTTGTAACGAAAGTTGGTGGTAGGGGGATAAGTATTGTAAAACCAAACTATAAGGGAGTTATTAATAGTTTTTAAAAGTCACGAACACTACGACACAAAGTGCTTTAGGCAACAGATAAAAGCGTAGCTATAAGTACAATTATTGTTGCCTTTTCCTTAATGCAATAGAATTCGTGTTGTTACAAGAAGTGGTGTTGTAATAAGTATAATGCAACAGAATTTGTTAATTAATCAACAAAACAAAAAATGTTGCTTTAAGTTTTAACTAAGGCAACACATTAGTTTCAAATTATAGCAACAATTTTAAATATATTGCAACATTTTAAGTCTTTTTAGGCAACAATGTTACATAGATAAAGCAAAAAGTGAATTTTTTTAGACAACAATTTATTCTTTCGTTACCAATAATGTTTAATGTAAAAGAAATACAAATAATATTTAATGTAAAAGCAATCTCTTGTCATTATGTAGGCAACATTCATATATATATATTAAAAGCAATATACAAATATTAATGTACGTATTATCAAAAGTAAATGATCAAAAAACTGCATTTATATATAATATATAGTCTACAAGGACTTGATAAATTCAACATTTAACATATTCAAAATACAAAAAAAAATCATTAGTTAAAATATTCATCTACAATACCGTCTGTCATTCTATGTGATATATAAATGAATTAATCAAAATACTACATAAAACCAATATATATGGGCATTCTAAAATTCTTCACGAAGTACCTCCTTATCCACTACTAATCATCACCTTCCTATAAAAAAAAGAAACAAGAAGTAGATTAGAATTGCAAAACTATACTCATAAACGGGTTGATATATATAAAAAATGAAATACTAACTACTTTATTGTGGCCTTCATTTAATCAAGAAAAATAATATAGTCCAAAAACTAACAACATAATAATTCAATTCTTTTTGTGAACAAATTCAAAAAACATGAACATAAGCAATTAATCTAAAAATATATAACAAGATAATGTACAACAATAGTGAATTAAGGAAATGAAATCATTCAAGATCCTACAAGAAGGATAGGACTTGGAATGAAATCATTCTCTTGAAATGATTAAGAAAATGAAATGAATGATGTTGGAAGCAGTCGAATCAATCAATTGAATAGTGGAACACATCTAAAGAGAAAAGAATATATAATTTATAAGCTACATTCCGTAATTTAACAAGAACATTTGATATTATCACAAAAGAAACTTCTATACTAGAAATTAAAGAAAATGAAGTGTGATAGTCCCACTAGCATTTCTTAGTCAAAACTAAATCTAGAAGCACAACACATTAAATAGTAAAGACTTTGATAGTACAAGGAGTGATGTAGGACAAATAGAAGAATCATTAATTAGTAGCTAAAATTGTAGTATTCACTTAATAATGTTTGTTTTGTGAGGTTTGTGTTAAAAGTGCTAACAAATTGAAAAAGATTGTCATACCTAAACATGCTTGTAATGAGCATCCCAACAAATATAGCATTCACTGTCAGCCAAACCTTAATCAATCGTCAAGTCTGAGGTTTTGTTGAGATAATACACAATAAACTCAGCATTAATACAATCAACATTGATATCAAATTCTACACACCAACAAAATATTCACATAAGCTAGTTATATATTGAAATAAGAATCAAGAAAAAGAAAAATGGATAAACAAATATATAAAATATGTTCTAAATTTTTAAATTAAAGAACATTTCAGCAGTCCTAATAGAACTATTGTCAAACACGAAAGAAAATAACCCTTACTTTGTTTTTTTCATTTGGTCTAATGTAAAGTGGGTTGGCTTGAACCAGAAATTAAGAAACTTAAAAAGCAAGTTACCCAACTTTGTTACTGTCATCTAAGATCTTATCAAACCTCAATTAGATCTGATCATACCATTGCCTTCCCTGCAAACAAAGAAGATAGTAAAAGATAATCATCTCTCATAACCTATCTTCTTTATGCTTTTGATTAACATAATTCCAATAACCTTAATATCTTAAAGAGCAGGCAGACCCTAGGCCACTATGGAGATAAAAAAGGAAACCAAGCATAATTTAGAACGTGACAAGCATAATTCAGAACGTGAACCTAACTCATAGCTTACAAATAGAACATAAATAGTTTATATTATATTTGCAAAACAAAAATCAAAGGAGCAACAGGGTTTTGAAGATAAATGTACTACAAACTAATAGGAATAAAAGATGGCAAGCTAGGAATTTTGTGCTATGTTGAATTCACTCTACATCCATATAAACAAGGAACAGAAGTGCACAAACATACACATGATATAAACTAAAACTTATATGCAGTTTTGCAAAATTAATGGAATGCTAAGAGGAATGCTATGACAATGTACATCCACATGAATAAATGAAATCAAGACTATGTATTTTATCACACTTCCATTCATAATGTACAATGCTTTCCATTATATTTGTAAATAAAATGTGATAATCATATATAAAAATACCAACTCCCATAACGTAGCACATTATATGGCAAGCCACTTATAGTAAAATATACTTCTACATCATGATACCCCTTACAACAAATCAACTCTATCGTGCAAATGTTAAGATAATCTACAAGTAAAACATTCCTATGTAGAATGTGTTTAGCGTATCTGAGCTTGTGAAGAGTATCAAAAGAGTGAAATTGAGCTTGAAATATGACCATTAATTTAGCAGTGTAATGAGCTTTTCCAGGACGTAAAAAGCATTTGTACTTAAGGATGATAAAGGAAAAGTTACCAATCCTTTTGACATCACATCTTCAGGTCACTCACCCTGAAACCTCTCTCCTCCATCGCCCCCCCAAACTGAGGCATCTCACATATCTAGAAATGCTTCTCCCTCTACAAAATGGGTTATTGACGAAGACATTTACTTTGTCGCCATCTGGAAGATAGTCAACCATGACTTCTTCCCTGACAACTTCAAGCTCCGAGACCATCTTGATTGGCTTCAAGCCATTAAATATGGTAATCCAATTCAAATCCAGGATGCCCAGCTGAAGATCATCAAGCATTGTTATGGTAAAAAGGTAAATTCTTCTAAGACAACCAACATCAAAGGTTCTAGTAGAAAAACACTGAGCTGAACACAAAGCTTTCCAAATGAAATAAGAACCAAGCAAAGAAGAATGGAACCCCAATCTAGAGTGAAGAAATCCACAAAGTAGCATTAATTGTGGCCTAACTAGCGTAGAAATTCTAGAAAATAGGTTAAAAGCAAAGAGGAGTTAGAAAGGGAATTAAGAATTACACATCTAGCATAAAGAAACCTATAAAGAAACATTATTCTGACCTAATTAGTGTAAAATATCTAGAAATTAGGTTAACAACAAATAGGAAATATAAAGGGAATTTGGAATTACATCGTTTGAAGCCTTTGGTAGTGTTCTAAGCCTCTATAAACGAGTTGTTAAAAAAAGAAATATAAGATAACAATACTTTAATTGCTACTTTTATAT
>JANITW010000236.1:58379087-58397341 GCA_027564335.1 Erythroxylum williamsii | reverse complement strand
CCACTTGACAACGCTTCAAGTTGCTGCATCTATAAAATTTTAAAGCAACATTTTTTTATTTTTTTGTCGTTTTAATATAAGACAACAATCTATTATTATTGTTTCATTTTAATATTATAAAAGACAATACCTTTAAAACTACTGCATTACCAGTCCTTTTGACATCATATCTCCACGTCACTCACCCCGAAACCTCTCTCCTCCATCACCCTCCTAAACTAAGGCATCTTGCATATCCAGAAATGCTTCTCCCCTGCCATCGGGAAGATTGTCAAGCACGACTTCTTCCCTAACATCTTTAAGCTTCGAGACCATCTTGATTGGCTTCAAGTCGTTAAATCTGGTGATCAAATTCAAATCCAGGATGCCTAATTGAAGATCATCAAGCGTCATTGTGGTAAAAGGGTAAATTCTTGCAAGACAACCGACATTAAAGGTTCTAGTAGAAAAACACTGAACTGAATACAAAGCTTTACAAATGAAGGAAGAACCAAGTAAAGAAGCAAGGAACCCCAATCTAGTATGAAGAAATCCACATTGCAGGTTGATCATGGCCTAACTAGTGTAGAAGTTCTAGAAATTAGGTTAAAAGCAAAAGAAAGTTAGAAAGGGAATATATATATATATATATATATGTGTGCAAATATATCTTTTCCTAAAGCACTTTCGTCGTAGTGAATATATTGATAATATGTCAAATCAAAGGAGGATCCAGCGAATTCTACCTCAAAAACTAATTTAAGCATTAATATTAACATTGAGGCTACCTCTAATACTATTGTGTAGGGATTTATCAATCCGTCCAATAGGCATGTAATTGATTCTCAAATCAAGTCGTTTAGAAAAAGTACACAAGGTTTGCATGTACATTAAAATACATTAATAGTTGTTTCCTTCTTGAATATTTTGTCTAAGAAGATGAAATTCCCATTAATGATTGCATTTCTTTTAGGGTTGTGTCATTATTTCTATTTTAACATTAAAAATGATAACGATAATAAATTTTTTATAATTATATTGATTATGATATTTTCTTTTCCATGATATCTTTTGAATATGTCATTTGAGACCGCATGCTTTTACAATTCTATACATAACTCAAGTTCAAGCTTTCGTGATGCTTTTACTTGTTTAGAAAATTAGATTGATTATAAACTTAGACACTAATTCCTGTAAGTTAACAAAAAAACAGAAAAAATAATTTGTTTATTTGAAAATGACATTCTCGTTATAATATATGAAGGAAGCTTAAATATGTATTTTCAGTATAAAAATCAGGAAAGGTTCTATATTTCTTGCTGATTTATACATTCTTTAATTATGGAAAGCAAACTTGACCTCAAGTTCATAAGAAAAATCTAATAATAAATATTGTAATATTGCAATTTCAGCACTTAACCCTAGGAATTGACACAAGAACAGTATGATCACATAATTTCCAAGACAAGGAATTCATTAATGGAAATAGGTGCTTCATTGTTTTAATTTCCACTGAATAATTAAATTAAATTAAATATAATTAAAAAGCTTGATAGGTGCTATCTAATTATAAGAGGTTGTGGTTATGCATTCTCCAAAAATGTCATTTTCGTGCACTTTTCTTATCAAAGCCAGCTTTCACTTGCATGTCAGGAGACTTTCTTCTCTCTTTCTACAATAAACAAAAAAAACAGTCTGAGTCAGCAACCAGTCATTTCTTTCCCTCTTTGACATCATTTCCACATCATCACTGACCTTCCTTCACGACGATTTGATGTGGGACCCCGTTGCTGAATTATCAATTATTTTATGGGTTAAATTCAATTTAAATGATCCCAAAATTAGGAAATTCTTCGATGGTCGCCGTCTAAAGTACATGTTTGTCACGTCATCAAGTGACGTCATATAATTAGACCAATTGTTAGAAAAGCATCCATGTAAGGATTACGGGGTCCAGTTATGTCTTGTCTTTGACTCTGAAGAGGACAACTCACCCCCGCTGTATCCATGATCGTACTTTCCCTTCTCTTACAATTTCAATTGCCAACTTCTGCTTTGATATTCATGGTTCTCTTCTGTTTGTTTTCTGTTTCCACGCAGTTATTATTTTATATTGTTTAGAAATGTCTGTGCTGCTCAGGTAACTTTTTAATTTGGATCGTACGTGCTACCCAATGTTGGCAATATTCTCTCAATGTCAATTTCGTGCATGCATCTCCACTGCATTTGATTTCTTTTCCTTAAAAAAAGGGTGATTACCTATCAAGTATGTTGACAATTATTAGTATTTATACTTCCAACTCATCCTATGGGCATTTATTACCAAAGGTATATCGACTGCTCACCTTTAACTGTAGACAAAATAGGATGAAGTGACCGTGATTAGGGATAGAACACTTATATTAGTAATAGCCTTGGTTGTTACCTATTTGCAATTGGGAAGCTGTTCAATTAGTCGGTTTTTTCATGCATGGTCAACAGCAGATGAACGGGGACTTCGGTTTTGTTATTTTTCGCGGGAAAGTTATGTGCGTGTGTGTACAGGAGCTGAATTCCAGGGCTTTAATTGGAATGATCAATGAGGACTCTCGCTTGAGGGATGAGAAGAAACCTAGGAGGTGTTCATATTTCTCTCAAGGGCTCTCTTGCTTTAGGATGAAGTACAAACTCAAGGTATTGATGAGATAATCGTGTCATCCTAATTAAACAACAGTATCTCTTACAGATTGAGAAAGGGTAAATCAGGAAGCTAATTAGGTCAGATGGTTAAAACTTCAACATTCATATGGCAAATTGAGGCTGTCCATCTTATAGCTGCTTTACAACATCTTCGATAGCTGCTTTATTCTCAACATTTGTAGCGGTGTAGGAACTAAAAGTAGATTTGAATCTTGCTTTTCCACTCTTCCTGTATATAGTATGACAAGTTGTGATGATTAATTTATTCAATTCACAACGATTTGGAAATCAAGAAAAAGACTCTAATCTGCATGTCAAAACCATGTGCACAACAAGTTCTCGTTTTCTAGCTACCCTTCTACTATCTAACCATTTTCGTTTTCTTGACAACTTTTTTTACTTAATGAACTGAAGATATCCTACTTGACAGCTTTAGGTTTTATTTTGCACGAAGCACGAATGGACGTGATTCCAACAACAAAACCTCATTGTCATAGTATTCGATTGAAGATTACATAATAATTTAAATTTGTAAGTTGAATGATTACTTGAGGTTTAATATGAAATAAAAATGTAATATATTAACCTAAAAATAGAAGAAATAAAAACATTTTAATAAATTTTAGATTAAATTTTAATAAAAAGTTTATATTTAATCAATAATAATAATAATAATAATAATAATAATAATAATAATAATAATATCGCATCTAGCATAATTAACGTAAAATTAAAATCTATAAATAAAAAGAGAATTATATAACTAACATAGATTTACAAGAACAAATATCGTGCTAGTTCTAAAGTTTTATAATGATTTATTTTATAGCGACAACACTTATTAGAAACTCGATTAACACATAAGATATGAAAAAATTCAGTAGTACAAAACTTTACTCCTAATTAATAAATAAACAATTTTTAAATAACCAACATGAAAAAGGGAAAATAAAATAAATAAATAATAAAAGGAAAAATAAATAATTAAATAATTTTAATGATTTATTTTGATAATATCAAAATAATAGTTACTTTATTGTAGTGCACAAAGTTAGGTAAAAACATAATTTAGGAATCCTTCCTAAAAAGACATAACAGGTTCTCAACTTCTCATTGCTCCGTAGGCCTCTTTAGAAGGGATCAAATCTTTTGATTCAGTTAATCAATTCTAACCTTATTTTATTAAAAGAATATGTTAGTTTTGTATAATCTAGCATTAAAGAATATGTTAGTTTATTATAGAACAACATAAGATATTTTAAGTGACCATGTCTGATTTACAAAAAAAAAAGAAGAAGATAATGTTAATTAATTATATCAAGGTTTTTATTTAGAATTTTACTAGGGTGTATTATTTGAAGATTGTTATAAGCTTGTTAACGGTTGAACTTCATCAATTAAAATATTTGTGATCTACTATCCACAAAATTAATTATTTCTCGTCCGATCCATACCCTTTCCATTGAATTTAAGTTTTGAGTTTTGCAATTGTCAAACTAATCACTGTGATAAAAGGAAATAGCCCATGCAATTAAAACAAGAAGAAAATTGTAAAATTAATTCATTGAAGGCCGCCACTGATTATATGGAATTTAGACTTGACAAGGTTCGTTCGGAAATTGATCAGCCGGTGAACAATGGGCCACCATGAAGCAATTAACAACTTCCGCGTGATTGACAAATGACGAAGAAAAAGGTGAAGCTTTAACTTTTAGCTGGAGAGAACCAGGCAGGAAGCTAACTTAATTTATGGAAAATGTGGACCAAAACTGGCGATTTGAATTTTAATTTTCCAGTTGCACGTAGCTCGAGTGGCTTCATTGTCAAAAGTAGCTTATAGTTCTAATTTAACCACTAAGTTGCTCCCCTCTTTTTCCTCCATTTTCTTAATTGTTAGGTTGGGTGCATTCTTGCAGCTGCGAAGCAAATTCACAAACTTCTAGAGGCTACTAATTAAAACGCTAAAAGTCTAGTTATTCATCACGTTTGTTTTAAGAACTTTAATTAAACTAAACTAAACCTTTTTGACTTTGCCAAGTCTCAAAAAACAGAAGAGGACAGTGAATTTTATTAGGTATGGTGGGAACCCATTCATCGATGCACTTACATCCCATGTCAATTCATGAGCTTAAACAAAGCAATAGAGATGGAAGAAATTAACCATACATTTATTTTCCAATAAGTTCGTAGTTGGATTTAGGATTCCTAAATTCAATGACTTTCCCTAGTAGCCAATTGTTGACAAAGTGGTGTCAAGTGGCATGGCCTTGACTGAGCTGCGACTGAATTATTGTCATGAAACAATCAACCACTTGTTAATCTTGGAACAGTTAGAGCGTAGGATGTTAATATAAAATATAGATCATTGAATTATATTATTATTTATAAACTAGATAAAGATTACATGTTGTAGAGAGATGTTTATAAAGATATGGGATTGTATGCTAAGATAGGGAAGAAAAATTCCTAATAGCAATATTTAGTCATTTTGTAGGGCGCTGTAGTTCAAAAGTGGCTGAAGTTGTGGCGCTACTGGAAGCGTTAACTTAGGTCTTGTCTCTTTGTTATAGTTGAGGGGCTTTTTACTCGGATGTCCAAAAACTAGTTTATGCTATAAATAGTTTTAACGATAACTAGACTGAATTTGGTAGAATCATCTTGAAATGTAAATCATTATTAAGCGTTAGATCTGAGATCAAGACCTGGTGAATTCGTCGGTAAGCTAATGTACAGGCTTATGACTTAGCAATGGTTTCACATTTATATGCTAGCCATTGTAATTAGGATTTTCCGCTGACTTTCTGGTTAATGCTATTGAAATTGGCTTTGTTTCAAAAAAAAAAATACATTAATCACCTTTAAACAATTACCTTTATACTAATTAATAGAAAAAAAATCACAGGAACAGTATTTAATAGCGTAATGCATCTAAAAAACTGACGAAATTATAATCTGATTCTTACGGTATAACTATTAATTTTAAATTAATTACGAGTTATAACAAAGAAAGATTATATTGATAGTGTTTCAAAACACAAAATATTTGAAAACTGCACTTCAATCTAGAGATGCTTCCATAATTAAAATTATTGTCGTTGGTATCGTGCAAGCATCATCACCGCTTTATTACTTACGCGGCTAACGAATCTAAAGAACTCACAACAAAATTATTTTGCTGTAGATAGCATAAGCAGGTTCAAATAATTTTATTGACATTTAAAATTTTAAACTTTTATTTAATTTTGTTATATTAATTAATATCAATAAAAATTATAATAAAATACTTAAAATTTCAATTTATTACAAAATTAACTCATATGTAATCTCTAAAATTAATAAAACCATATTAATTTATTAATAATTGAAGTTTTACGTGTTAACAAATTTATTAAAAGTAATTAAAAATCTAAAATAAAACCCTAATTTTTTTTTTTCCTAAAACCGTCTTCAATCTAATCCAAGTCTCTTTCATCATTTTCATGTCTTCGACCAAAGCTTAGCAGTGGCCATCTTTATTGGCCACAAGTCCACCCAAAACCCTAGCTTATCGCATGTTTTCCGATCGTGAAGCCAAAAGGCCTTCATAACAAACTCTAGTCGGAACACAAAACTGACAAAACCACTTTGAAGAAACCCAAACAAAACCTTATCTAACCATTGCCTTAAACCCAAATCAATCCGTCCACCATTAACCAATGTAGGCAACGCTATGGAGTCTTCGGAGAATCTTGAGCTTTCTGCCTGTGTTTTCCAACTTGAGGAATAGCAGGACTTTAATTATATACAACACTATGATTCCTCCGTTGACTTTCATAAGATAATGGAGATCCACCGAGGATGGCAGACTTGCCCTAGAAACAACTCTATGAAGCTCCAAGGATGACAAAGTTCTTTGTAACGAACAACTGACAAGACACATGAGTTTAGCAAAAGAATCAAATTGGATCCTGGGAACTGTCGAAGCATGACACAAAAAGAAGGGATCATTACCTCAGGGATGCTCGAAGAGATATAATTGGTGATGGGGCTGTTTTAATTAGATGACATAATTGGGGTATTGAGTTTTTTATTTAGATTTTAATATATTTATTAATATATAATATGTCAATTATTAATTAGAGGGATAACAGTAGATTAATATTAGAGAGGGGGTAATAATTAATTAATTTATAATAAAATAAAAGTTCAAATAATTCATGATGATTACTTTTAAGAATAAATGTCAAGTGAGTGCCACAATAAACCCTTACCATTGTGACTTATGCCTTGAGAATAATTTTACGCTTATAATTTGAATGTTAAAACTTGGAGTTGAGATTGGAATAAAACAACTTTTTATTAATTTTAAAATTAAATACTAAATGAATACCGCAATAAAAGTATTACCATATTTATGACTTATGACTTGAGAATAATTTTACCCCTAGATGTTGAATTCAACAATTTGTGATTACTTTTAAAATTAATTAAATACTAACAAATGACATGTTTCAAAGCCATCTATTATAAAAAATAATATGAGGGTATATATGTTCATTTAACAAAATATAATAACTTTGTATAATATGAAACTATAAGAAAATTTTGAAAAATTAAACAAACCAAATTAACTTTTACTTTTGTCTTGCAAAGAAAATAATTTAAAAAATATGGCCTAGTTATCAAATATTTAATCTCAATATGGGGCATTAAGAAGAAAAAACTAAAATGAAGCGGATTGATTATAAGATCAACGAAAGAATACCTACTGGCTTAGTTTAGAATTAGCTGTTCACACAAAGCCTCCTCTTTTGTGAACAACTTATTATCTCCGTAGCTTTTGAGTTGTAAGAAAAAAGGAAGAGAAACATAAAACAGAACAGAATCCCTAGAAAGGAATTCATCACAATGTCATAACCACAAAGGATTCACAAATAAAGCTTTGTGAAGGTGTGAATATGAACATGACTGAGCAGTTCTTTTCAACACCCAAGCCAAGCGAAGATGAGGGTTTTTGTTATACCAACCCAACGCATACACTAAGCACGTATAGCTCGTGAAAATTTCGTCGTTATTTCAGATAAAAAACAACCAACTGTACGGGTCCCACAAAGCATCCATCTTTTTTTTTTCTTTTTTTTTTTAGTTTTCGACTTCTCCTTATCATTAACCCTACCTTTTTTACTACAGAAATTGGGGAAAGAAAACAAAACAATTTTCTGTACCCGGTCATAGCTGACAAAGAGCAAGTAGGCTTTGCCAGCTCAGACAATTGAGCCACGTGAATGGCCACGAGAATCCTGCGGCCCCAGCAGTATAAAGTAAACTATCAAGCCCGCGTTAACATTTCTGTCACGTGAACTCCCATCTGCTGCCACGTGGATTGAGCCCACCTAAGTACTCAACGGCTTTAACCTCAGTTTTAGGTTATCAATTATCATCAGTTGCAATTTAGGTTGGCTTTTAGGATGGGAAGAAAGCCATTTGACTGTAATAGATGAAGTTACAACCTATCATCATATGATTACAATTAAATTATAATGAGACATAAGCGACTCTTCATCACTTATTTAGCTCCCATCTTTCCATTAACTCATTTGAAAATTTTCAACTATTATAAATAAATTAATTACACCGCAAACTACAGAATGACTGGGAAATTAATTTCTTCAACCAGTGTCTTCCTTGAAAAACGTCATAAATTCACTACCTTATTTATGTTTTGAATACTTGAGAAGTTCAATTCTTTGGTTTCATATAATACATATTCAACTCACACAAAAAGGATAATTGTTAAGCTGTATAGTATATAAATGCATTCGTGAGCTTGTTAAGAGAAACAAACGATAACAATTTCTTACACTTGTATACTTCGTGATTAGTATAAAGTTCTACCTGTTGCTAATGTCGTAATGGATTTGTTAGAGAATATATAAAACTAATTAAGTAGGCCTCGCACAACAGCTTAAACTATTGTGGTGAAACGGTCACTTAACATGATATCAAAGCGGGTTGTTCTTGAATTATACGTCATCACCTCGTCACGATAAACTGTGGCATGTGTTGGGCCGTAAATTAACCCACACGTGAGGGGGACTTGTTGAAATATAAATAAAACTTTGTCCCATATTGAAAAAATATATGACATTGAGTATGCATATAAGCTTAATGAGTTACTCCTCCTAATATCAATTGGTTTTAGGATGGAACCTCATTTGAACTTGTATGTACTCAGTTTATTTAGGCCCAATTATATACAATTTAACATGGTATCAGAGCCTTTATGACCAAATGGTCATGAGTTCGAATCCTACCACCTACCTATTCTAATTAAATTAAGCACAAAACAAAGTAGACTTATGTAAGTTTTAAGTCCAAAGGGCTTTCACTTAAGGAGGTGTGTTAGATAATATATAAAACCAATTAAGTTAGTCTCACATAATAGCTTAAACTATTGTGATGAAATGGTCACTTAACAGAAAACTGGTGGAGAATGAAATAAGTCAAATATGTTCATGAAAATGAATCTCTAAAAACTATCCCAGTTTATATTCTACATGTTTCCATAACTTTTACTATATTGTGCAAAACGTATTAATGGATTGAAATATACTATTTGATTGAACAAATAGTATATAAAATCTAATAACTATAAAGAGGTACAAGCCCACATGTAAGATGGATAAAGTGCACATTATTCAGATTAAATCTCATCTAAATGAAAATAAAATCAATGGTTATTGTAAATGGTTTTCAAATTGAGGTGAAGGCTTTCAAAATTTCTGCCTATTATTGTTAAAAGGAGCAAAGAAACCCATCTTTCTTCCCGTGATGAATATGAATATTTAACGTAAAATTTCCATTGATTTAGATTTAACTTTCTCTTACAAAAATAGTAGGTTAAAGGCCATAGTAAAATTTATTTTTTTAAAAAAATTAAATAAACTCCTGAAACTTCTGATGTTTATAAGTTAACTTAAATTGTTTCTCATAAAATCACCTTTAATTAAAAAAATTATTAAAGTTAATTTTTTTAAAAGAAAATTTTATTTATATAATAAAAATTTAAGATGCACAAGAGTGAATTTTTATGAGTAGATATTAAATTAAGAAATTATAATTTTTTATAAAAGTTTTAAAGGTTAAACCATACCAAATGAATACAAGATCAATAAAAAAAAGACTTGATGCAAATTTGTTTTCAACGGGAGTGGCAACGGGCCTAGCCTGCACGGTCTACCACGAGCTCACATAGGCTAGATTCGTACAACTGGTTGCCTTATTCGGGATAACTGACTTGTTTTTTGTTGTTTTAAATTAAAAATAAAAATAACGTTTTTTTTTGTAAAATAATATCATTTTTTTTTAATAATTGATGTCTAAACCTAAGTCTAGTTTAAAGTTTAATCAAATCGTTAATTTCGGACTAAATCGAACCGGGCTGATTGCCAAACTTAGTTTTCAAGGGAAAGCCAACCTTACGGAGAATGCGACAGGAGGGGCAAATCCGTCCGTATAAGTAAACAGGGCCCACATCTGACATGTGGACACATCATTCGTATTAAAAACAACCCATCACCACCCACATGGCACCATTTCATATATCCTCCGTTGGCTTCTCATTTACACGCGTTGCTTTCTCTTATGCTATTTTCAACTTCACCCATTTGTTGGGGTTTCTTTTGCTTTTCTTACTTTTGTATTTTCTTCTAAGGTTAAAGAGTTTCTGATTTACACAATTTTCGTTTTAATTAAAAGCTGTTCTTTTAAAAAGCAAGAATGAATTAATAATATAAAGCAATATATAATCCCTTTTACGTGGTCCAGAGAATTATTGATTTATCATTTTAAATCTGCCTTTTTAATTTCATTTCTTTTTCTTTTGACTTATTTGCCAAATCGTAAAATGTTGTTTTCACTTTGCACGCTGATTCAAAAGAAAAGGAAAAGATTTTGTTATGATGAGATTAAAGGAGGGTTACCTTGTTAACCACGTCGTCTGTAGCTATCAAACTCTATAAATATCCTTTTTCTCTCCCTCCTTACCTTCCCTTGTTTTCTCTTCATCTTCTCTCTCTCTTTGCTCATGTAGGTTATCTCTGCGACTACCCTTGTTTTCCTATATAGCTGATTCCTTCTTCTACTTCAGGTTTCTACGTTCTATCTTACACCTGATACACCTTTTTGGCCCTTCTTAGTACTGTTTCCCTTTTTTCTTGGTTCTTCGGGTTTATTTTTGATCTGAAAACTCCATTTCCAGACACCTAGTTCTTGTTTGGTTGATAAGAAAGGAGAGGAAATAAAAAAAAAAGAGAGGAAAGGTCGTGGATAAGGTATGCTTTGTTCTGGTTCTGATTATCTTATATTTTCTTTTTCTTGTTTCCGCTTTTAAGTTCCGTGTGCAATGCTGTTCTAATCCTCACCAATATAATGGCTAAAGACGAACCCTTTCGTGAGATCTGCGTTTATACTTTTTCTACCTCTCGTTTTGTTGGACATGCAAGGGCCTATGATCGAATATGAAAGCGTTTTTGGGTTTTGCAGCTTCAAGTTTACAACTTTTCGTATTGATTTTGAAAATGAAGCCTTTTGATTGGTGTCGCTCTGTTGTCTAAAGAGTGAAATGCCCAGTTTATGTTTTCTTTTTTTCTGTCTTCCCCTTTCTGGAATTGTAAGCCAATGGATGTATGACTTTTGAATGCGTGTGGCTTTTGATTAAAGGATATGTTGTCCTTATTTTAACAGTGCAGGATCTCTTCTTGGATAGATGTATTTAACGTTTATTATAACAAACCATGGGAATTGATATGGGCAGCCCATTTGTTTATCGTTTTCGTATTAACCATGAAGCAGTGTTTTGTCGTCTTCTTTTTAGCGAGGTACTAGGTAAATCTGTTGGGGTTTGGAAAGTGCTCAAATCGTTTCCTATTGGTGTAGCAAGTTGGCTTTTAAATATGGGACGCCCTCTATTTATGCTCTGATACGATATTGCGTCGGTTAGAGATAATGCTTTAATTGTATCCTGATTTTCTTTAATAATAAATTCAACGTAGCATTGTTTTCTTTAATATATATATATAATGCAAAATGAGCTCTGGTTTTGTTTTCGTTTTCAATTCCTTTTATGTGGTTTGGAGTCCAAGTTTAAGGTCGTTTTGTTAGTTGCAGTGTCTTCTCATTGCAGGGAAAATGATATTTTCAATTTCCTATATGGTACTTAATTGGTTTGTTTAAGAACAACGGCAGAACCTTGAAAGTGATGCATTAGATCTATAAGTGGAACAACTTTTCTGCTGGCCCACGTAGACCCCGCTTATATATCATCAAAGACGTATGAAGTATGATCAGCGCACCGTATGAAGCTAAGCGTTATTGCGAGGAAAATTACAATTTTTATTAACCATCAAACATCCTATGTTCTAGGTGGAATAAATTTATAGTCTGATTAATCAAAACTATAGATTTAATTAAATATTTATTAGCACGATCCGGTCCCGGGATGGTGTTATTTTTATATGTATACCTTTTTATTATTGTGTTTCTTTGGTGGATAATATTAGTTGTCATCGCAAGTTATTGAATGATATACTGTGTCTTGCATAGCTTATTTATCCTTTAAAAAAATGGTGTTTACCTGAAACTTTTTAAATTTGGGTTGTTCAACAAACCGTAGTTGGAAGGATTACCAGGACTTTGAAGATTAAAACGACAGTCAATCCTTAATGATAATATGAGGCTTCTAAACTTTAGTTATTTTCTCAAAACATCTTCACTGCAAAGTTTTTTTAAGGAATTAACTTTATTAATCTGATCTTCGAGCATCAAGCCCCTCTACTGACAGATGCTGCAATTAATAGGAGTTCACCTCTCAAAGTTTCTTACAGTTATCGATGTGATATTTTGTTGGTTTCCTGAAGAGTGATAAGAGTAGCTGAGACATTGATTTGGACATTTAAGAAAAATGGAAAATTTAAGTAGTTTATGTTGACAGGGCGATATTCTTGGGAATGAACATGCCTCTTTGATAATTCTTTGATGAACAGATAAACAAATCATCTTTCTCGGGCACACACCATCAAATTTCGAGCCATAGTTTTCCAAATGGTGTTCAGCCACTTTATCTAAATGCAGTGTAGCTTTGAAGATGAGAAGGTGTGATTTCAATATTTATTTCTGATTCAGTATGCCTTCATATTTTGAAGCAACTTAAATGCAACTTTGCTGGTATTAGCAGTTTTCAGGGAGTCTACACTTGATGGACTGTTTTCCCAGCAGCAGTGACAAGAAAACTTTAAAGAGGTGGTTTTTTATTGACAAGAGGGTTGGCTAAAAAGGTTTCTGCCCAAGATACAATACCTGTTTGGCTAACTGCAATCTAGGATCATTCACTCAATTTGATTGCAAATTAAGTTTCAAGTAATCCGAATCTGATGGATGTGAAAGGAAATCATTCATCTCCTGTTCTCACTGATCCAATACCAATAAGCAAGTCGAAGCTCAGCATCCATTCTAATCTGTTGTCTTACCCACAAACGGCACCATCGTTCTCCTCTGGCAAGTATATCGGCATCTCCAGGAAGAAGCCAGCAAAACTAGATGATGTTCGCTCCAATGGGTGGCTGGATGCCATGATATCCTCATCACCCCCTCGGAAGAAACTCAACAAAGATTTCGGTGTTGAGGTTTCTTCGGATGATGCTGACACTGCTTACCGCTCCTGGATGGTATGCTTTCTTTGTTTTTGATAAATTTAGTATATAGGCCGTATACTGTTTAATTTATTGATGTTCAGCAAAACTTTACGGTTCTTTCTATATTTTTGCGCGTCTTAATATTTGCCTCTTTTAACCTGATTCCTGTCTTCTGTTTTTTATAATTTGGCAGCTCAAATATCCATCAGCACTGAACTCATTTGAGCAAATGACAGGTTTTGCTAGAAACAAGAAAATAGCCATCTTTCTAGATTATGATGGGACACTTTCTCCAATTGTGGATGATCCAGATCAAGCACTAATGTCAGATGATGTGAGGATTGTGCAGACTTCCTTATAATCTTAATATGTAATCTTACATTTGTTCATCTTTACCGCCTTTTGTGCTTGCAATGATTGAGATAATTATTTTTCAGATGCGGATTGCTGTAAGGAATGTGGCAAAGTGCTTCCCAACTGCAATTATTAGTGGAAGAAGTCGTGATAAGGTGGGTGGAGGTTTCCTCATTTTAGAATCTAATCTCAACATATCTGACGTGATTTAGATACCATTTGGTAGCCATTATGGTTATATAATGCTTCTAAGTTTTCCAGGTCTTTGAGTTGATAGGACTAACTGAACTCCATTATGCTGGTAGTCATGGAATGGACATCATGGGCCCCATCAATAAGAGGATGTCCAGTGACCATCTAAATTGTATTGAATGCACTGACCAACAGGTATAAGATGACTGTTCTTATGCAACTTTCCAGAGAATATTGAGTTGAAATTCCAGACATTTTCTGCTGAACTCCTGGTTGCAAACTCGTTGACGTGTGGTTCCTATTAAATTGACAGGGCAAGAAGGTTAATGTTTTCCAGCCCGCTAGAGAATTTATACCTATGATCGATGAGGTGCATGATTGTTTTAATTTGTGCAGAGCTGCTGGTAGATTTAGAAGGGTGTTTACTCTGAATCATCTTATTTTACTTGCAGGTTTTTAGAGCCCTTGTCGAGAATACTAAAGGTATCAAGGGTACAAGAGTTGAGAATCACAAGTTTTGTACCTCTGTACATTACCGCAATGTAGAGGAGAAGGTATTTGAGAACACGAAGACTTGGTTTTCCAGATTAGAAGTTTATCTCTACTATTTGTACAGTCACATTAAAAATATGTCATGTTTTGGATCTATTTCAGAGCTGGCCTGCAATTGCACAATGTGTTCATGATATTCTAAAAGAGTATCCTCGTTTAAAATTAACACATGGTCGGAAGGTATGTTTGCTTGCAAGACTTGTTCACCTTAAAATCAATTTATTTCTTCTTTTCACTAATTAAACATCATTTTTGTTTGGCAGGTTTTAGAAGTCCGTCCTGTAATCGACTGGAACAAGGGGAAAGCAGTTGAATTTCTCCTTGAATCTCTTGGTACATTTTCATAGTTATTGGTGAACTCTTCAGAAATAATTGTAATCTTTATATTAAAAATTCTGTTCTCATGGATATCATCTTAAAATTCTGTGGCGCAGAACTAAGTGATAGGGATGATGTTCTCCCAATTTACATCGGTGACGATCGCTCTGATGAAGATGCCTTCAAGGTAAGTAAAGTTGGTGTATCCTGTTGGAGTTTGAGGGAAACAAAAAAAAAAAAAAAAACTGATTGACCCCTGGTTATCGTGTTAGGTACTGAGGGAAGGGAATCGAGGTTATGGTATTCTGGTGTCCTCTGTGCCCAAAGAAACCAATGCTTCCTACTCTCTGAAGGATCCAACTGAGGTGATATTTTGTGCTGTTTTTCTTTTTCCAATTTCTGGCTTGTCTGATTGTTGAAACTGTAATATTCCACACAGGTTATGCAGTTTCTCAAGTCCCTGGTAGTCTGGAAGAAGATGGAAGGAGTTGGAGTTTCCATGAACAGTAGGAGAAGCATATGACAATCTGCATATAGGCATATATACTTGTTTAATTTCTGAATTTGACAGACATTAATAAAGTGAGCAGATGGTGTACCTGCCATTTTTGCCTAGCCAGAGTGGACACTCTGGAATTATTGTTTAACAAGTTACTGCAAAGTTGTAAAGCATTTTTTACTTGAAAGCACGCTAGCTGTATGGTCCGTTTCATTTTCTTGAGCTTGTTTTTCAATAAAACTGATTTCATCTCTAACCAATTGATGTCAAATGAGGTTGAAATTCTACGGACTGGCAGCTATTGAATCCTATTTATTGTAATGCTTTTGCTTCGTCGTATCAGCCAGAGCTTTGGAAGAGAAAACAGTATGTATACACTACGAAATAAATGGTGATAATAGAATCAACGAAAGAGATGATTCTCAAATTCTTAATATTCAATATGTATACACTACACAAAAAGTGGAGATAATAGAAACGAAAGAGATGATTCTCAAATTCTAAATATTCTTTTTTCTCTAAATTCAGGATGTTACTGATCAAACGACCTTCATAACCAATGGGAAACACTTGTAAGTCCCTGCTGTGGGTTAAACGAGAGAAAGTAAATGCTCTGCTGCTCTGTGCTCGGTAAACTCTTTTGACACTTGTGCTAAAGTTACAACACTACATTGCATGCATTTTGTTGGTCGCCAAAAAGAAAACACAGACTTGATCCAAATGTCGGTGGATTGTGCAAGGAATGATGTTGAATTGAAACCCTCATATATGTTAAAGAAGTTGGAATAAACGGTGTCATTGAGTCTTGCCGAATTTCATCCATCTCTAGTAAAATCATATAACAGTGTTCCTCCCGCTGAGACTCGAAATTCTGCTTTATATCCAAGTTAATAATGTGAACAGAATGTGAATGGCAAGAATTATGACTATCAAAATGAATTTAATAACAAAAATAATGTCAAGACATTTGTGAACATCATATGTATTCAAATTATACGTTATAAATATCTCTATAATTAATATAAAGATTTATTGGCATAATATTAATGCAAAGCATTTTTTATGCATGTCTTGTATCTATATTTGTTTATGTAATTAACTCTCGTTTTTTATTATGATATTAGAGACATGTTCTTTTGCAAAATTTTATATTTTTTAACAACTTTAAAATCCTTTTTGAAGAACCTTTTAAGATTTCATAAAAAATTGTTAAGAGTCCCACCTTGAGCAAGTAAAGAATGTTAAAATAGTTTATAAATATATAATAAACTTCCCTTTAGAAAGTATGTTTGAGGATAGAGTTAATCCCAAATTTATCATAGCATGCATGAGAGTCTAAACTTGTCTTAATAGTTTGAAGTAGTGCTCAACCTATTGTAACCGTTTGCCCAATGTGTCCATTAGAAATCCAGCTCTGCTCTGGGTTAAGGGGGTGTCAAGAATCTCATGTTGAGCAAGTAAATAATGTTAAAATAATTTATAAATGTATGACAAACTTTCCCTTAAAAGGTATCTTTTGGGGTGAAATTAAGCCCAAATTTATCAAAATTGAAATGCAATTTTAATATTATTTCCATAAAATCTAAAAATCAACTTATGTTCATTACACTATCAAGTAATTGGTGCATCTAGTTTGAATTTCCTACATTTTGTTATTTTTCATTTTCAAAGATTTGTTGAAGCAAAATATTTATTTAAAATTCTTAAGGAATCATTATTGAACCATAATAATGAAAAGGAAAAAGGTTCAATAAAAACCAAATGCTAGTCATTACTTTTAAGTTTCAATTCTTAATTCTATTGAACCAAATAGACATTAGGTCTTGGACCTTCAAGATAGTTTATGGGATTGAAGAATATTTACAAAAGATTTACTCTTAAACCAATCAAGCTAGGCAATTTGAAATAGAATTTGAAGCTATAAGAATTAGTCAAAGACATGGGGATATGAATATGTGGAGTTTCTAGATTGTGGACTACATAATACATGACAACAAAATTCTATGGTTTAGGCAACCCTACGAAGAAAGAAATGAATCATAATAGAGTTATACAATTTTGTTATAAATGGTCAAAATTTGAGAATGTGAGAGTCAATATCATTAGGTGAGAAATTATGGCAATGAATACATATCAGTGTGCTTATCTTGGAGGAAACTCAACTAAATGCATAAGCCATGTTAGATGTTAGATGTTAAATTTTATTTTATTTTTTCTTTTCACCTCAAGTAGAGTTGGCAAATAGATTTGAGTTCAATTAGAGCCAACAAAAATTTGATTTGATCGAATTTTAAAGTAGTTTCAAGATTAAAAGCGTCAGTGCAGCCTAACTCTAATGGTCAAATTTTAAAATAATATCATTTAAGGTCAAACTGAGCCGAATAGCTCAAACATGATTGAACCTCTACCTAGCCCAGGGCAAGCCCACTGCGACTGCAAGTTTTAGTTAAAGGCGCAAGGATGGTGGTTAAACAATATCCGATGCAAACATTGCTGTGAAACTAAACACATATAATCTCATTGTAAGAAGATGAAATTTCGTAGCTACTATAAAATGTTAGGCCATATTATTCTTACATGCAAATTATTAAGATGCAAATAAAGTCAGCTAGCATAATTTACAATCAATCCAATATAGAAAAGAAGGATCCAACATAACAGAAGTCAACTTTTACAAGAACTAATACAACAAATGTTAAAATACCTATTGTAATCAAAACTTCCATGTGTTATGTCTTTTTACGTATCTAACGTCGGTTTATTAGGTAAAAGAATTAAATCAACCCCTTGGTTTATTAATTATGGTGAATTTAGTCTCATGCTTGGGCAAAAACATGTCTTTTTTTAAACCATAAATTGTATCTCACTACATCAAAAACGACATATGGTAACAGGTGATAATTGCTATTAAATATGAATGGTAACACTAATGAGTATGCTATGACAGCCCATGTTACTAAAGATATGATGCTTTAGTAACAGTTTTGACATGTTATTGTCGAGTTTAATAT
>JANITW010000236.1:58299166-58309259 GCA_027564335.1 Erythroxylum williamsii | reverse complement strand
ATATTGGTTCCAATTAAGTGAGACGACCCGAGGTTGCATTCTATACTGCAGTCTTGGAATTTATTTTATTTGACCGGCTTCCAAGGATCGATCGTAAGATCGAATCGACAGAGCCGCGATCAGATGTTAAGTGCCTTAACAGCTTTACAAGGTTTTGAGGGCAAAGTTGGGAACTAAATTGTTGTTTTTAACAATTTATCATCTTTGAGTAATTTAAAATTTTTGAAAATTTATTTTTAAGTTATTGAATTTATATCTAATGGAGTTATTCAAAGCACTATTTATTCACCTTTTAATAATATTTATGGCTTTCACTCACTATCTCCACTAGATTTGGTTCCTCTACCTATTTATGGGAGTAGCTTGAATGGTAAAAAGAAAGTTAAAATGGTGAAACAACTATATGAATTTTTTTAATAACATATTGAAAGGAAAAATGAAGAATATACATCTAAAGACAATAAAGGGAGAAATAAAATTACCTTTGAATTAGGTTATTGGGTGCGGATGCATATGATAGGTTATTAGATTATAACTAATGGGAGATGATCTATTTAAAGTTATTTAATAAATCAAAGATGATGCTTATAAATTAGATCTTCTAGGTAAGTATAATGTTAGTGCTACTTTTAATGTTTCTAATTTAACTCCTTTTGATGTAGGTGATGATTTAAGAACAAATATTTTTAAAGAATAAGGGAATGATAATAATCAAGTGAAAATTTTCCTTTGTGTTTGCAAAATGGATCACTTATGCAAACAAAGAAGAGAAGACTTTAAGATGCACTTAATGTTGTTGTGAGAGAAGTGATTACATATAATTAATGAAGCCAAATTACAAGACAAACATTTGTTAGATTAATTTAAACTAAGGTTAAAGACTTAGAATAAAACATAGTCTTTAACGCGATCATGTACTAGCCCTTGTAACATTTTGGAAAACTTAATTTTAAAATACAATCTCAACCACAAGAGTGCTTTAGAATATATATAATTTTAAAAAGTATAGATGGATCTATTGCCTCAACTACAAGTGCATTTTAGCTTGTCCTAAACTTAACCAAGTTACAGGAAGACCATAGTCTTAGCCATGAATGTGTCTTATATCATATTCAACCTCAAAGTTAAAGAGAGATGCATGATCTCAAACATGGGTGTGTATCAAGCCATTTTTCCTAATATTAAGAGTTTTATAACCAATATAATCTAACCTATAGTTGTGCCCAAATTCATGCCCAACCGAAACTCTCCCCTTTTATCTTTTTAGTTTTTTTCAATTTTTAAGACATATTTCTTTTTATTTATAAAAATTTTTAGCATATACGTTATTTTAGAGTTGTTAAATTTTATTTTATTTGTTCTTTATTAAACTTAAAATTCATCAAAAACTTCTTTGTTTATGGTATTCAAATGCTTAATGAATTTAATTATTGATTTTTTATAAGCAATGAACCAATTCTTTTATACATCTATTTTATCTTTTCAAGTATAATTTAAAATTTTTCATAAGTTTTGTGGGGTATATTCCTAGGTCAATTTGCATCTCCTTAATTGATATGAATATTTATGGACTATATGTTAATTTCAAGAGGATAGGTTAAAATTCCTCAATCTATTTCTAACATATCATAACAAAATTTCAAACAATTAAAATTTGTAAAGAAGTTGACCGAATAAAAGTTAGAGTGAAGTGACATGAGAAAACCAAAAGATTCACTCAACAACCTATATAAAAATGTTTACATAAGCTTAACCAAATTTTCGTGTGCATAATAAATTAATCACTTATGTTTTGTTTAACTTCTTTTCCATTTGGACTTAGGTCTTTTAGAAGTCATGCTTTCAAAATAAATCAATATCATTTGGACCTTTGGTTATTAGGATCCTAGACCAAATGAAACATTTTTATGTAATTAGACTTAGTGCTCTAGTGTTGAGTATATGTCAAATGTAAATCTAAAAATGAAAACTATAGCTTAGCATCTTTCTTTTTTCAATATTTTTTTAAATGATTGGTGCAAATGTATAGCCTAATAAAGGAGTATAACTAAGGAGTAGAAAAAATTACCTATTTCTTCTCTTCTTTTAATTTATTTATATTTGATGTATATGTTAAATTTTATATATCTAACGTAATTGTAAATGTTTTTGTTTCAGGTTCTACTTCTAGTTATTTGTTTCCTCATCATGAACTCTTGTTGTAAAGTGTAATAGTTAGAGAGTTAAGGATATGTATTATTCTTTTTATTTGATATTTTGATGTAATTATTATTTATTATATGAGAAATTGTAATATTTTAAATATCTTGTATTGCTCTTAATTTTATATTTGTTTGATGATTAAATGAGCCCTTTTCATATTAATTATGGTTATTATTTGTATGTGAAATATTTGAAAATTAATATTAATAAAAATAAATAAATTATTGTTATTTAAAATTTTTATTATTATGATTTTTGACGACATGATTAATGTAAAATTATAAAGTATACATTACAATATACTAATGGATTATTTTACAAATTTTAAAAAATTTGGGAACTATTTTATAAATTTAAAAAATTATCAAAAATTGTACCTGATATTAACCGATGCTAGTGTAGTACCATACCAAAACTCAATTTGGTACAAGTATCAGTACAGTATTCATAACTTTGATGTTGACTTATTTAATAAATTATGCTTCTTACTTATTACAATTTAGAAAATCTCCTTTTTCAAAATTGTATAAGTAAAACATTCTAATTCAACTCATTTAAAACTAAATAAAAATAATTTTAAATTTAATTAAAAATCCTTTTGCTTTATTTATTTAGAGATTAATTTCTTAATTAATAAAAAATCTGTTATTAATAAATTGGAAATCTATTTTCAAAGATAGTAAAGAAAATTCAATTTACTAATTAATAAATAAAATTACCTTTACAAATTTTGTCAAGAAAATATATTTTCTAATAAATCTTGAAACTTATTATGCAAATAAATAAAATAATAATTCTCTAAATAAGTAAAATAATAAATAATTTTTAATTAAATTAAAATAAATAACCTTTAATTAAGAATCACTTTTCTTAATTACTTCATTTCAATCTAATTTGAACCATAATTAATTTCAAATTTAGAAACAATTTTTTTAAAATATAATTATTAATCTTAATCAAATTAAAAAATAATTAATTTATTTTAAAATTGATTTTGAATTTTAAATTTTCAAATTTATTGCTTGGTGTAAAATTTTATTTATTCAAGTTTGGAATACATTATTCTATGCTTGAAACAGTTTTATTAAAATTACATTAATAATAACTTTTATCCCAACTTAGGAATAGTCTTATCCTAGTATAGAAATGCCTTATTGCTAGCTTAGAAGAAGCATAACCTTATGTCCAAGTACCTATTGTCTTCATCAAAGAAACCCTAGCAGGGCATTTGGTTCACCTACAAGAATAGATAAGGAATAGAATGGTGATTGTTTAAAAATAGATTAGATAAGAAATGGAATAGAATATATATTATTTACATTGGTTTATTCTAATGATGATATAATGTCAATGCTTGGTTTGATAATATAAATTTAGAATGACAAAGGAATAACTAACAAAAAGATCAAAATATCTATTAGTCCTCACTAACATCATCATCATCATCATCATCATCATCATTATTATATTTTTATTGTTATTGTTGTTGTTGTTGTTGTTGTTGTTATTGTTGTTATTATTATTATTATTCTATAACTAAGTAATTATGTGGATTCCTTAAGGATATTTTTGTCCAACAAGTCCTTATTTTTTCCAACCCACTTGGAAGAGATAAACATAGGAAGGAGGATGGGCTAACTTATTCCCCAAACTTAAGGAATAAGTAAACTCTTGAATTATATATTTTGTATGTTTTCTTCAACAAAATAAGGGAATAACTTATTACCAAGAGTATACTAGAAATATGATGGTAATTATAGTTAATATAAATCATAATAAGGTCTTAGCCGCAATCAATGGTAAGAGTTGTCACTGGCTATTTTCTCCTCGTGCATTCTAAAGCTATTATTGTTAGTACACTACCTCATCGATGTCACCTCCCTCATGCTAGCAATTACCATCTTCATCACCATCGGCCATCTTTATGTTGCATTATGTGCTACTCTTCATGTCTAGTTGTCAATGCCTACAACCTAAGCTGCCACCAAGGAGAATCTACAAAGTCACCATCAAATTCTATCCACTAGTAATAGTCGCGCATGTTAGATCATTATATCCTCGAGAACTACTTCCTATTTTCTTGATATCAATAAATCCAAAACAATCTCCTCCAAAAACAACTCAACCATCTCATATTTAGACTCCATACTATAAAAAAACTAAAAGATCCAAACTAACCAAAATGCACATCGAAGACCACTTTCCTTAAACTCAATCTTGAGTTATGGGATTTGATTGCTTTTAGACTTAAGGTGTAGTTAGTTTACTTGGGAAAAAGTAATATGATTTATAATGAATATAGTAAGGAATGGAAATGATTATAATCATTATAATTATGATGGTTGGTTAAGACGAAGAAATGATTACCATTATCATTGATAACAGTTGGTTTGTTAAAAATATTGAGAAATAAAGTTTGTTAAATTTTTTTCATCATATTTTAAATATATGCTAATTAATTATATTTAATTTATGCACCTTTAATTCCCAAAAATAAAAAAATAAAAACAAACCGAGTAACTTTTACTATCATGTGCCTGACACTTCCTATCACGGGTGTGAAAATTCTATCATGTGAGTGACAACTCCTATTACCTAGGTGACTTTTGGCCCAATTTCTTCAATTCTTGCAATATTCACAAACAACTTTGCAGAACCTGATTTTATTTCCTAGCAGAGAAGGCTTGAGGTTATTATCGATATGGAGCAAAAATGGCTTATGGATGCAAGTAGTATGAAGTTGAGATGCATCAATTCACTAGTGTTGCTTAAGGGAAAGAGATTGTCATTAAAAAAAGAAGGGGAAATATGGGGGTAGTTAGGGGAAAATATTGCGCAGTGTAATGACTTCCATTCCTCTCATAATCAAGGGGTATGCAGTATTGCCCTAAACTTTAATATAGAAATACTGTCGATCCAATCATAGTATATTACCAAACATCCTTTTTTCATTCCTTACCCTTTGCTTTTTTTCTATACCAACTAACCAAGCACCCTATTAATGTTTTGACATTTCTATTTTATATAGGTGTCTCATATAGCAGCTAAATTATCAACCAAACCTTTTATTCAACTCTTAAAATATTATTGTTTTTTACTTAAACAAATATAATTTGTTTATAAATAATTAGAATATGTGACTATAATGTATATTCTTATCAATTTAGATCTAAAGAAAGTTAGTTAGATTCAAATCTAATCTTAGTATTATAGTTTTAATTTCAATTCCAAAATTTATATCAATAACAACCAAACATCTTTAATCAAATTATAAAATAAAAATATGATACCACAATTAAGAAATGCGGGATACGATATGATCTTATGTGCAACAGAATAATAACAAAACCTTTTTGTTCAATGTTTAAAAAGTCAAGATCACTTAAATTCCATCATATGATTAAAATATATAACATAATAAAGCATGAATCATAATATTTACCTTTGTGTGAAGCTTGATCTTTTTATTGTTGTCTCCTTCGAATCGATATTGAAATTGGCTTATCTCAATTATCGTAATTGCGTAAATGTGTAGCTTATAATGGTATCTATAGAATGTGTTGATAGAACTTTATAAGTATTGTAGAGAGAGTTAGGCAAGAAGGGCTAGCCTTTTTAGATCTTAAGCCTATTTATAATAGCATTTAGACCTTTAGTAATTTAATTTAAATAAAATTATAATTTCAATTACACTTTAATTAAAATTACAAATAATTATAATTAAACATCAATTTGGCCTAAATAAGATGTAACATTTTATATTAGTTTTTACTATTAAATATGCCATATTTAATCCTAAGTTTCTCTAACTTCAATCAAGTCCAGCTTAATCAAAACACCTTTTTGTCTCTTCAACTTATTCTTTATATATGATTAATTAGGTATCTAAATATGTTGTAATTGAACATAAATTATAAACCTAAATAATTTTTAGAATTGTATAAATTAAATTCCTTTTATTCCTCTTTAACTCCCTAATTAAACAATTTATATCCATAGATCATAATTGACATCTGATAACTTATCTTGACTACTAAATATATAGGAATATCAATGTGGTTTTAACTAACCTTTTCATGCATACCTTTTTTTGTAACTCTATCCTTTCTTCATATAATTTTTCGAACCAATATAGTAATGTCTATTTTATAGGAGTCTAATTATATTAGTTCTCCACCATTATTTTATTCAATTAATGACATTTAAAAATATTTTCAAAGTGTAATTTCAACTTAGCCAAGGATTTTTGGAATAAATACTAATTGAGAATAATGGTGCATTTTCTATAATTACTTTAGGGTGATGAATACTATATTGATCAATCAACTATCTCTATATAGTTCATGTTATATTCAATGACTACTGATATTGGTATCTTTGAATATAATGGATCATAAGTAGTATTAAAATATGGTAATCCTTATATGAGATACTTTAGAGATCTTAAGTCAAATGATCACTTACATAATCATTATAATGAGAATTTCTATAGAAATAAAAGTAATGTTTCAAATGGAATTCTCTTATGGGGTCAATTTAGTGGACTTGTTCTCCAACAAATACCCAAATGTTTATTTAAGTGTATCTATACTTTATTTTATAGGATCGATTACTTTTTTCATAAGGAAAAATATCACGTGTTAGTATTTTTTATTTTTTTAAATTCTAATCTTAATAGAACAATTATTGAGAGCAATTCAGATGTTATCAGAGACAATGGATAGTGCTGACAAGTTGCCACAAATAAGATCATTCTTATGCTAGAACCATTAAGGTACTTACTAGATTCTTCCCAAACTGATAGATTAGAATGGATTATCAGCCACTCAAAAACATACACAAATGCGTCAGGTTACAAATTTATGAGACCTCCTATTCCGAGTGTGCCTTGGCATAAACTAGTGTGGCATAAAGATACAAACCTAAGGCACTCTTTCATCTTATGATTAGCTTTTCTTGATAAGTTACAAACAAAGAATAAGCTCCTTTATTCTTATATTCCTAATCCTGCCCTCTATGTTCCTTAGATAATGAGTCTATCAACCAGCTATTCTTTGAATGTCCATTTTCAAAGTCAATGTGGTTACAACGTCTCAACCACTTCTGGGTACTCTTTCCAAATTTGTTAAGCCTCCAACCGATTCTAAATTGGTTCAATCTTCTACAAAACTTCATAAATTTTGATCCCAACATCTTTATCATCCTACTATCTGTTATTTTGTATAAATTATGGTCCAAAGAAACCTTAGAACCTTCAAAGACATAGCCATTAAAGTGGGGAGCATTATCACTAGAGTGATCTTCCAAGTTATCGAGCAACTCTATGTAAACACTGAGAGAAGGTAATTATGGAGTTTTGTGTTTTTTTTGGCTAATATTATGTTTCAGGTTGGTTTCAGGTTAAGGAATTCGATATAAAGAGGTGTTTGCTCCCTCTTTGCAATTTTACTACAATGTTGAACCCTATCATCAAAAAATGTTAGGTTCTACTTTAGATGTGTCAGTGTGTGAGTTATGATGATGGTTCTGGGAAGGTTTTTCAAAAGCTTCAAGGCTATGAAGATCAGAGTAGAGATAGATTGGTTACAAGTCTTAAAGGAATAGGTTGTGCATTCTGCTTTATGCAAAAAAAATTTACTCTTTAAAGAAAAACTAACTTCAGTGAAGGTGTAACATCCCGTTACCAATGTGAAGAGCATATTGGTAATTCGGATGGGTTAGGATTGAGTGCATGCATATTTGAATTGCACATGCATTTTAGCCTATGTAAATATCGATAAATGCTTATTATTGAACAAGCATATGTATGTACATGCATGAGTGCATGCATATTTGAATTTCACATGCATTTTAGCCTCTGTAAATATCGATAAATGCTTATTATTGAACAAGCATATGTATGTACATGCATGTATGACAATTTCCTGACTTGATTGTGTAAATTGGAAATTTTGGTGATAATTGTTCAGATTAGGCTTGGATTATAGGTTTTGAGTGGAAATTGAATTTTAGAGGTTTGAAAATTGAAATTGGAGTTGAGGATTAGGTATTTCTTAATTTTCAGGACTTTTAGGAATTTTTTCAAAATTTTTAGAGTTATAAATTCGGACCAAAAAAATGGCTTAATGATTGATTAATTGAATTCCGGTTCTGAAATTGATCGACAAATGGTACGAGGTACTTCGAGTTATGATTTTAGGAATTTTTTATATAGTCATTGCAAATTCGGGAGAAATTAGAATAAGAATCGGATTTTTAGACCCTGAGACTTAGGCATGTGGCAAATGGAATTGCCAAACATGCCCTTAGCTTTAAATCATATGTATATATAAACCCTAACTTTTTAAACTTTGCTTCCACGATCCTTCTTCTAGCTTTGAAAGAAAATTTTATCTCTTTGTTCTCTTCTCCTTCGTGAACCATCATCATCTTTGTTTGTTTCCTTCCATTTCTTTCTCTGTAATTGCCCATTTATCATCATCGATTTAGCCTTAAGCCTTGGAATGGAGAAATTGAGTTTTGGTGTTGATAGAGGTGAAAACCGTGGGTGAGTTTGAGGTTGGGGATTTGAGTATCTTGGTGATTTGGAAAGGATTGAAAGCTTGAATCAAGTAAGTTCCTACTTGTTTATGTTTTAAATAGTTTGATTTGAGCATTGAATGAAGTTATAAATTGTTTAAGAAAATTATAAGTTTCGGATGATATAGGTTTTAAGGAAAATGTTGATTTTGATTTAGGTATTTGAGAGATAATAGATATTTGATGGATTTGAGGTTAGAAATGAGTTGTGTAGAGCTTTTGGAGTTGTTTTGGAGTGTTTAGAATGATTTGAATGGATTTATATCAGAAGATTTGAGAAATTTCTGGATTTCGGAGGCAATTCTGGGTTCGTACATCGCGACGTGTGATGAACACGCCGCAGAGAGCCTTCCCTTTCTTGCACGTAGCGACGCATATTTAATTCTACGCCGCGACGAGTTGAATCCTGTCTCACGCCGCGACGAGCAGATACGCACGCTGCGGCGAGCGTCTGTCTTTCGCACGTCGCGACGTACGCGAGAAGTTTCGCCGCGGCGAGGGAGCATACGTCGCGGCGAGGGAACCAATTTTCTAAAATTGAAGGAGAATGTTTTGATTAAATGATTTGAGGTTAAATTTTTATGGAATTGGTTTTTGATTGAGGGCAATTTAGAGAATTAGGAATTGTGAATTTATAAGAATAGAAGTTCATAATGTATTTCAGTGGTTCTCGAAATCGGATGGTTAGTGAATAATTAATTTGATCTCGATTGAGAGGTGCTTGGAATTTAACTCGAGAGAGAGTTGGTAATATAGTCAAGTGAATTAGGGCATTAGGACTTGTTGTCAATTGGAGTGAAAGAATTGAACTAGAAAGATTTGGGTGCAGGATCGGGAATGTCATAACATGTATAGTACATCATCTATTTGCTACTTATGCATTATTGAATATTAGAAATTGAACAATTGATAATGTTAGTTTATTTTGACTGTTATAGAGGCTCAAGTGGACCGTCGATCGTCCGACGTAGGTGAGACTTCCCGGCAGTAGCTCGGAAGTTAGAGATGAGTAACCTAGTTGGTTTCTCAACCTTTATGTGTTACATTTTATGCACCTATGCTATGTGGAGTTAAGGAAGGATTATATGTGTTTGTGTTGATTAATTTCGGACCACAGGTGTTCGAAATATTTGGAATATGTGATAGAAGTGTTAATTGTGCATAAAATTGAAAGTAATTGGTTTAATTTGGAATTGGATATAGTGTGATAGGTTGTAACATAATTGTTGTGAACTGAATATGTGCATTCATGCCATTATGCATGATCAGATAATGACAGTTGTGACCGGAGCAGCCACCGTATTCAGAGCTT
>JANITW010000236.1:58254663-58268062 GCA_027564335.1 Erythroxylum williamsii | reverse complement strand
AATAAACTAATATTTTTTAAATAATTTTTTCAATTAAATTTTAAATTTTTTATTAATAACGATAATTTTTTAATTATATTTTATTTTTATTAACTTTATTTAATATCTAATTAATTTTATAATAATATTATTAAAACTTTTAAATTTTGAACCTTTCATTACCGATTTAATTTCTGGTAAAATCTTTAAACATTTCATAATATATTAAATAATATGACCAGGTAGACGCGCTATATATAGCATTCTATAATCTCAAGATCATCATTTACATAAAACCATCTCATTATAAACTCTTTTTCTGTCTCTGCTGTTATATCTGCAGTCGAGTCCTAAAGATCTTGTATTGCATAACTGTCTTGATGGCAGAATCCAACCCATTTCTGCCCATCTCAAGTCATTCAAACTACAGCCCTCTTCCCGGTGAATCTCCGCCAAGCGACGGCCGGAGATCAAAGAAAGTGCTCCTACTGATCTTTTCCGGGCTGTTTGTCGTTGCTTTAGTCGCAGCTTTGACTGACAATAACAACGTGCCTGAATTGCAAGATAAAACAGCAGTAAATGAAAATGTGGGATCCGTCACGTCGACGAGGCCCGAGTATCTTAGGCCGGCGTCAAAAAGCAAGATGGCCGGCGTGTCGGAGAAGGCGAACGTGATGGTCGGAGGAGTGAAGGACTTCGAGTGGAACAATAGCATGTTGTCTTGGCAAAGAACTGCGTTTCACTTCCAACCTGAAAAGAATTGGATGAATGGTACGTTCTTCTCTATTTCATTGGTTGATTTCGTTTTATGTACAAACTAAAGAATTTATCATTCAATGGCTTTGGTTCATCGTTTATTTTAAAGATTTTCTTGTTTTATGGCATAACTCTGCTTCTGCTTTGATTTCTTTTAAAAAAATCCATTGTTTTAGCCTCTATAATTGGGAAATATTTGTGTAATGGTAAGGCTAGTTGTTATGAGATTTATTACAATATTAGGAATTAGAATGCATGCGACCTAGTAAAAGTAAACAAAAGTTGCTACTTTTGGCTATTGTGTACTGTAGATCCTCCAATTTTACGGAACAATCTTTACTTTCGTTTGGACAGGAGTCATTGGATAGTTCCTTTATTATGTGGGTCGGGGACTAACTCTTATCTGACGTGACGTGTAGTCATTCATAGAAGTTTTAGAGGAATTGTCTTCGATTAGGAACTTTTGAATCTCCTCTTTACCACAAGATTTGTTGTCAATCATATCCCTCCTTTTACTTGTTTTTATCATATAGAAAATTTTGCCATCTGACTAAGTTTTCTGTTTTCTTTTTTTGATGATTGGGAAATTCGGTTGCTGGTTCAGATCCTAATGGTAAGAGCCGATATCTCTTTTGTTAGTTTATGATAATTTTATCGACTTCTTTAATTGGAAATGTTAGTAGCCTGAGATCAGATGGATTAACATTTCAGAAATTCCACAGTGAGATTTCTGAAATTTACAAAGGATGGTACTAACATTTCAGAAATTCTATAGGTCCATTGTTTTACAAAGGATGGTACCACTTCTTTTACCAGTTCAATCCTAATGGTCCAGTATGGGGTGACATAGTTTGGGGCCATGCGGTGTCCAGGGATTTAATCCATTGGCTTCACCTTCCTTTAGCAATGGTTGCTGATCAATGGTATGACCAAAATGGTGTTTGGACTGGCTCTGCCACAATCCTCCCTGATGGCAAAATAGTCATGCTTTATACCGGCTCTACTAATCAGTCTGTTCAGGTACAGAACCTTGCATATCCAGCAGACCACAATGATCCTCTCCTCCTCAACTGGGTCAAATACTCGGGTAACCCAGTTTTAGTCCCGCCACCAGGTATAGGTGCTAAGGACTTCCGTGATCCCACCACAGCATGGTTGACTTCAGAAGGGAAATGGCGCATTACTATCGGGTCTAAAGTTAACAAAACAGGCATAGCCTTGATCTATGACACTGAGGATTTCATAAATTACGAGTTCACAGGCCAGATCCTTCATGCTGTTCCTGGTACTGGCATGTGGGAATGTGTGGATTTTTATCCCGTGTCTAACACAACTGATATTGGTCTTGATACTTCAGCTAATGGGCCTGATGTGAAGCATGTGGTCAAGGCCAGTCTCGACAATACTAGGCATGATCACTATGCAATTGGAACTTATGACGATAAGGCTGGTACATGGTCTCCTGATAATCTAGATATTGATGTAGGCATTGGTATCAGATATGATTATGGTGTGTTCTACGCTTCCAAGACATTTTATGATCAGATGAGAGCTCGACGAGTGCTGTGGGGCTGGATCGGGGAGTCTGACAGTGAGGCTGCTGATGTGATGAAAGGATGGGCATCGCTTCAGGTAAAAGTTCTATTCTGATCAAAGTTAAGCTTCAAAGAGAAAATGGGCAAAGATGTTCTTATCGTTTGATGACTATTGCAAATTTTATTTAAAAGGATCATCAACATGAAATACTTGGCAATTACGTTTTGCAGGGTATTCCTAGGACAGTCTCATTTGACACAAAGACTGGCACCAATCTGCTACAGTGGCCAGTGAAAGAGGTAGAGAAGTTGAGATTAAGAAGTAAAAAATTTAAAAATATTGAGGTCAAACCAGGATCTATAGTCCCAATCAATCTTGAAGCGGCCACACAGGTTTGTGTTCGTAAAGCTTTTGGTTTACAATAGAGTTGATATGAAAAGTATAGGACGAAAACAATTTACAGTTCTAACTTGGTTATGTAATACAGCTAGACATTATTGCTAAATTTGAGTTGGACAAAAAAGCTTTGGAGAGCTTGTCTGAAGCCAACGATGAGTTCAGTTGTGGCAGCAGTGGTGGAGCTGCTCAACGTAATACATTAGGACCATTTGGTCTTTTAGTTCTCGCAGATAGTGCACTCTCTGAGCAGACTCCTGTATACTTCTATATCACCAAAAGAAGTGATGGAACTGTCAAAACCTACTTTTGCACAGATCAGTCAAGGTAAACCAAACATGTCTATATGTTTGAATTTCATATTCAATCCTAACTATCTAAACCAATGTCTTGTTTCTGCCGCAGGTCGTCGATTGCAAATGATGTTAACAAACACATTTATGGAAGCTATGTTCCTGTATTAGAGGGTGAAAAGTTCTCTATGAGAATATTGGTATGTATACAAGACCCTAATTATTTCTATCTTTACTTAGTGATGTTAGAAAATCAATTACAATTCTTTTCTTCTATGGTTTAATCAGGTGGATCATTCTATCATCGAAAGTTTTGCTCAAGGTGGCAGGACTTGTATCACCTCACGAGTTTACCCAACAAGGGCAATTTATGGAGCTGCTAAGCTCTATTTGTTCAATAATGCTACTGACGCTACTATCACATCGACGCTCAAGATATGGCAGATGAATTCTGCTTTTATACGCCCTTATCCTAATACCTTAGAACATTAATAGGTTTCAATTTGATCCATCAAAGCCTGCCTCTTCTAATGTCATAAAACTCTGCAATGTTTTCTAGACTGTTTCACCATTTTTTTAATCACTCATATTTTTTCATAGATGAATCCTTAAACTAAAACAGTGATTCAACGAGATTAAGTATTGCGATCCTCTCTAATTCAAAACGTATTTCATTTTGAGTTGCTTCTGTTACTTCAATTATATTCTGGTTGTAAATGTAAGTTAGACCTTCTTCGTCAATTAATTTTGCTGTGAGAAAATTTTGAACAAATTCTTCATTTCCAATTGACATAAACAGAAATAATCAAATTTGGAAAATTAATGAACAAATATTAGTTTCGAGTCACCTACGGAATCAAACTAGTATAGATCATGGATATAAATTTAAATTAAATCTATTAACAAAAACTCATTGAGGGGTGTTCTCTCTTAGAATTAAATAAATTGAAACATGTATTACAATCACTCTTATTAACCAACAACTTAGATATGATCTTAAGTTTGATTAATTAATACCTTGAAGAACTAAGATAATCAATGAGTAAGACAACACACATACCATATGTATTTAATTTAGATAAATATCTTTCTTAGAATTTCCAATCCCTAATGTAAAAGATGGTAAATCTATTTGTCACTTTGGATTATCAAAATTGAACATCACCTTGGATTAGCAAAGTTGAACATCAAATCCTACTAATTTGGTTATAAATTAAATCAATCAATTCCTAGTTGCGTACCCTAAAGATCAATCAATTCAATAATGAAAAATAATACGAAATACACTTAATATTAGTCAAAGAAATAAACTTTATTTAAAAAATCTCACACATACTAGATGATAATGTTGGTCAACCAAGAAAAACGATTTTGCTACTCATAACAATGATAAAATTTGACAAAAGAATAGTAGAATGTTTAGTCTCCATATTTATCTTTTGTCCACAGAAACAAAAAACTATTCAAAAGAACAAAATAAAGACGTGAATGATAAGATGTCTATAAAACATGATCGTCCTCCCTCCTTAAAGTTACTTGATCAGATATACTCCCCCACAAAATCAGGTAGTAGATCCCCACATTAAAAAAAACAACTTGATTCCCAAAATAATTAGAATCCTAAATCTATTGAATATGTTTTCAAATCAGAATATGATGATAAACTTTTCCTTTGCACGTGCCCATGTTTAGTCAAAAACTTTTCTGCTAGTTGGAAATTTGAATTGCTTTTGCTTTTCTTGCATCTTTTTAATTCAAATTCAACTCCCATGTGTTCAAAATCATTTGATAACAATTAAAAAATAAGTCTATTAATTTTAAATAAAATGTTCAACACATTAAAGAGATTTACATCCAAAGTTAGTCCAAAAATAATAACTTATCAAATTTCTCCACACTAATCTTTTGCTCGTCCTCGACCAACTACATTTGCAATCAATTAACAAACTAATCAACTTTTTTTATTCCAAGTCTCACAATAGTAAATAGTACGTATTTCAAGAGTTAAATAATTTTTAAATCAATTAATATTCCCGAGTTAATCATTTAAGTAAATATAAACAAAGTCAATTTAAGACAATCATATTTCAAAAACTACCACATATTATAACAAACTCTCACAGATCAAATTTCACTCAAATCTCTCAAGTGTTTATTGGTTCAGTATTTTTCTCAAATTCTTCTAATGCAAATATTCTATCATATGCTTAGTTTTTCACCAACTTTTGACCACTTGAAATACAAAAATGCACAAATCAAAAGGGCTTTATTCAAGATTGTATTGGGCTATAAGTAAAGGTAAGGATTGATAAATATAAAGGGAAAAATCATTAATATTAGGAAAGTATCTAACCACTTGTGGAGACACAATTTCAATCACAAAGGAGTCAACAAAGTCATTCCAAGTAGAGATAGATTACACTTCATAATTTGTTTTTCACTGCTGTTTTCTTTCTTGTTTTTTTTTTTCCATTTTTTTAGTCAATGAAATATACTGATATTTAAGATCAAGAGACAGTAGTATAACACATAATTCAAGTCTCAATCTCTTCAATTTCCTTTCATCTTTTTCTTTTCCTTGCTTTCCATATTTCTCCAAATAAGTTTGACATAAATTGTGGTTAGAATGCCTACTTACATTTACGATGGGTGAAAATATTAAAGGTTTTAGTTGTTTATTATGGGTTTATCAAAAAAAAGGGTTCAGCTCAAAAGGTTCAACAAAGGATATTGAATTAGGTTGGCTTTTTAAGCTAAATGTTTAAAACAAAAAGGGCCTTTATTATTTTTATGCACAAATCTATATATGTGATCTCAAGTCGATTCCAAGTAAGTTCTAGAGAAAAATTCACCTTAGAGATAATCACACATCAAAGAAATACATATTGATATAGATGTTTCAATCTTTTAGGCCCAAAAACTCACAGGTTAATGTAGTTCACCACAATTATGCACCATGTTTAATCATATGATTGTCAAACCTTGACTAAGTGTATACACTTGTATTTCTTAACTAAGTGGCATATATTGCTCTAAAAATAAAATTAATTCAAGTTATGCACACTAATTAAGTCATTTAAAATGGAAGAATAAAAAGTGTTGAAATTGGCTAATCAATTGCAAACAATTCAATAAGCATTCAAAAGGTTTCAACAAAGATTCATAAATATCAATTATATAGAACATACCCCACCCTGACACCTAATCCATACATTGTCCCCGATGTAATTTTATAAAGTAAAAGAAGCTAAAATAGAAAAGAGAAGAGGAAAGAAAGCTTCTCTGTAAGTTGGTCGCCCAAGTTATCGAGTTGGTAGCTAAGGAGGTTGGAATCTTTGGTGTGCCTAATATGTTGTTAAATTTTGCTCCACTCGATGCATTTGGCATTCAAGTCGAGTCAGACGAGCATCCAATTTGGCCCAAAGAGGTTGGCTACTACTTGGCGTATATGAGACAACCAAACTCTTTGTGGTTGGATGTGGGTTAGAGGTTATAGGTAGATCTGGATAAGTAAAGGAAATCCTCCCATGACTTATGTCAATGATGCTCATCCTGTATAAACATTCTAAATCTAAAGGTTCTATGGCATAATGTTAGATTAATTTAATGGTCCATGTCACTTACCAATTTAAGTCCAATGAACAGAGCCCAACATGATGATTATTAAGTTAAAAAGCCTAAATCTCAAATGGGTCCAAGACCCTTTCCTTCTCTCCTTTAAACTAAACCAACATGATGGTTGGTTAAAGAATAAGTGTTAAAAACTTATCAAAGTTTCTGAACTATTAAAGAAACAAATAATAAAACGAAAGAAGAGAGGGAATCAATAGTTATAAAAAAAATACCATAGATTCAGGTAAAAACAAATTGATCCATTAAATTGTCTTACAAATGGTATCAGAGCAAGGGTGTTGTATTATTTGTTTTCTACCACCTTCAATTATTCTATATCGTTTTTATATGGTTGTTTGTTTTTTTTTGTTTTGTATGGTTGTGTTTTCTGTTTGTTTCTGTACAATTGTTTTTCTATATTTGTAATGGCATTACTTTCTTCGTTGCACTTCCGTGAAAGGAACACAGAAATAGACACACACACACACACACACACATAGTAACAGAAATAGCAATGAATAGCAAGTTTTGATGATTTTCATTTCGAAGATTTTTGAATGTTAATAGAATTAGTGTTTTAAAGACTTGAAACCCATTCCCACTGCTTAACCAAAACATAATATTTATAGATGGACCGAAACAAAATATAGAGGGATGGTTTAGAATGAGAAAATCCATGGATTCGTGTCATGTAATGACCATTGAAGAAGACAATGGTGGATGTCATTATTGTTGGCTTAAGCCAAGAGAGGATTCTAGAAAGGAATTGCAAGAAGAATCCATGAAAGAAAGAAGATGTAAGAATTACAAAAAGAGAAATGAAACCAGGTTAGACCAACGGCAGGCACGTGTTGTGCACACACTCATTAATATATATACATATATATATATACATATATATACATATACATGTATACATATATATGTATACATGTATATACATATACATGTATACATGTATATGTATACATGTATATACATATACATGTATACATATATATGTATACATATATATACATATACATGTATACATATATATATATACATATATATATATCTATACATATATATGTGTATATATATATGTATATATATTATTTTTAATAAAATAATTTTATGAGTTTAAATATTAGTCCTACTTAAGGTATTTTATTTTGGGTCATAATTTATAATTTATTTATTAATTGATAATTAAATTAATTAATGAAGTAATCAATTAATTAATTTAGGTTCATATGCATAAAAGTTGCGCATATGTTTGCTATGCATAATATAATTTTGTGTCATATTATGTTTTAATTGGTACTTTGACCATTTATATTATGCAATGCTTGGAATTACATTTTCTTATTATATGTTGAATTTACTACATGACATATAGTAATTTAGACTAGTTTGTTAGTCACCAAATTGACCAAACTAATTAAATTAATTTTTTTCATGTATGATAATTGTCCAATTAAATGTTTATTGTATGAACAATTTGTTATCCACCAAAGTCACCTAGCTTGAAAGTATTAATTATTTAATTGTGAATGTTTAAATTGTTCATTATGATATGATGCTAAAATGACATAAAGGATAAGCTGAACAATTAAGATTATTAATTACAACGTTAGGAGGTCACCCAAAGGTAGACCATTATTTAAAATTAAGGAAATTAAAAGAACTTTATCAACATTTTTGGTTAATATGATGGTATATCCAAAGATAACATGCATGTTGACTAGAATATGATTGATTGTCTATTATAGTGAACTATATATGCATCATAATAAGTTACAACTATGTATTTAAATTTAACCCAAAGGAGAATTTATATGCATAAGCAAAGTGTATTAGTTAGTTAGTTTGAATCCATTTAGGTTTATTCAAAGCATTAATAAGTGAGTTATATGTTGTGTTTGTAGCATCTACTAATTTGTTTGCTTTAGGAAATGGACTAATCAAATTCAATGATTTGAACTATGTTGACTGGTCTGAACAAATTTAGTTCCAACTGGGTGTAATGGATTTGAAATTGGCCATAGTTTTAGACGTAAGACCCATAGCCATAACTGAGACTAGTTCTAAAGTTGACAATTCTTATTATAAGTCTTAGGAATGGTTTAAAAAGCTAAATTTGAATTTGATGCGAATGATGATCAAAGAAAATGTAAAGCTGTCAATGCCTAAAACAGATAATGCAATGGAGTTCATGTTGAAGTTTAAAGAATACTCCCAATCTGATATAGCTGACAAGTTCATAGTAGGGACTTTAATAAGTGAGTTGACGACCAAAAAGTTTAACTGGTCACAACCTATTTATGATCATGTAACACATATGTCAAATCTAGCTACAAAGTTAAGATCCATGGGTATAGATGTAAGTGAGTCTTTCCTTGTATAGTTCATTATCAACTCACTTCCTCTTGAGTTCAGCCAGTTCCAAGTGAATTATAACACCATTAAGGAAAAATGGAACCTTAAAGAAATTAAGGTCATATTGGTTCAGGAGGAAGGCATATTGGAGAAAATGAAGGCACGAATAGAGGTTATTAGGACGTACAGATTGATGTTTGACACTAGGTGTCACCTGGATTTAAAAAAGTGTCTTTATATTCCTGACTGTGCTAGGAATTTAGTTTCTATTGCAAAGTTAGATGATGATGGATTTAACTTTAAGATTGGAAACTATGTGTTTTTTTAAAATATAAACACAAGTACTATTATGGTTCTAGTACTTTAATTGATTGTTTATATCATTTCAATCTTGATGTTGATTTTGCTGCATCTCTGTTTCATGTTGCTATATTATAGGAAATAAACGTAGTGTACATAATGAACTGCTTTTTGTGGCATAAAAAATTAGGTCATATATTGAAGGAAAGGGTATAGAGGTTAGTGAAAATTGAAATCTCACCTCAATTGGATTTTGCTAATTAGGATATATGTGTGGATTGCATTAAAGGTAAACAAACCAAACATATATTAAGGAATCTAACCACAATAAGTAGCAACTTGAATTAATACATACTGACATCTGTGGTCCTTTTGAAGTTCCTTCCTGGGGCGGAGTAAAATATTTCATTACTTTTATTGATGACTTCTCACGATATGATTATATTTATCTGCTACATAAGAAGTCTCAGTATGTGGACATCTTATAGGTATTCGTGAATGAGATAAAAAGGTAGTTAGATGAAAAATAAAGATAGTAAGGTCTGATAGAGGTGGTGAATATTATAAAAAAATTTGATGAAAGTAGCCAATGTCTAGGACCATTTGCAAAGTTTCTTGCAAGTCGAGGCATATGTACGCAATACACAATGCCTGGTACACCGCAACAAAATGGTGTAGCTGAAAGATGAAATCGTACTCTTATGGATATAGTTAAGAGTATGTTAAGTTATAATACTGTGCCTTTATCATTGTGGATGCATGCATTAAAGACTGCTGCTTATTTGCTTAATCGGAGTCCTAGTAAGGCAGTTCCTAAGACGCCTTATGAATTTCAGATAGGAAGGAAACCTAGTTTATAACACCTTCATATTTGGGTTAACAAATTCCAATATAACCCAAGTACATAGAACCCGTTAGCAGTAGTAACATTAGTGCTATCTTTTGATTGTATACTAATGTCACCTTTACCCATCACAAAGATTTTGGATTTATTGCCAAAGCTCATCTCTCCTTTCACTGTCTCGTCTAGAAATGAGAACAACTCCTTTCTTGGCATGTGATTGCTACACGTTGTGTCAAGATACTAGATATTATTATTTTCTGCCTTTGGACTTTGTTTGCAAGCAAGGACCAGATTATCCTCTTCTTCTGCTACATTGTCTCACTCTCCACCTTGTAATTTTGTTTGACATTCAGATGTGTAATGCTCGAAACGTTGGCATCTATGACACTGAATTTGGGATTTGTCACATAAAGTTTGATCTCCCATATAAAGAATTGTTTTCTCCGGTCTTGTTTATTTGAGACAAAATTATTTTCCCTTTTGTGACCGCTACTGCGACCACGACCGTGACCGTAACCACCTTTATATCCACCACGGTTGAATATATTTGCGTTGCTTTGCAAAGCATGTTTATCGGTTCATTCGTTGCTTTTGTGAAGACAAAGAACCAATAACCTTTCAACTGTCATTATCAAAAAAATTAGGCCCTTCTTCAATAGCAGGCACAATAGACTCAAACTTTGTAATTATGGATTGTGTAATGTTCCTCACAACCTGTTGGTCATTTATAAATTCACCATTAGCACGCATTTGATTAACAATGAATTGAACTTAATCAAAATAAGTAGCAATAGATTCTGACTCATTCATTTATGAGATTTTTGAGATCTCCACGAAGTTTTTACAAGCGAACTTGTCTAACTCTTTCTTCTCCTTTGTAGGATTTCTGAAGAATATCCCATGCTGCGAGATGTTTCAACCAATGATATTTTCGGAAATATTGTTTCTTGCTAGGCTACAGAAAAATAGAATACAATGCTTTTTGATCTTTCTTACGGGTTTTTAATAATGCATCCTGCTCCTCCGTTCTGAGTGACTCAAATATTGTTGAGGCTGTGACATCTGTAAAACCTTTTTTCCACCACATTTTACACATCTTGATAGCGAAAAAATACTTTCATTTAGACAGCCCAATCATCGTAATTGCTTCCAATTAACTTTGGAAGTGGCAGCTGGAATGAATTGCTTGATGTTGCCATATTAAATTGTAAATATTGTGAAGATTGTGACTCTAATACCAAGTGTAGGAGTGGAGAGAATTTATAGGAGAAAATGATTTCTCTATATTAAACTGTTTTACACTTCTAATATGCCTTTTTATATAACATCTCTAAAACCAAACAAAACGATTACAATTTCTTCTAAATTATAACTTCTCAATAACTTAAGTTGTTAAATTAATTTATACATAACGTAAATTAATAATAACTCTTCCGTTCAAGTTTGCTACTTCAACCTTCCTCCTCAAATTTAAATCTTTCTTCTTCATTCGCAATTAAGATAGGTGATTCCCAACATTTTCTTGAACTTCTCAAATAATTTCTGCCTTTATGTGTCATACTTTTAGCATAGGAAGTGGATTTAACGGATGTGGTGCAGTTCATGGAGAATGCTCATGCCCACAGGGAATCTTAATTCTTGACTGTTGTCAGCTACTTTATAAAATCGTTGATGTTACGGTTAATAATATAGACTTGAATTCCAAACGCCTCTCAACTATATATCCTTCGATTTTTTACACTTCTAATAAGTCGCCTTATATAACATCTCTAAAACCAAACAAAACGATTACAATTTCTTCTAAATTATAACCGCTCAATAACTTAAGCTGTTAAATTAATTTCTATATAACGTAAATCAATAATAACTCTTCTATTCAAGTTTGCTACTTCAACACTCCTCCTTAATTTTGAATCTTTGGTCTTCATTCGCAATTAGGACAAGTAATTCCTAGCATTTTTTTGAACTTCTCTAATAATTCGGCCTTGATGTGTCATACTTTTAGCACAGGAAGTGGATTCAACAATGTGGTGGAGTTCGTGAAGAATGCTCATTCTCACAAGGAATCTTAATTCTTGATTGTTGTTAGCTACTTTATAAAATCGTTGATGTTACGGTTAATGATATAGACTTGAATTCCAAACGCCTCTCAACTATTTATCCTTTGATTGTTTGTGAAGCTCTGAAAGCCAATGGCTATGAAGTTTCCAACCCCCAGATTGATCTGTAATTAAAATTTAATTCTTTAATAAAATCCTTTTAAGAAAAAGAGAGAAATGTTATAGATGAGTGATTGAGTGATGCACAAAAAGAGGGACATTTTTATCTACAATTGGTGGGATTGAAATCTTTCCTAAACTACGTACTAGGTATTTATCATTTCATGTATCCAATTACAAGAATTTCTTTTAAGAATTAAGAGGCACGCCGTCATATATGAGATGGGGCTCAACTTTGGATCAAACTTGACTTATGGATGACTATAATTTGCATTTAGGTTTGTGCCGGTTCCTTTTACGTCATTGAACAAAACCAACTAGCCTCATAGTTCACTTGCATTTCCCTTACGTTTACCCTGAAAATTTTTAAAGATAAATGTATATACTGCATCGTCAAACCTAGTTACTGAGGAGTGGCTAGTGGCTAGTGGCTAGTGGCTACTCTTTCTTGATTACAAACCTAGTGCATAACTTGCATGTGGCTACACCATAGCAAAGTTAGGGATAGGGAATCTCTCTCTTTTCAGTTTTAGATTTCTTATTTTTATGTAGTCCATGCCCATCTCGCTCTCGGAGAGTCCGTCAATAAATGATATACTAGAACCTGTTTTCTTACCCGAGGGGAGGCCCTTTTTGGCTCATAATTTTTCTTGACCATTTATCTTGCAACAAGAAGGCAGCAACCGTGAATCAATTTTGGCACTTTGGTGCCTCTTTTTCTTTATTGGGTGACACTGCTGTGCTGTCTTCCAAATTGTTTTGTCTTGAGCATGTTTTTGGCGCGAAAACTTGTTTGACTCAACAATTTATTCCCTAATAAAGCATCCGTTGTTTCCCTCAATCTCAATAACGTGTAAGGCTCTGTTTGTTTCGAAGGTTAATAATAGGATGAAATAGAATGTAATATATTTCTATCGTTTATTTGAGAGTTTCATAATAAAATAGAATGAGATTGAATAGAAATGGAAGGTTTCATGTTCCATTCCATATTAAACAGTGAAAATAAGAAACTTTCGATTTGAGAGGTTTAGGATAGAACGTAACCTAATAAATACATACTACCTAATATACCCTCAATAATTCTTCTTAATATCAACTCTGAC
>JANITW010000236.1:58243190-58254563 GCA_027564335.1 Erythroxylum williamsii | reverse complement strand
CAGAAAGCTTACTTGAGCGTCGGAGGGGCAAATCGGGACCTCACCCCCGACGTGCCTTGCCTTGTTTTGCAAGTATCTTCTTCTTGGAGTTCACTACAGAAGGTTGCCTGCCAATGGAACCAAACGGCAACGCACCGCTCGGCCAAATTCAGGCAGAACTACATTCCATTTCATCCATCTTTCAAACAATATTTCACTACATTACATTATGAACCTTTCTATCCTTCCCAAACAACTTTTTACCATATTACATTCCATTTCATTATAAACCATTCCATTTCTGTTTTATTCTATTACATTCCATTTTATTAATTAACATCCAACCAAACAGGAACTAATAAGAAATATGCTTCCTTACAAGTAGACTTGTAAGATTTGTTTCCTGTAATAACCATTCTTTCTAAATAATCATTAAGCCCTTCAAGATTAAGGAAAGTAGCGGAACGGAAAAGAAAATTTTGAATTTAACTCATATTTCTTATTTAGTTTAAATTTACTTAGATTCATAGCCTTTAATTTTCATAATGTCTTTTATTTTTGAAGCAAGAGAGAATTGGAAAATCTTCAATCATGGTATCAACTATTTTAATTATTTGCCCACGCGGAAAGTAAATGCGAGTCGTTGCAGTCGCATTTCATTTCAGCCACCCAATTGCTGCCGAAATTGCGGCAAAGTGATGGTAACTTTAATAATTATATTTAGCTCCACGCCACAGCTTGTGATTGATTGATTTTTTTTAAATCATTTATGGTATTTAAAATATTGTAAAAAGTAATTACTCAACTCTGGTCAAATGATACAAGAAAATTGAAATAGAGAAAAGAGAAGGAGTCGTTATGTATTTGTGTATATATATATATATAATAAAACTTATAATGTAAGGATTAGGTGGATTTGGTGATCAATGAGTTGCCCATTGTTTGGATTCTTTTCCATTGCATGGCATGACCAATTAATGAGAAGATGGGATTATCACAGAGACAGAGCCCAGGCCAGGCATGTGAGACCAAATCATCCTTCCAATCCTCACGCTAATCTCTCGGCAAGAAACTCTGACAAAGAATGTAAAGATTGTATTTGTATGCCATTATCTCGATCTGAATATACGCACATAAAAATAATACCAACATTGCGAAATCATAATGAGATTGTCATAAGTGTGGTCGGGTTAGTAAATGGCTCAGCCGTACCCCTGATCTGATGATAGCAATAAACAAAACATAGGACCAGCATACATGCCTTTTGGCATCTCGAGGGTAACTATTTGCTTATAAGCGTCTCTGTCCTGATTGATAGCCATAGCTCGAGTTCTTTGACAACTGCCCGTTGGCATCCCCTGTCCCAGTTACTATTCCTCACGTAAGCCACGGGTCTTTGGTTGTTCAAAATTTACACTGCACATTCCTGTTAGTTATTTATAAATAATATACGCTATGCACTTAACTAAATCTATTTTACGTGAGAATGCTGATTGATTCCAAGTTCCCAGTTCCCAGTTCCCAGTTCCCAGTTCCCAGTTCCCAGTTCCCAACCTCTACTTGCTGACTATTGGCAGTGACCCACAAAAAATTAGAACAAAGTTTGGGGATCAGATAGAAAAATAAAAAGAACAATCCCTCAAAATTGTGCGCTTTTTTACACCTCAGCTCCAAAACAAGAAGCGAGATAGGGCCGTTTTCTGTTGACAACGCCAACCTCCCTTTCCGCTCAGAAGACAGTCTCTCCATAAAGTCACTCTCTAGCTACTCCTTAGAGGCTCCCTTTTTTTCTTCCATCTGATTATGTAAAAACTCGGACAAACTATAAGCTAAAGAGAAAGTTGATTTCTTTTTTGTTTCTCTCTTCTGGTACTGAAGCGCCAACAATGAGCTTTAAAGAAATGGTTTTCAACGGGATCTTTGCTTGGTTTCTTATCCACATTTGCTTGCTAGTGACCTTGTGTTCTGCATTAGATCCAACGGTGACTTATGAGTTTGAGGTCTCCTACATCACTGCCTCTCCTCTTGGTGTGCCTCAGCAGGTTAGTGCTACTGGATCTCTCTGTTTTTCACCTTTTCTTTTTCCACTGTCTTTTCTTGCTGTTTTTCTAACTACACCTTTTATGAGGTATTCTCACTTTTTTAAAACATGGGTATCCTTGAAAATCTCCAATGTTTCAACCTTTACCTCCAGATCTGCTAAAATTTGCTTGCTTGCACACAGTTTCAGCTTGAAGCCGTGTACTTGGTTTGTATGGTTTAAATGGTTTTGCAACTAATGATGAGCTTTCATGCGGAGTTTGTGCTCAAATGCTTCCAAATTTGAACTACTTTGCAGGTAATCGCTGTAAATGGAAAGTTTCCTGGTCCTACTATAAATGTCACAACAAACAACTATGTCACCGTTAATGTTCGAAACAAGTTGGACGAAAGCCTCCTTATGCACTGGTAGGATTTTCCAACTTCTTAGACGTTCCGATGATGGGAACTTATGGACGAACTTGCTATTGTACTTAATTACTCGAGAGTTTAAAGAGAACTTTAATGACAGGGTCTGATATAAGTACCATTCATTAATTGAAACTTGGATGGATTTGCTAGGTCTGGAATTCAACAAAGGAGAAGCTCGTGGCAAGATGGGGTTCTTGGGACTAATTGTCCAATTCCTCCAAAGTGGAACTGGACTTACCAGTTTCAGGTTAAGGATCAGATTGGGAGTTTCTTTTACTTTCCTTCTCTCAATATGCAGAGAGCTTCAGGTGGATATGGGGGCTTAATTATAAATAACCGGGATATTATTCCGATTCCCTTTGATACCCCTCGCGGGGACATCGTGATCTTGATTGGTGATTGGTACAAGAAAAATCATACGGTTAGTATATGAAATGTTCACTTTTTGAGTGTTAAATTTTGTTAGAAGTTAAAAACTCACCTTGTTTGATGCTTATGTAATTTGGCGATGTTCAGGGTTTGAGGAAGACTCTTGATGCAGGGAAAGACCTAGGGATGCCAGATGGAGTTATTATAAATGGCAAAGGACCTTATCAGTATAATACTACTCTTGTTCCTGATGGCATCGACTATGAAACTATTGAAGTCCACCCAGGTAATTATCATGCTTGCTAGATGTTTGTTGAAAATCTGTTTATGTTTATGGTTTTGTTATTGTTTTTCTTCCTTGAACTTGTATGTCCCTCCTAAGCAAACACATTTTATTTTATTTTTATTTTGGATCTTTGAGTGTCTTAGTTAGGAATATGCACGCCATCCTAAGTGTTAGCAGTTTGTATACTAGGCCCCATTCGGGGTGACTCTGCTCATGAATAGCAATATTGTCAGCATTACTTAGTGTCTATACACTTCGCAACATATTAAATTTTGTTCTGCTACATATTATCACTACACTCTTCTGTGAGGCTGCTGGCTTCATTCTCAAAGCTTAAAGGCCCATTTGAACTGACAAAAATTGTTGTATTTTACAGGGAAAACCTATCGGCTTCGTGTGCACAATGTTGGTACCTCAACTAGTCTGAATTTCAGGATTCAGGGCCACAATCTTCTTTTAGCTGAATCAGAGGGATCATATACTGTGCAGCAAAACTATACCAGTTTAGATATACATGTAGGACAGTCATATTCTTTTCTGGTTACAATGGATCAGAACGCAAGTACTGATTACTACATTGTAGCTAGTGCAAGGTTTGTTAATGAATCACAATGGAAAAGGGTTACTGGTGTTGCCATTTTGCACTATACTAATTCCAAGGGCAAGGCAAGAGGTCCTCTTCCTGATCCACCTAATGATGAATTTGACAAAACCTTCTCAATGAATCAAGCAAGATCCATCAGGTTAGCTTCAGTTACCTCTCAAATGCACTGTCACATTGAAAATTCAATAAATTTTTCAGCAGTTGTACTAGTTGAGAAGAATGTTGACAGTAGGGAGTGGTTAAATCCTTGAATTTTCTAATGTGCATCTTTTCTTGTGTATCATATTGTAGTTTGCAGAAGTTCATATAGTTTCTATAGATAAAGAAACCAATATTCTGAGTTGATAATTTGCATCACCATCAATCCATTTATACATCTATGAGCTCTGGGGCCCAGTTGACTCAATTGGGGGATTCTGTTGTCAAATTACACAGGTGGAATGTCTCTGCCAGTGGTGCACGACCAAACCCCCAAGGTTCGTTCAGATATGGGTCAATCAATGTGACTGATGTTTATGTGTTGAAAAACAAGCCACCTATGATGATTAATGGGAAAAGAAAGACAACTCTTAGTGGTGTATCCTTTGTCAATCCTTCCACTCCTATCAGGCTTGCGGACCAACACAAAGTGAAGGGAGTCTATAAGCTTGATTTCCCCAAAACGCCCATTGCTGGACCACCAAAAATGGGAACATCAGTTATAAATGGAACATACAGAGGCTTTATGGAAATCATTCTGCAGAACAATGAAACCAAGATGCAGAGTTATCACCTGAATGGATATGCAGTTTTTGTTGTTGGGTAGGAACTTATCCATGCTTACTACTCTTCAGTTATCTACAATGTACAAAATCTTTGATCTTATACCTTAAATCACTTGTACTTGACTCAATTCAGGATGGATTATGGTGACTGGACTGAAAACAGCAGGGGCACATATAATAAGTGGGATGGTGTTGCACGTTCTACAGTACAGGTCTGTTATTAACAATGTTTTATGCCCTGAAGTTTTTTCGGTCCTTCAAAATTTCCATGGGTTCAAGGTTTCCTTCATCATATTCTCTATTGTGTAATAATCTACTTTTCATTAAAGATATGCATTGAACTTAGCATATGATAAAGAGATCTAGTACTCTTTCTAGCAGTCTTATGGGCCCACCTTAAACCTGAAAAAGGATTCTGATATCTTTTGATATATGCTCTCCCTCACAACTATATAGGATAAAACCGTAGCTGCACTATTTGCTTGCATACTTTACTCTTGAAGTTAAAATGATTAAACTTTGATTTTTTTTTGTGTTGAATATTTTGAAATCATTTGTATGCTCCCTATGTAATTGAGCAATTTTGGGCGTCTGAGCATCAACCCTAGAAAATTCACACCTTGCATAAGTGTCATATTGCTCTCTAGTTCAAACTTGTCTCTTAAAGTTTAACTTATGGAGAAGCGAATATGGTGAGATTATCTATGTATAGGTATATCCTGGAGCGTGGACTGCAATTTTGGTATCACTTGACAATGTTGGAGTATGGAACCTCAGAACAGAGAACCTTGATTCATGGTACCTCGGCCAAGAAACTTATGTCAGAGTTGTGAATCCAGAAGAGAATAACAAAACTGAGTTTCCTGCACCAGACAATGTCCTATATTGTGGTGCACTCGGCAAATTGCAAAAGTATGCACTGTTAGCATTTTAACTGCACCGTTGTATAGTAATATCATAGGCCTCGATGAAGAACTGGAATCTGATTAATGTTGTTTCCTTCTTTCTTCAGGGCTCAAGATATCACTTCAGAAGCACTGGCAAGATACAATATGTCAAAGCTCTCCTTCACATTGCTAATGATGATCTCTGCTTTGATGTCTCTTTTTGGTTGATTGTTCCGTTGGGACATGTTGACTGGAGTACTGCTTGTTTGAGCCTGTCTTCTTTATGCGGACTGCATTTGTGAGTGCTTAATAGGTGTGTTCTTCTAGTCATGTTGATAAGAAAATTTCAGTGATTTTGACATTTAATTTTTAATCTTCTTGGGTTTTCTCCTTATTTGTTGGATTGCTATTCTTTAATTCCCTGTAATTTATGTACTGATGCAATTCATCAATGCTTTTAATTGAATTAACTTCCCAAGGCTCTACATTCATATACGCTTTTCACCTTGGATTCCAATGCTTAATTTCCTCAATGAGTCTTGAAGTCATAATCAAAAAAGGCAAAAGAGTGGAGTAAACATGTACTTTTGCCCTCAAATGCAAAATATTCACCACCGTCAATCCTGGATTTATGATGTATAGTCATAATTTGGTCGAAAGTGCTGTTTGCCATTCTCTCATGATTAAAAAAAACAAAAAATCCTTTTGCGTTGGGGACACTGATAAATCAAACAGACAGTGCATATAAAATAAAGCTGAAAGTGAAGTGGAGCAGGCAAAATGCAGAGTCTTGGTGGAAGATGCTTTTAGCCTAGCTTGAAAGAAAGTGGTTCACAACCCAAAAGAAGGTGACTCATTCAGATAACACACTGGCAAATGGAATCTGAAAGGCTAGGCAGGGCATGGCTGACTGCTCCCTGCATCATTAATATGAGTTTTTGGCTCCATATTTTCTTTCAATGGCATTGTTAAATAAACTCAATATCATAGACATTAAGACATTGGACTAAATTCCGAAGATAGTACTACTACTACATTTGGTTGGTTTATAGTATTATTAAAAGATCACATTTTGCTCGGCGTGCTAAGATTGAATCACTCAAAGCACCAGGCTTTACAGGACATAACAGTAATTTTGTGGGCACTCGGTTAAGTGTTTGCTTCAGGGGACTACGATTTTAGGTGGTGGCCCTGTCGGAGGACGAGCAAATGTGGTGGCATCCTGTCAATTTCTCCTCTACAAGTCATTCTAGCCTGATATAAAAGTTCCATCTTTCAGAGTTTGACCCCACCGTTCATCATTTTCTCTTTTTCTTCAAGTCTCTTGAGTTGGACCTATAGAACTTGAGTGGATATGGCTAAAGTTGTACATTTATTTAATATGGCATATCGTTGCTTCGTTTTAACGGAAACACTTTAAAAACTTTTTATGAACAATACTGCTAATTCTTAAGGGCACTCAGCATCTCCATCATTTCATATAAACGTCTTGTCCTTTCCTGCCATGGACAACATAATCTTCCTTTGAGACCATCGCATTCGGTAATGCAATGAACAGTTTATTCGCTTGGTAATTTAGTCAAAACACCATGTAGGAGTTAGTGCCAATGATGGAGGATTCCATGCTAAAGAGTGGAAATTAAAGCTTTCATATAATTTACAAAGTAATTGTGCTCATGGACTGCGTCCCTCTAATCTGCGAAGCAATCTAATTCAACTGCTGTTGCTTTAATTAGGTGCATCACTTACACCGGATACAGTCTATTTGACAACTCTTAAAGAAAATTTGTTCTTATTCAGCTGCGATCCAAGCATTATCTGTACTCTTTTTGACATTATCGTCATCGTTATTATCATCACATTTAATCTGAAGTCCCGCAATAAAGTAGAATTTGGAGAAGTCTGATAGTACATAACCTTATCTTTACATAATTGAGAAGCTGTTTCCGGTACACTCACATATAAATAAGACAATATAATAATGATGCACGTTACAAAAAAAAGAAGGTAAAACTGGCATGAACCAATAATCCTTTTAAAGCATGCTAAAAAAGCTTTTACTGTTTGATTAATAATTTGATTGTATTGTCCATAATTTGGTAAAGATACCATTTCCCATCCACGACATTATGTCTGTCCTATTCTATAGAAATTCTAAATATGCATAAGTATATTAGCATGTATATACACGAATTAATGCAAAGGAGATCAATTCAGTGTTTTTGTAATGATCACTACTTTGTTTTTACAAAAACAAAGTTTATTTTAGTCTTTAAAATTTTATTCCAAGTATACTTAAAATCTTAAAATATTTTTTTGTTAAATTGACCTCAGAGTTTTTAAAAAATAATGCCTTAATTTTATTTTCAACACTATTTCGTTGGTCCTTAAATTCAATAGATATAACTATTTTAAGGCAATTTAGTAATGTTACGACAAATCTAGTGAGAGCTAAACTAAGGTAAGTTTTTCATGTTCAAAACTATGGTTGAAAATCAGCAAGGAGAACAAGATTTAAAAAAAAAAAACACCATAAGAAAATGGAGAGGAAATAGCTGGGGAAAACATTGGAAAAGTTGATGTAACAAAAATAAGAGGAAAGCATGAAAAAGGGACAAAAATACATAATGGATAGTAAGCATAACAAGCAGAAGGCAATGTGCTGGATAGCAAGCATAGCAAGCAGAAGACAATCTACTGCTAACAACTAGGAAAGAGAGAGAGATAGAGAAAATCCAAGTTGGAGAATGACCCAAAAGAAAGGGCGTTGGAGGAAAAGAAGAGATGTTATGGGCTTCAAGCAATAACACTAACCCGATTAACAAAATCATCAACCAATAACAAATTACTTAAATGATATAGATGACGATAAGAAAAATTGAACACAAAATTTTATCCAAGAAATTTACTAAATCGAGTAGTGATATAAGCGTTAAGGTTTTGAGCAAAGAGCATCTCATAAAATAAGCGTAGTTAAAGCTTGTCTAGGTCCCTCTCAAAAACTCCTCCCACCTTTAGAATTGAGTAGATAAGATTTATGTTACACACAATCACCTACATGGTTGTGTATAATGTCTGTTTCAACATTTAAATTTCAAAACTCGACATTGCAAAGATATATGGTCCTAGTGACCTACATTGTCGACGGAAATAGTTGTGTAGCCTTATACATCCACATATGAATCCAAATGAGCATGTAAGATCTCGAAACACTGTTCTTTCACACAGTTATAAAAGCTTACATGGTCATTCATATGGCCAAATTCACTATTGACAAGGGTGTGTGCCTCTCATAAAAAGGTTGCCCTCTAAAAATAGCTTCAACTCATTAGTTTCTGCCTTAAATTCACTTGAACTTCATTTTTTTTATCCATAAAGATAGTTAACAACTTTGGAGTCCATATTTAGTGATTTTTATCAAGCTAATATCCATAAAATGGGGTTGGACCTATAACAATCTCCCTATCTAGTATATTTTGTAGGAAAATTTTACCACCCCATTTATCATTTGAAAGCCATCATGGTGAACTTATTACAAAGCTCAAGCTTTCTCCTAGGGACCACCTCCTTTAACATGTCGAAACCATTCTTGTTCAAGTGAATCTTCTTCAACTTTACTAGTTATTCCTTAACCATAGACCATAACCAATGATATCTTCTTAGTGCAAGAATGATATATGGAATTCTTGCTAAAATCTATAGCACTTTGATTGTCAAAAAAAGCATGTACTCATGTTGTTTCACATCTAATTCTTGGAGAAATTGCTTAAACCAAATCATCTCCTTTATAGTTTCTAAGGTTACAACATATTATGCCTCAATCGTAGATAAAGCTATATACTTTTGTAACTTAGATTGCTAAGAAATACTTCCCCCTAATTTTAAACAAATACCTTTAGGCCGTCTTTCGATTATCGAGATCACTAGACACATCCATATCTACATATCATTCTAGAATTGTCTTATCACTTCCAATTCTCAAATACAATCTGGAAGTGCCTCATAAATATTTAAAGATCCACTTGACTGCTTCTCAATGTACCTTTCCTAGATTGTATAAAAATTTTGCTCACTAATTCAACGTGTGTAATGTTTGGTCTAGTATACAATATGAAATACATTAATAAAATGATAATATAGGAGTATGAAATAGAGGATATACATTATTTCTCTTTTTTGGTGATAAGACCAACTCTCTTACTCAACTTGAAATGAGCTGCTAATGATATAACTCACTGGCTTGATATGCTTCATATTAAACCTCTTAAACACCTATTTAATATATTTCTCTTATGACAACTACAACTTTATGGCATTCTTATCAAGAATAGTCTCTAAGCCAAAAATTTTGTTTTGCAAGACTGAAATCTTTTATGTCAAAGGTCTTGGATAAGTCCTCCTTTAACTTATAAATTATAGTAATATTTTGGCCTACTATCAACATATCATCCATATATAAGAGAAGGATGATGAAATTACCAATAGGGAATTTTTTAAAATACACAATGATAAGTTATTGTTCGCTTATGCCCATTGCTTGTCATAAATAAATAAAACTTTTTGTACCACTACCTTAGTGCCTGTTTAAGCTTATAAAGACTCTTATTTAATTTGCATACATAATCCTCCTTCCTTTTGACTTTGAAGCTTTTTGAATCTACATGTAAATCTCTTGTTTCAATTTACTGTAACACCCCACTCCCGCGAGACCTGAACCTGACATCGATAGTGATATCCGAGTTCGTGCCCTGCGAAGGTAGCGTGTTACATCACTTAGTCAAATCTCAATATATAAAAAAGAAAAATTTTTGAAACAAACTTACACTAACAGTATACAATTTGCAAAAAACCAATTACATAATATAATCAGTAGATACTAGGATCTCGAGGGTCCTCAGATAAATACATCATAATAAGCTACAAAGATTAGCTCTCTTCGACAGACGCAACTGATCCCGACTTCTACTATCACTCTCAAGCGATCACTATGCACCCGTTGCCTAACGGGGTGTTCTGCTGAGTCTTGAAAAATAATTGCAAATTTTGGGTGAGTTTTGCGAACTCAATGAGTGACCATCATTGATGGTCCGCTCAGTCATTGCAACAATAATATCAATATATATAACATATTTTCCCACTGTTGCCTATTTGACCACAGTTCAAAATTTCACATACATTTAAATTTTACTTCAATAAGCACTATCACAAGACTGCACATTCACACACTTTCCATCTATTAGCATTTTACTGTGACCGAGTGCCTAACTGTCCCATTTAAGGGATCATTAGTATCTGTCCCTTATCCGATAGTGGATACGGGGTTCATTAATACATTGAGCTTGAGGCTCTAAATCACCCATGAGATCCAAGCTCATCTTCACACTTTGAGTTAGAAGCTATGATCGGTGGCAACTCTGGTCAATAGCCATTATAATTCATACAACACAAGGCAGATCACTATTCTCATAGTCTCACAGTTATAAAAATACCCCATGACTGTTATCACATCAGCAGATGGCAATTTGCAGGGCATTCAATCAACTATAAACTATATCAAACAAAAGCAGTATGTAACCCTTTTCTAGTTTATAACAGTGTTGTGACCGAGTGCCTGTACTGTCCCTATAAGTGCACATTTATCGTTGAGCTATAGGCTCTGAAACTGTTCCCTTTTGGGGCTCATTAATCGTTGAGCTAAAATGCTCTGAAACTGTCCCCTTTAGGGGCTCATTAATCGTTGAGCTAAAAAGCTCTGAAACTGTCCTCTTTAGGGGCTCATTAATCGTTGAGCTAAAAAGCTCTGAAGCTGTCCCCTTTTAGGGCTCGTTAATCATTGAGCTAAAAAGCTCTATTCGGTGGCTGCTCCGGTTACAACTATCAATTTTTCTGTTCATGCATTCCTATGTGAATTTCATATACCACGATTTATCACTTTATTTATGTATTCAATGACCATAATTATTTCCAAATTACCACAAACGGACAAATGATTCACAATTTGTCACATGAAAAAGAAACACCATCACAGTTTCA